>CM059316.1:1677500-1945000 GCA_030340665.1 Neosalanx taihuensis | reverse complement strand
ATCATATTTATTCATTCTCCTCATTAAAACTTATCAGAAAAGCTATTAGCGGAGTAACAGCTGAGGACTGCGGCACCATCAGCTAGGATTGTTGTTGGGTTTTGTGAAGATACGCTTTAATCAAATTAAATGCGTTCACTACGAACAGCTCATTATCCTAATTAAGGTTAACGACAGCGAATTATGTCAAATATGCTGCTGAAAAAGAGAACACCTGTATCTTATAACTCACAGCGGTACGGGTAGTGGTCTATTTATTTAGGCCTTGTGGTTTTTCCTAAATAAAACATTGTGAGTGGTATCAATAAGGCTGGGAGGCACTACTACAAAGGCTAGTGTTGTTTTGAATGTTCCAGTACGAAACAGAACCCAGCACAGCAAAATCAATTCCACTCTATTCACAGGAACTAACCCCCCACCCCCCCCCCCCCCCCCCCAGTACTATTGTATTCTCATCTAAAGTTGAAAATCAAATGGTTGAATATTAGAACTACTACTGGGTGGAGAAACTCAGCTATTAGTCCAGCAGACAGACTAGGCTTTCTTGGTCCAGTGAGGATTCATGAACGCATTTCAATTTAAATGTTACATTTATTTATTTAGCAGACGCTTTTATCCAAAGCGACTTACAAGAGAGAGCTTTACAAAAGAGCTTCAGTTACTGACCATAGCAACTTGATAGACCCCAACATAGTGGGCATCTAGGTTACAAAACATACATCGAGAGAACCGATAAGTACCAAACGAAGAACTATAAGAGATTTTCAGCTGAACAAGTTACATTTATTTCACCCTTAATTGAAAACCCAGGTTTTCTAAGATGTGCAATGTTAATGTGGTTCTTCTTTGTGGTTCTTCAGTGTTTACATTAATTCATTTAGCAGACGCTTTTATCCAAAGCAACTTACAGTAAGTACAGGGACATTCTCCCTGAGGCAAGTAGGGTGAAGTGCCTTGTCCAAGGACACAACATCATGAAGCCACAGCCGGGGCTCGATCTCACAACCTCCCGATCATGAGGCCAACGCCTTAACCGACCGCCATCTGACCCCCCAGTGTTCTGGAATCTCCCACTGTGTCTCCAGCGTGTTCCTATGGTTACAGTCATGACTTCCACTCATAGAACATGGACGTCTTCATCTCCCTGCTCATTAACAAGCTCTGGTTAGCTCTGACCTCTGACCCCCGGGTCAGTTATTGAGCCTAAAAATACTGGAGGAGAGAAGGAGAAGAGAGACAGAGAGGAGGGGACACAGGTAAAAGACCATAGAGAGAGAGATCCTTCACGATGTGTACTAATATTCTTAGAGAGGAGGAGAGAGACAGAGAGACAGAGAGCAAGAGAGAGCGAGAGACAAGAGAGACAGAGAGGAGGGGTGCAGCTGCGGTCCATCAGGACCAAAACCTCTCGCCACAGGAATAGCTTCCACCCCTCTGCTATTGCCCTCTTCAACAGGGCCAAGGACTCAGTATGACACCAACACCCCACACCCCCCTCCAGAATCCCACTGCACTCCGCCACTTTGGCACACAACACTTTAAAAACGTACTACTGTGATTCTTGCACCACTGTTTGCACTACTGTGTATATACCACCCCCCCCCCCCCCCCCCCGTACTATATATACCCATTCTTCTCTCATCTACACTCTTTCGCTATAGTTGTATATTCCCCTCCATCTGTACAGCCAGTGCCCACTTTTTACTTCAATCTTATTTGTATCTCATTAGTTTTTTACATTATATTTGTATTCTGTTTTACCCTTATTATTATGTTACATGCATGTTCTATGTTTGCTCTTTCTGCCAAAGTAAAGTCTGTGTTTGTATTTCTTACATAGCGAATGAAACCGATTCTGATTCTGATTGTTTGACGGAAGCTTCCATCTCATCAACGAGTCAACAACTTTGTGGGGAAACATGAATGAACAGAGAGAATGTTGGAGGATTAAAGCGTAGCTGTTACCTCTCTTACATTTTTAAGAATGCACAAGAGCTTCGGGGGGAAATCCGCCTTTGACGTTTTTAAGATGTCAGCCAACAAACAAATGGAGTCGCTGGCACCAAAAGCCACTGTTCAGCTGGTGTCGATAGTCTAAGTGTGCCTTCTGGATGGCTGTATTGACATCCCTTGTCAAGTCCCTGATTGTTGGTCTTAGCCTGTCTCTCTCTCAGTATCTGTCCCCTGTATGTTCTCTATGTTAGCCTGTCTCTCTCTCAGTATCTGTCCCCTGTATGTTCTCTATGTTAGCCTGTCTCTCTCTCAGTATCTGTCCCCTGTATGTTCTCTATGTTAGCCTGTCTCTCTCTCAGTATCTGTCCCCTGTATGTTCTCTATGTTAGTCTGTCTCTCTCTCAGTATCTGTCCCCTGTATGTTCTCTATGTTAGCCTGTCTCTCTCTCAGTATCTGTCCCCTGTATGTTCTCTATGTTAGCCTGTCTCTCTCTTAGTATCTGTCCCCTGTATGTTCTCTATGTTAGCCTGTCTCTCTCTCAGTATCTGTCCCCTGTATGTTCTCTATGTTAGTCTGTCTCTCTCTCAGTATCTGTCCCCTGTATGTTCTCTATGTTAGCCTGTCTCTCTCTCAGTATCTGTCCCCTGTATGTTCTCTATGTTAGCCTGTCTCTCTCTCAGTATCTGTCCCCTGTATGTTCTCTATGTTAGTCTGTCTCTCTCTCAGTATCTGTCCCCTGTATGTTCTCTATGTTAGCCTGTCTCTCTCTCAGTATCTGTCCCCTGTATGTTCTCTATGTTAGCCTGTCTCTCTCTCAGTATCTGTCCCCTGTATGTTCTCTATGTTAGTCTGTCTCTCTCTCAGTATCTGTCCCCTGTATGTTCTCTATGTTAGTCTGTCTCTCTCTCAGTATCTGTCCCCTGTATGTTCTCTATGTTAGCCTGTCTCTCTCTCAGTATCTGTCCCCTGTATGTTCTCTATGTTAGTCTGTCTCTCTCTCAGTATCTTGTCCCCTGTATGTTCTCTATGTTAGCCTGTCTCTCTCTCAGTATCTGTCCCCTGTATGTTCTCTATGTTAGCCTGTCTCTCTCTCAGTATCTGTCCCCTGTATGTTCTCTATGTTAGTCTGTCTCTCTCTCAGTATCTGTCCCCTGTATGTTCTCTATGTTAGCCTGTCTCTCTCTCAGTATCTGTCCCCTGTATGTTCTCTATGTTAGTCTGTCTCTCTCTCAGTATCTGTCCCCTGTATGTTCTCTATGTTAGCCTGTCTCTCTCTCAGTATCTGTCCCCTGTATGTTCTCTATGTTAGCCTGTCTCTCTCTCAGTATCTGTCCCCTGTATGTTCTCTATGTTAGCCTGTCTCTCCTCTCAGTATCTGTCCCCTGTATGTTCTCTATGTTAGCCTGTCTCTCTCTCAGTATCTGTCCCCTGTATGTTCTCTATGTTAGCCTGTCTCTCTCTCAGTAATCTGTCCCCTGTATGTTCTCTATGTTAGCCTGTCTCTCTCTCAGTATCTGTCCCCTGTATGTTCTCTATGTTAGCCTGTCTCTCTCTCAGTATTTGTCCCCTGTATGTTCTCTATGTTAGCCTGTCTCTCTCTCAGTATCTGTTCCCTGTATGTTCTCTATGTTAGCCTGTCTCTCTCTCAGTATCTGTCCCCTGTATGTTCTCTATGTTAGCCTGTCTCTCTCTCAGTATCTGTCCCCCTGTATGTTCTCTATGTTAGCCTGTCTCTCTCTCAGTATCTGTCCCCTGTATGTTCTCTATGTTAGCCTGTCTCTCTCTCAGTATCTGTCCCCTGTATGTTCTCTATGTTAGTCTGTCTCTCTCTCAGTATCTGTCCCCTGTATGTTCTCTATGTTAGCCTGTCTCTCTCTCAGTATCTGTTCCCTGTAGTTCATTGTCTCCTCACCAGGGGAGGATTAGACCTTGATTGCAGTAATATCCTCACTAAATGAAGCAGCACAAATGATATTGCCCCAATTAGCATGTGGCTAAAAGTGGTCAATGCACAGGCCTTCTTGGTCGTCTCCCAGCGGAGGATTCCTTAAGACAAGCGCACACACGAAACATGCACACACACACACACAGGATCAATTGAAATCAATATACAGCAAAGGGCAGTGTGAATGCACACACACACCTCAGTAATGCGCACACACAGGCTTGAAATACTACCCTTCAGAAGCGCACACACGCAGTGAAGTCTAGCCCAATTAAAGCTTTTTTAAACCACCCAGTTAATCGAGGTGATGATTGTCACTGCACCAGCCTGCAGAAATCTCAGCCCCCCCCCCCCAAACCATCCAGCCTAATCATTTCTCTTCGGTGTAAAATAACGTAGAAAAACGTTTGCTTAAACAGCAACAATTACCTGTAAAGGACTTGGCTCAAAGAGAGGATATTGTTTTTGGTAATGCCGCATGAAGCACGATTATATTTGATTCCCTGCAACTACCAGGGCTTCAGGTGGCTGAGCGCTTAGGGAGTCGGGCTATTAATCAGAACGTTGCCGATTCGATTCCCAGCCGTGCCAACTTGATGTTAGGGTTTTATTATTGTTATTGCCCCCACCCCCTATCCCTGTGTACACTTTCTAATCTTTTACCTCACACCCTTACCCTTGTGTGCTTTGCGAGACTGTGTGCCGTTGCTGCGAAGGAGTTTCCCTCTGGGATAAATAAAGTAATCTGAATCTGATTGAATGTTGTGTCCTTGGGCAAGGCACTTCACCCTACTTGCCTCAGGGAGAATGTTCCTGTACTTACTGTAAGTCGCTCTGGATAAAAGCGTCTGCTAAATGAATACATGTAAATGTCAACTACCAAACACAAACATACATCCATACACACACACACACACACACACACACACACACACACACACACACACACACACACACACACACACACACACACACAAAAAAAAACCCAGATAGTTTCATTGATGTTTCATTGGTGAAAAAACACCAGGATTCTGAAGTTTGAAACTATCTGTTTACTTAACGTCCAACTATCTGACCTTGTATTGCTTCATAAACAACCACCTGACCAATCAGATCTCTCAATTATTCCACTCAATCTTCCGCCGCCGGAGAGCGATGAATCAATGTATCGACAGCCACGCACACACACAGAAAACACACACACACACAGCCAAGGATCAATCAAAGAAAATGTGTGTATTGATGACCGAGCAGGAACAGAGTGATCCTGAGCAGGTGTTCAGGACGAGCCCACACAATCATCGGGGTTAGACGCTTCTCCGACCGGGAGCCGGCGCCGCGCCGTGGACGTTCCGAGGAGAGGGCTGGCGTCAGCGGAGCTCATCACAAACACACCTTTAGGGCCTTCGCTCGGCAAAAAGTTCAAAGTTAGGAACCGTCGACATAAAGAGTCATCTAGGACGCTTTGGATAAAAGCGTCTGCTAAATGAATATGTGTAAATGTGAGGCTGGGGGTGAGGGAGGGGCTGGGGGTGAGGGAGGGGCTGGGGGTGAGGGAGGGGCTGGGGGAGGGGCTGGGGGTGAAAGAGGGGCTGGGGTGAGGGAGGGGCTGGGGGAGGGAGGGGCTGGGGTGAGGGAGGGGCTGGGGTGAGGGAGGGGCTGGGGGAGGGGCTGGGGTGAGGGAGGGGCTGGGGTGAGGGAGGGGCTGGGTGTGAGGCTGGGGTGAGGGAGGGGCTGGGGGGGGGGTGAGGGAGGGGCTGGGGGTGAGGGAGGGGCTGGGTGGGAGGGCTGGGGTGAGGGAGGGGCTGGGTGTGAGGCTGGGGTGAGGGAGGGGCTGGGGGTGAGGGGAGGGGCTGGGGTGAGGGAGGGGCTGGGGTGAGGGAGGGGCTGGGGGTGAGACCATATTCAAATGAATCTTCGTTGACCTTGCCTGGGATTGGAAGGAGCGCTGAAAGACTCACAGCTAAAAACTTCAAGTCTATTTTTCTTTAAGACCAATCAGTGATTTCCCCTGCTCTGCCTTCTGTCCCCCTGATCACTCTCATTGCTGCTGCTTAGTGAAGGACACCTTTTCATCTCTCCTCCATTGTATTTCACCGATGGGAAACGGAAAAGATGGATTGCCTGCTGTCATCCGTCTCTCTCCCACCTTCTTCCCACACCTTCCTGTCCTTTCTTTCTACGCCTTCCTCTTTCCAATCATCATCAAACTGTCTCTTTCCATTGGCTCTCATTCAGAAAGGGAATTAGCATATTTAATCTGCATGAAATTTTGCATGAAAACTACTATTGCATTTTGTAATTTTTTGCTGACATTCTGTTTGTTCAGCTCAAACTCCTTAACTTTATTTTTTCAGAAACAAACGACATAATAACAAAGACAATATTTCATTTAATTTCCATTCTTTTTTTTAATCTGTCTGAAAGGAAGATAAAAAACGAGCAACAAACATGGTTGCCGGTCATATTTTTCTGTTTTACAGCTCGTTCTTCTTCCTCACGATCAGATCTCACATGTCACTTCCTGTCCTTCAGAAATTCCCCCCGCCATTTTCCAGCTATCATCTTATCTTGCTCCATGTCTGAAAAAGCCTCGATACCAATCTTTCCGGAGCCTCTTTCATTCCCCTCACCGCAGCCCCCCCCCCCTCACCCGCAGCCCCCCCCTTCCTCACCCCCCAGCCCCCCTTCCTCTCTCCCCGCACCCCGCAGCCCCCCCCCCTCACCCGCAGCCCCCCCCTCCCTCACCCCCAGCCCCCCCCCCCTCCCTCACCCCCAGCCCCCCCCCCCCCTCCTCACCCCCAGCCCCCTTCCTCTCTCCCTCACCCGCACCCCCCCCCCCTCACCCCCAGCCCCTCTTCCTCCTTCCTCCATCTGATAATGCAGACCTCAGGGAACAGACTGTTGCTGGGATTTGCAGACTGATATTGAGTACGGAACAAAGACTCATCGCAGCTCCAGTCACTTTCCTCATACTGAATCATACAAATGACCTTTCCTGACACGGGTCTATGCCCACACACACACACACACACACACACACACACACACACACACACACACTATGTTCTGCACAGAGATATCTGAGAGTGAATGATAACACTTAAAGCCTGGTTCATGGACGTTTCAATCAAGACAGGACAATGCTGGTGTCTAGTTCAAAGGGACATGGCATTAACTGACATGGCTTAAAGGTGAGTGAGGCGTTCTGTCAGGCAAAAACCACTTGGCAGATTCGAATCTAGGTGTGCGGCTTTGTGGAAGCTTTGAAGCGCATACACACAGTTCAATCTGCGACACCTGAATATTCAGTTATCAGAGCCCAAACTGAGTCTTCCAGGTTCAACACCGCAAAACCGCAAAAAATCAACTCTTTTAAATGGTTTAGAATTCACATGCTGTTGAACGCAGTTTAAACTGGCAGTCTGCGATTCCAAACCAACACATAAAGTTATCTTGATTTAAACAGAAGCTATTCTGATGCTTATTTTAGCAGATTTAAGACGTTGTTTTTGGACTAAAGAGTCGTTTTCTGACAAATGAATGGACTAAAAAACGTTCCGATACGCTTAAAGAAATAATTTGATATTTACCTAAAAGTAAAGTAAAAGTAAAAATATTACTTGAGTAATTAATATTACCGTTAGTAATTAATAATAATGAATTACTGTCAAATCAAAACAACTTGTATTTGTTTAACCCTTTTTACAAGCAATGTCACAGAGGACTCCTCAGAGCAGCCTAAGAGTCACAAATCGAACGTTTATATGGCCATGTCCTTGAGATGGAGTGGTTGATTTTCTGTCATTTATCGTCATCAATCCAGCCAATAAAATCCCCTTCCTGCTCTCGGTAACCCCCTTCTGAAAAAAACAGGTAGGAATCCTCTGTGGCTCAGTGGGTATGCACTTGTACATTGAAATCTAAAGCCAAACCTTGGCTAAAATCCCAATCAGACCAATTAATTTAACTTAAACGATCAATTTAATCACATACATGTTCTTTCAGGAGGGAGATGGGAGAGAACGTATACACACAGACACACACAGTTGAAACCATGGCAACCCTGGTTCAAATCCAGTACAGACCCCAGTGCTGAATGCCCACCTCCCTGTGACTTTAGTGCCCCTAACTGCCCACCTCCCTGTGACTGTAGTGCCCCTAACTGCCCACCTCCCTGTGACTGTAGTGCCCCCACCTGCCCACCTCCCTGTGACTGTAGTGCCCCTAACTGCCCACCTCCCTGTGACTGTAGTGCCCCCACCTGCCCACCTCCCTGTGACTGTAGTGCCCCCACCTGCCCACCTCCCTGTGACTGTAGTGCCCCCACCTGCCCACCTCCCCTGTGACTGTAGTGCCCCTCAACTGCCCACATCCTGTGACTGTAGTGCCCCCACCTGCCCACCTCCCTGTGACTGTAGTGCCCCCACCTGCCCACCTCCCTGTGACTTTTAGTGCCCCTAACTGCCCACCTCCCTGTGACTGTAGTGCCCCTAACTGCCCACCTCCCTGTGACTGTAGTGCCCCCACCTGCCCACCTCCCTGTGACTGTAGTGCCCCCACCTGCCCACCTCCCTGTGACTGTAGTGCCCCCACCTGCCCACCTCCCTGTGACTGTAGTGCCCCTAACTGCCCACATCCCTGTGACTGTAGTGCCCCCACCTGCCCACCTCCCTGTGACTGTAGTGCCCCCACCTGCCCACCTCCCTGTGACTGTAGTGCCCCTAACTGCCCACCTCCCTGTGACTGTAGTGCCCCCACCTGCCCACCTCCCTGTGACTGTAGTGCCCCCACCTGCCCACCTCCCTGTGACTGTAGTGCCCCTAACTGCCCACCTCCCTGTGACTGTAGTGCCCCCACCTGCCCCACCTCCCTGTGACTGTAGTGCCCCTAACTGCCCACCTCCCTGTGACTGTAGTGCCCCTAACTGCCCACCCTTCCTGTGACTGTAGTGCCCCTAACTGCCCACCTCCTGTGACTGTAGTGCCCCCACCTGCCCACCTCCCTGTGACTGTAGTGCCCCCACCTGCCCACCTTCCTGTGACTGTAGTGCCCCTAACTGCCCACCTCCCTGTGACTGTAGTGCCCCCACCTGCCCACCTTCCTGTGACTGTAGTGCCCCCACCTGCCCACCTCCCTGTGACTGCAACTCCCCCCCCCTCCCGCCAACAACTGTCTTGACAATCACCCTGACCAAACACCTTTTATATGTTTTGGGAAAAATCCATTCTGCCATAAGGATTCCAGAAAGTGTCATAAAACGTATCAGTGGTTTATCTCCCCCCTGTGACACTGTCCCAGATTGTACATTTCCAGGGGTGGGGGTAGGGGAGATGCCACCCCTCCCTGGCCCCCAGACTCTCTCCAGGGACGCCGGTCAAGCCTTTGAAGGACGTCGAGGTCCGTGCAGGACAAATGTGTGAACTGAGAGCGGGGCGTTTTGATAAAATAAAGGAATCTAACATAATAACAAACGCCAAACCCTAAAAGGTCCCCATCAGCTGTGTGTTCTGACCAGTATAACCTCAGGCTTAGCCTAGTGTGCTAACATGTTCCTCTCTTATGAGATATGGTGGATTCTTCCTCTCAGAGCCAAGCTAAGACATTAACCAGTGTAATCCCTAGCTAAGCTCTGCCCATTCCATCTCACAACCTGACCACAAGCTTAGAGGGGATAGAGCAAGATAATGGAAGACAGCATTGGAGAGAGGGAATGAGAGAGAGAGAGTGAGAGAGAGAGAGAGAGAGAGAGAGAGAGAGGGAGAGGAGAGAGAGAGAGAGAGAGAGAGAGAGAGAGGGAGAGAGAGAGAGAGAGAGTGAGTGAGACGGAGGGAGAGAGGAGAGAGAGAGAAGAGAGAGAGAGAGAGAGAGAGGGAGGGGAGAGAGAGAGAGAGAGAGAGAGTGAGAGAGGACGGAGGGAGAGAGAGAGAGAGAGAGAGAGAGAGGAGAGAGAGAGAGAGAGAGAGAGAGAGAGAGAGTGAAAGAGACTTCATGATTCCTCATCACCCTCACACACACACACACATCTCTCCAACTGCACAGTTAGACTTCTTTACTTTCCATGCTATATAATTACGTTAACATTCACTTCAAGCACAGACCAACATAACCACCCACATTTTTGCACCTATTTTAGGAAGGTTCACATCTAGAAATCTAGCTGAAAGTTTTTCACGTTTTTTGCACTTACTATATTTAATTCACGTTGTCTCTGCTTTTTTTATAATGAATTTTTCGACAGAAGCTTTATTTGAAGAAAGAAACGATTGTTCCGTTTTTCAGCGATTCCCATCATATTCTACTTTCACAAGCAGAAGTCAGCTTACATAGTTCAAGTTAAATATACCCTAAGAGATTCCTTCTGGATCAGTTACGATAAAGCAATTTCATGAAGTGCAAAATGAAAGGAAGCTACAGGCACACGTTCTACTACATCCACACCAGGAGGCTGTGTGGAGAACAGGCAGATACAGTGTTAACGCCTGCGGGCGGAAAACTGGAGGGAGTTAAGAAGGCTCCCCATCCAGACACCATCAGCACTGGTTTCCATTTTGTGACCACAATCATTTAACACTGTAAGACTGACAATTTTGTGAATAACTTGATTAAAGGTTACGTGATGAAATACTAACCAACTGTGATGAAAGAGGATGGAGTCTGTCTGGTTTCCAGCTATAGATATTCCTCAGACCATATTACATGGCCAAAAACAACCGAGGAGACAGTGACTGTAAAGAAACTAGCTATGAAATACACCCCCCCCCCATGAGACAGAGAGAGAGGGAGTAGGGGGGTCTGGTGGAGGGAGACAGTAACATTACTGTTGTCGACACGGCTCAACGGTTTCTTGGACGTACCATCACGAAATAATTCCATCAATGAGAACAGTCAGACAGAGGGAATGTTTTCAGAATGCAGGTATTTGGTTTTGAAGGGGCATCTTGCAGAATTAGATGTTTTTGTCTTCATCTGGGAACAGTGAACGAGAATCTTTGCTTTACCTGTTTATCTGATGAACTACCACAGCGTGAAATGCAGGAATATACGAGCACAGCTCACAGCACAGAGCACAACACAGCTCACAGCACAGCTCACAGCACAGCTCACAGCACAGCTCACAGCACAGCTCACAACACAGCTCACAGCACAGCTCACAGCACAGCTCACAGCACAGCTCACAGCACAGCTCACAGCACAGCTCACAACACAGCTCACAGCACAGCTCACAGCACAGCTCACAGCACAGAGCACAGCACAGCTCACAGCACAGAGCACAACACAGCTCACAGCACAGCTCACAGCACAGCTCACAGCACAGAGCACAACACAGCTCACAGCACAGCTCACAGCACATCACAGCTCACAGCACAGCTCACAGCACAGCTCACAGCACAGCTCACAGCACAGCTCACAGCACAGAGCACAACACAGCTCACAGCACAGCTCACAGCACAGCTCACAGCACAGCTCACAGCACAGAGCACAACACAGCTCACAGCACAGCTCACAGCACAGCTCACAGCACAGCTCACAGCACAGCTCACAGCACAGCTCACAGCACAGCTCAGCTCAGCGATGGCCCCAGTATTTACGGTCAGGATCTTAAAAACACTTCTTCACTGACTTCCGTTCTATAGAAAATCCCAAATCCGAGGGAAGAGGGACAGGCGGGACTCCTTCTGGCCATCATTTACAATGGTTTATGAACGGTTTATGGGTACATTTGCGCCGAAGGCCGAGCTATAAATAAGACAGGGGACTAAAGGAGACAGGGACGTTCAGATACTGCAGGTTGAAATATCGACAGAGGATCCTAAAATACTCAGCAGACCTGTTATTCTGTATGCAAATTGATCCATAGGCAATTGAGGCTAGGCTAGCTGCAACAGGTGATTGCAAAAAAGGTACTTAAAAAATAATTTTCAGAGGTTCTTGTGACGGATTGTCCGATTGCTGTAAGCTACCTTACTTCGCATTGACTGAGAGGTTGGATAAAGAAATTTGTGAGAACCAGAACTAGTTTGTTTGCACTTTTTTGTTGTTGTAGAGTTGCCAAAGATATGGTGTCAAGTCTGAAGCTGGGAGGAGGTGAAGCATGTATGAGAGCTAAGGATCGGGGGGGGGGGGGTAGGTAGTCTGGCTGGCTGGGGGGGCCTAGCGCCTGTTAAACTGACAGGATGAAACATCCAGAGGATCTGAGAGGATGATGTTGCACACGTGAGATCCTGAGGGACTCTTAACCCTTGTGTGGCGTTCGGGTCTAAGGGACACATTTTCATTTTTTAAATGAAGAAAAATGATACAATTATTTATCTATTAATATAATTATTATAACTCAGACTTTAAATTTAAAACTGATTTTCTTGTTTTCTTCTTCTTACAAACCCCCAAAAAACGAGTGGCAGTGTAATTCATAAATTGGATCCTACAAAGGAAAAAAATCTACTATCAACAATATATACATTTTATATTGCTTGTACTAGGGATCAAGTAAACATCTGTTGAGGTTTTTTCTTTACATACATTTGATTGTGTTGAATTAAAACCCCCACAATGCAACGGGTCCACCAGACCCACGAACACTGGCTGAATCACAGAAATAAGAGGCAGGGAGGCAGAGACCCTGGCAGGCTGGGAACAATGAGCCTAAACTTCTAAAGCCCCCTACAACCCTCAGCCTCTCAGGAGAAAGTGCCCACAACTTGAGTGGTGTGGAAGGTCCCTCTCTCTCTCTCCCCCTCTCTCGCTCGCTCTCTCTCTTTCTTGCTCTCTGTCTCTCTCTCTCTCCCTCTCTCTCTCTCCCCCTCTAACTCTCTCTCTCTCTCTCTCCCTCCCTCTCTCTCTCTCCCTCTAACTCTCTCTCTCTCTCCCTCTCTCTCTGTCTCTCTCTCCCTCCCTCTCTCTCTCCCTCTCTCTCTCTCTCTCCCTCTAACTCTCTCTCTCTCTCCCTCTCTCTCTCTCTCTGTCTCTCCAGTCCATCAGGGAATTTAATAAGCTTCTCACGAGGAGACACAGTCCTCTGCAGTCGTGTTGCCTGGAGCCATCGCTGCTGCTCAGCTTTCTGTCAGCTCTCAAAGGAGCTCCACGGGGACCTTTGACCCCGCTAGCGGATGATGCTAGTCAGAAGATGTCAGCGCTGCGAGCCAGTGGGATTGGAGCCACACAGGAAGTCTCTGATGTTTCTTTCTTCATGGCACATCAGACGTTTCATTCCTGGGGTACACCCACATGTTCACAGGCAAAGGCTGGGTTTATTGCGTGTGTTTAATGACACTTAGAAAAATAAGCTGCTGCTGCTGCTGTTGTTCAGAATCAGAATTCCTTTATTGATCCCCGAGGGGAAACTCTCCAGTGTTGTTATTGTTCGCTTCCTACAAGCAGACTATTGTCTGTCGGAGGTGCCTTAAATTTCTAAAATGTTCAGCTGAATGTTTTTATAGTTCTTCCCTCGGTTCCCTTGGGACTTATTGGTTCTCAAGATGTATGTTTCATCATCTATAAGCCTGCTATGTTTTGAGGTCTATCACAGTGCTATAAAACTCTTTCTTGTAAGTCGCTTTGGATGAATGAATACATGTAAATGTTTAAATGTTGTGGTTGGCAAAAAGAGAATTGTAGCTCAGGGTTTTATTAAAGGTGTTTTTCACTCAAAGCTCTTCAAGGCCAGATAGATCTTCATTAGATGAAATACAACGTTAAGCAGGAAATGTACATTTAACATTTACATGTATTCATTTAGCAGACGCTTTGATCCAAAGCGACTTACAAGAGAGAGCTTTTACAAAGAGCATCAGTCACTGATCATAGCAACGTGATAGACCCCGAACACAGTGGGTTTTTTAGATCGTGAATCATACATCATGAGAACCAATAAGTGCCAAAAGAAGAACTATAAATGCATCACACAACGATTGTGAACATATAGCAAGAGATACAACAACAACACTGGCAAGTCACCATATGGGGACCCACCAAATAGTTCTAAACAACATAAGATTATGTGAAGTCCCATACTATTCCTAAGTGCCATTCAATTCTCTAAATAAGTTTGCGATCGGGTTAAACTTCGGTGATCGGGTTGCGAACAATAAAGCAAGAAAGCAACACTAGTGAGTCACCGCATGGGGACCGACAAAGTAGTTCTGAGCAACATCAGACTATATTTATAAGTACCATACTATTTCTAAGTGCCATTAAATTCTCGGAATAAGTGAGTTTTAAGCGTTCTTTTGAGGGTGAGAAGGCAGTCTGTGCTTCTGATGGAGGTGGGGAGTTGATTCCACCATTGGGGAGCCAGGCAGTGGAAGAGTTTGTGTTGCGCTCGGGCACTCTCAAATGTACCTGATGAATCCACATTGAAGCTTTTTTTTTAAAGAACCACTTAGAAGTTTAAACGTCTTATCCAAACGTACCAAGGACCCATTCTGACAACAGATCGACGTCGATTGAGACCAGTACTGAAAATCCACACAGTAAAGTACTGAGACACTGCAATATCTTTTACTTACACAAAACTCTTTGTGTGATTTATTGATCCATTCATTACGATCAATTAAGTTTGTTTCTCCACAAGACAACACACAAGGGGAATAATGTGGTGCAGTCAGTTAGTAATCAGAAGGTTCCCGGTTCGAACCTCGGATATCTCAACATGGTGTTGTGTCCTTGGGGCAAGGCACTTCACCCTACTTGCCTCAGGGGGAGAATGTCCCTGTACTTGCTGTAAGTCGCTCTGGATAAGAGCGTCTGCTAAATGACTAAGATGCTAATATTTTTGCATTTACAGTTCACTCATCTCTCCTGAACGCTGAACCAGAGCCTCATTCATACACATGCAAATGGTCCCAACGTCATGCATCCACAACAAAGTCTTTAATATATTCAGCCTGGATATTTAAGCCTCATTGGCTGAGATTAAAGCGCATGGGATTCCAGAACCCGTTCCGGGTTCGTATTCCGCTAATGCACTGATGCGTAGCTTAACACCGAGGTGGGGCGACATGTTTCCTTCATCCACGGTTCATTTCAGACTAACATCCTTCAAGGGCGGCGATAAATGATTCAACGCCCCATATATCATGTAAATCTCTCTAACGCGATGGCTGGGAATATGAAGAGATAAGAGCTACTCACTTGTACTTTTTGACAGACTCAAACATAAAGACTCTCAGATCTTAACATCACAGATCCACTGCTGTCAAAAATGATATTTGCTGATCTGCTTAAGAAAAATTGAGGGTATCGTCTTTGATGGTCTTTTTGCACCATCGGCATCATTTTGGTTGTTATTTGCACTATCTGTTCATTTTGCACATCTGCACATCTGTTATTTGCACTATCTGTTCATTTTGCACATCTGCACATCTGTTATTTGCACTATCTGTTCATTTTGCACATCTGCACATTGCATCATTTGCACTAACTGTACATACGTGCAACTCTGTAAATTCTGTTAAATACTGTAGCATCTTGTACAATACAGCTGTACGTTTGTCTTAAATCACTTTAATCTGTACATACCCTGTATACCCGGATTATACTGTTCATACTGTGTATATTCTGAGTATACTACAATTATATTCTGTTGTAATAACTGTTTTGCACTTCTGGTTGGATGCCAACTGTATTTCATTACCCTGTACTTGTACCTGTGTAATGACATTAAAGTTGAATCTAATCTAATCATATTTCAATCCTACAATTTAGTAATCAGACCCTTCAGATACTTACCCCCAAAATGTCCTCTTATCGGGGGGTCACATGGTTCAATGGTTAAGGCGTTGTAATCGGAAGGTTTTGAGTTCAATTCCCGGCTGTGGCTATGTGATGTTGTGTCCTTGGGCGAGACACACACTTCACTCTACTTGCGTCAGGGGGGAATGTCCTTGTACTTGCTGTAAGTCGCTCTGGATAAGAGCGTCTGCTGCATAATTCATTTAGTTTTTTGGCATCTCCTAGCTTCTTTCTTGGTTTTTCATTCAAAACATGCATCGTCACGTCTTCTTCCTGAGCTCATTCATTTAGCAGACGCTTTTATCCAAAGCGTCTTACAAGAGAGAGCTTTTACAAAGAGCATCAGTCATTGAGCATAGCAACGTGATAGACCCCGAACAGATCGCAATTTTTTAGATCGTGAATCATACATCATGAGAACCAATAAGTGCCAAGAGAAGAATTATAAATGCATAACACGATTGTGAACATAAAGCAAGAGATACAACAACAACACTGGCACGTCACCATATGGGGACCAACAATATTTAGGGCTTTAAGTTTGGACAAGATGATACAGTTCCTGTATTGTGTAACACAAGGACTCCTCTCTCCATCTGCGTTCAGCACAGGGCCAAACCGGCCACTTTCACCAAAAAGAATGGCTTTGTCATGAAGTTCTCGACTGTGACGTATGCGTACGGAATACAGAGCAGCGCCCAGGACATTCATCTTTTATGCAAGCCAGCGATCCGTCAGCCTCAGAAAGAGGCCAACGGTACTTTACCAGATGACGTGGGGGTCACTAACCCAAGCAGACGATCCATCCCACTCTTGTCAGACCTCGTTCTGGAATTCCGGAACCTTCCTCAATCATCTGTCACCCCTGTCCCTTCTACCCTGCTCGATCTTCTCCAACACGCTCAACCTCCATTCACCAAACCATCATTGTGTGCGTGCTGCAAGGCGCACACTATGTTATTACTAGCGTTTATTATTATTATTATTATTATTCTGCTTATTCTTACGCCGTTTTTTGGCTCAAAACATCTCCCAGAGTTTTTGACGCATATACACAAAAGTTATATCAAAACGTGCGGCTCGGCCCCGACATGTGTGCTATGATTTATCTAAGACTTTTGGCAAACAATTTTGCCCCAAAATTGCCAAAAACCACACCAAAAAAATGAATAGGTGTCAATGGAGAGAATGTTTGAGAGGTAGAGTGGTGATGTCATCGCTAGAGTGTGGAGAAGAGAGAGAATTGTGTACCAAAAATAAAACGTATTTGACTACCATGGCCTCAAATGCACCACTACAGACACAATTTATACATAGAAACGTAGGAAAATTTGTCCTCTAGCTCACACTTGCTTTACTTTATCTGTCAGATTTATTGTTTTAGCTTGACATGCGAAGATTCGGCCGCAGCACCCATGAACAGCCTCATAGACTCCTATGTTAAGAGAGGTGGGGCTGTAACTGAAAAGATAGAAAACGAACACTTTTTAGAATTGCTCCCAAGAGCGCATTTCTTCACTTGTCAACACAAAATGCCTATGTAGACGTTCAGGAAGGGCTCAGCCGGCTTCACGTTAACCTGGTTTTATGATTGGAAACACGGTTTGGCCAGAAATCCTTCCTGTTCGAGGGGTGCTGTAAGCCTTTTCTCTGTCTTTCGAACTGCCATGACAGTTCCAGCTGCAACTTATTAGTTCGTTACTTAGCAACGTGCTTGAAAGAGGAGAGACGGTGGCCACGAATGACGGTGGCTATTTTACGAACAGTAATTCATTTCACATTTAATAACTTTAATTGGAGGATATTTACTGGAGGAATCAAATTGGTTCTTTTTGTTTCGGGTGTATTTATAAACTGTACTCCAACTCAACTCTTCCTCTCTGGCTCTAAGTCTCTAAGGTAAGCAAACATCTTTTTCAACTCTTTCGCTAGCATCCTATCAAAAATGTCGGTTTTTGACTTCTTTAACATTTGGGCTCATAGGTATTCATGTGCTTATCAGTCAGGATTTACAACTGACATTCCAACTAGCTGTAAAGATATGCTGTTTGCTAACATTAGCAACCAATGCTGAAATTAGCGCCTAAGCTAATTGCTAGTGCATCAGCATATGTTTTGCTAGCATGCTATCTAAGATGTGGGTTTTTGACTTCTTTAACATTTGGGCTTATGTATTCATGTGCTTATCAGTCAGGACGGTGGTGAAGGGTTGTGGGGAGGGTTATTTGTGTGCATTTTGACCGTTTATGGTTGTTTTCGGAGGGGGGGGGGGGGGGGGGGGGCGATCGGCGTTCGCGGGGGGCGGGGGGGCTCGTGCGGGGAGGTTTGAGGGCAGGGTTCATGTGGTGGGGTCCATAGGAATCTAACAAGATATTGGGGAGGTGTGTGGGAGGTCGGGATCGGCAGTTAATGGAGTTGCCGCTCCATAGAGAAACAGTGGGGATTAAATACAGGTCTTTTAGGAATTGCTATTGAAATTGTTGGGGGGGCTTGCTGTAAAACATTCATAATCGTCTGGATACTGGTTGACCTTGCAAACTATTGGCTAGTGTTGTATGGGGAGTCCTGTAGTTTATAGATGATTGAACCTGTGTGTCAGCTACTAAGTGATTCATTGCACTGAATGTTTTGATTGACAGTTCATCATTAAGTCATTAATGTACAGACTGCCTGTGTGTATGCACATATATGTATCTATCTATCTATATATATATATATATATGTGTGTGTGTGTGTGTGTATGTGCGTGTGTGTATGTGTATGTGCGTGTGTGTTTTTCTCAATTAATGTTGGATAAAAAGCACTGTTTTTGTTAGTGTGATATCAGAACTGTGTGACCTAGTGCTAGCTTATTGCTGAATCCTGATTTGTTACATGTTTGATTGCATGTGGATTGATTTGACATTTAACACAGCTGTATAACTTTATAATGTTATCTGATATTTATAATGCGGTATCATTTTGATAAAAGGTGTATTTCTAATACCAAAGTCATAGCCATTGATGGCCTAATTCTGGCATTGGATGTATTTGGGTCATTTTACACTCTAAGTTTTTGAAAGCATTTATCACTATTATCAAATTAGAACCAAACTATTACTATGCTACTGAACTGTAATGTAAAGTGCTACCTGACACAGAGTGACCAATTGTTTACTGCTTGCTTACTACTTAAACTTAAACTGTGGCAGTGTGCTCAAGTGGAGCTGTCTTTAATCCTGCTGAAATTAGTGTTTACGCTACTACTAGTGCATCAGCATATGAACACCTGTTGAAAGCTTGATCAGTCACATACCTAAGCAATGGTAGAAGTCATATTGTGAAAATTACTCAACAGTGTCAGTGATGTATGGGGGAGAGTCCCGGGCCAGAGTCACGCACACTCAAAATTTCTTTAGGAATTTTTTTCTAGTTCTGCTTACATTTACATTACATTCATTCATTTAGCAGACGCTTTTATCCAAAGCAACTTACAGTAAGTACAGGGACATTCTCCCTGAGGTAAGTAGGGTGAAGTGCCTTGCCCAAGGACACAACGTCATGTAGCCACAGCGGGAGCTCAATCTCACAACCTTCCGATCATGAGGCCAACGCCTTAACCGTTGAGCTATCTGACCCCACCACCATCTGCTTCTGTCAGCTGTCCTGAGATGACGCACTCCTGCCTTTTGTATTTGTTATAATGTCGTCTCTTTTTGAAGGTGGCCAACAAGGAGTCATCAGCAAGAGGGTTCTGGGAAATATAAATATGCGGCAGCCATTTTTTAGCTGTAGACAGTTTGTCAGTAGCATAATCCATAGTGAGTCAGGTGGCTCAGCAGGTTAAGGCATTGGGCTCACGATCGGAAGGTTGTGAGTTCGATTCCCAGCTGCGGCTACATGACGTTGTGTCCTTGGGGTGAGACACTTCACCCTACTTGCCTGGGGGGGGGGATGTCCCTGTACTTGCTGTAGGTCAGGTCTGCTGTAAGAGTGTCTGCTAAATGTAAACCAAAGGGACTGGCTAATAGACTTCTCCCATACAGATTGCTGTTATCTTTGACAAACAATCTTAAGCCTCTCTCACACATGAAGGTACATCCACGTACCTTGTGACCCACCTAAGGATGGAGGGATTTAAAAACACCAATTCCCATCGGGTGAACAGAGACCCAGAGGTCTGGACAAACACACAAACAGGAGGGAAGAGGTTTCACCAGGGTGAGAGGATCTCTCTTTCCTCCCATGCTCCTGTCATCTTCCATTCAAACTGCAGAGAACCACAGAGGAGAGGAGGCAGAGAGAGGCAGGAGGCAGAGAGAGAGGCAGGAGGCAGAGAGAGAGGCAGGAGGCAGAGAGAGGCAGAAGGCAGAGAGAGAGACAGGAGGCAGAGAGAGGCAGGAGGCAGAGAGAGAGGCAGGAGTCAGAGAGAGAGACAGGAGGCAGAGAGAGGCAGGAGGCAGAGAGAGAGGCAGGAGGCAGAGAGAGGCAGGAGGCAGAGAGAGGCAGGAGGCAGAAAGAGGCAGGAGGCAGAGAGAGAGGCAGGAGTCAGAGAGAGAGGCAGGAGGCAGAGAGAGAGAGGCAGGTAGCAGAGAGAGAGACAGGAGGCAGAGAGAGAGGCAGGAGGCAGAGAGAGAGACAGGAGGCAGAGAGAGGCAGGAGGCAGAGAGGCAGGAGGCAGAGAGAGAGGCAGGAGGCAGAGAGAGGCAGGAAACAGAGAGAGGCAGGAGGCAGAGAGAGGCAGGAGGCAGAGAGAGAGGCAGGAGGCAGAGAGACAGGCAGAGGGCAGAGAGGCAGGTAGCAGAGAGAGGCAGAGGCAGGAACAGGGAGATGGATGAAGATGGATGGCAGATGAAGTCGTCTCCCTTAGATCTGTTAAGCACCCTAACCCTGTGTGAAGGGAGATTTGGGGGAGAGTCTTAATGGATACGTAGGAGAACACCAACACCTCACAGCAGCTGAAGTTCTCCCACAGCTGAACAACAACCTCCCCTGTAGCACAGTCAGTCATTTAGATGCTGTTCAACCTGCAACCACACATGTCACAACCTCAGGTTAACCCAACAGGGAAATGTACCCTCTACAAATAAACAATACGGTTACATAACCACCACAAATTGACTTTAAAACTGGCTTCAATGCCCCGCCGTAAGAGCACAAACATCCCTTATGAAAAAAAGATAAGATCCCCTCGGAAAAGAGACGGACGTATTGATATTGAAGTAATCGGAGACTAGAATAACACATCCAGTCCCAGTAGGCCTCTATGTTGCCGGTGCCGTCATCATTTATTCACGAGGTTTCAGTCGCAGCAGGAGGACAGAGAGATGTCGGCTGTGTCACCAAGAATACTGAGACAAGCCAACCTTTCCACCAACAGTGTTCACTTAAACTCTGTTTTCTCCAGGGGCCAGAAAGACGCACACCCATGAGATACCCACCAACACCCCCACACCCCCTTCCAGAATCCCACTGCATTCTGCCACTTAGCCCCACATTCTGCCCCCCCCCCCCCCCCCCCGTACATCTAGTGCCCACTTTCCACCTTGTACATGTTTATTTTTACTCCTATACATGTTCTATGTTGCTCTTCTCTGTCACAGTGAATTCTATGTTTGTTCATCTTGCATAGCGATTAAACCTGATTCTGATCTTGTGCGCTTGACTGAACTCAGACAAAATGGGGGGCGGGGGGGGGGGAGCTGCAGAATACGAAGAGAGCACAGAGGTTAAAGAACAAGACGTCGATGTATCTACATTTCTCCAGGGCCAGAGATGAGGAGTTCAGGTTAGTAAAGATGCAAGGTTCATGATGGCAGTACAGTAATCCCTCGTTTTTTACGGGGGTTACGTTCCAAAAACAACCCGTGATAAGTGAAATCCGTGACGTAGAAAACTTTACTTTTTTTACAATTATTATACTGTACAATTAAATATAATATGCATTCCGTAATTCCGACCTACAGCCGCACAGCTTTTACCCTCCTTCAGCATGTCCAGAAGTTTAACTTTTTCTGCGACTGTTAACATCTTCCTCCGACCGCAGGTACCTTTGTCGGTGCAGAATGTTTTGTCGACATTATTGGTTAAGAGAATTTGCTTGTACAAGAGACATATACGTGTATTTTATCTGTTTTGCATGTGTACAGTGCATACAGTATTACAGTAAACCGCAACGTTATTGACGCACAGGTAGAGAAGAAGCAGAGAGACTGTCAGCCAATCAGAATGCAGAACACAATGCACGATTAAAAAAAAACGTGAAGTAGCGAAACCGTGAAAAGTGAACCGTGATATAGCGAGGGATTACAGTACTCATGAAGGTAAACAATATGATCGGGATGATAGATGATAGTGTAGAGATGATGATGAAGATTATTGCTGGTTGACAATCTTTCTCTATACCACACCGTTTACTGAAGCACTTAGACCCGCCCAGATCCTGTGAAAGAGGGATTCAACAGCGAAGGTACCCTGTACAACCTGAAAACGTAGCGTAAGAATCAGCGTACGTTTCCCTCCATGGTTCTCAGCGTGGGCGCTGCTCTCGTGATTCCAACCGCACCTGCCCACTTCCGTTTATTAAGGAATGAACTTTTAATTCAAATCATGTTTGCCAAGCTCTGCCCTTTATTGAATTCATCCAACTACAAATAATTCCCATGAAAAAACTCAAAACTTACGGAAAACCCCCCCCAAAATAAGTCCAAACCACTTTGTACTTTTAATGCTAGGTCAATGTGACTCTAGTACAGAAGAAAGCTTTTAGGAAACTCGGATAAGGAAAAGTGTAAGAAAGGTGGTTAACAGGGCTGGTTCAACAGATAGAATGTGTTAAGGCCTTAGATTCTGTTAGAACGTCTCAAACCTGGACCTGTATCTCCCGAACACACACTCCTCTCCTGAACACACTCCTCTCCCGAACACACACTCCTCTCCCCAACACACACTCCTCTACTGAACACACACTCCTCTCCCGAACACACACTCCTCTCCTGAACACACACTCCTCTACTGAACACACACTCCTCTCCCGAACACACACTCCTCTACTGAACACACACTCCTCTCCCGAACACACACTCCTCTCCCGAACACACACTCCTCTCCTGAACACTCACTCCTCTCCCGAACACACACTCCTCTCCCGAACACACACTCCTCTCCCGAACACACACTCCTCTCCTGAACACACACTCCTCTCCTGAACACACACTCCTCTCCCGAACACACTCCTCTACTGAACACACACTCCTCTACTGAACACACACTCCTCTCCTGAACACACACTCCTCTCCCGAACACACACTCCTCTCCCGAACACACACTCCTCTACTGAACACACACTCCTCTACTGAACACACACTCCTCTCCCGAACACACACTCCTCTACTGAACACTCACTCCTCTACTGAACACTCACTCCTCTCCCGAACACACACTCCTCTCCCGAACACACACTCCTCTCCTGAACACACTCCTCTCCCGAACACACACTCCTCTACTGAACACTCACTCCTCTCCCGAACACACACTCCTCTCCTGAACACACACTCCTCTCCCGAACACACACTCCTCTCCCGAACACACACTCCTCTCCTGAACACACTCCTCTCCTGAACACACACTCCTCTCCCGAACACACACTCCTCTCCCAAACACACACTCCTCTCCCGAACACACACTCCTCTCCTGAACACACACTCCTCTCCTGAACACACACTCCTCTCCTGAACACACACTCCTCTCCTGAACACACTCCTCTCCCGAACACACACTCCTCTCCCGAACACACTCCTCTCCTGAACACACACTCCTCTACTGAACACACACTCCTCTACTGAACACTCACTCCTCTCCTGAACACACACTCCTCTCCGGAACACACACTCCTCTCCTGAACACACACTCCTCTCCTGAACACACACTCCTCTCCCGAACACACACTCCTCTACTGAACACACACTCCTCTCCCGAACACACACTCCTCTCCTGAACACACACTCCTCTCCCAAACACACACTCCTCTCCCAAACACACACTCCTCTCCTGAACACACACTCCTCTCCCGAACACACACTCCTCTCCTGAACGCGTTTACAGGGTGGATAAATATGGGTCTGTAGGTTTCAATTAAGAGACATACACCTGTATTACACAAATAAGGGTTCATTATTTGTCAGTGTTATATGGGCCAGCGGTGGGTTAGCTTAGCCCCATCATGCTATAACCATGAGGTTCAGTGTTATAAGGTCACAAGACATTCAGGTTAGGTTCAGGTGTACCGCAACCTGAAATGGCAGCATAATATATTTATGTTTCTATCTACAGAGTATCTGCATGCGTGCGCGCGTGTGTGTGTATCAAAATGTGGTTCCGCAGTCTTACAAATCGTTCGGTTAAAAATCGCTCATCCAGCAGTGAACGCTACATTTTCTGATGATGTAATTTAAAATATACACAAACAAAAACCCCCATGTCTGAATCGATGGGGCGTCGAGACAAGCTGACTTCTAGATGCAAGAGATCACAAAATTATGATAATAATACAAGCAAAATCAAGTAAAAATGTACAAATATTCTTGCGCTAATAACCGCCCATTCTTTACATTCATTGAAAAAAATAACGTTTTCTCTGGTTATCTTGACAAACGTCTTTAAACACCAGTCCAGTCCGCAGGTCGCAGGTCACAGGTCACAGGTCACAGCTCACTCCGCACAGGCGTCAGGTTGCGGTGCTCAAAACGAAACATTCGTTGTTTCTCTGACCCTTGGCGAAAGCTTAATCACTCGTTTCTTGTTTGAAATATCTTTTTCTTTTGTTACATCCACTGTTCCGTCCCAAGCCCCCCCCCATCTCTTTCTAAAAAACGTAAACAAAATGTTTAAACCGTGTTGTGAAGAATTTGTTGAGGAAGAAAAAAAAGACTTCATTTCTGATGGAAGGCAAGGAAGGAAGGAAGTGTGGTTTCCGAGGACCACCCCCCCTGCCCCGCCCCCAGCCCCACCTCCTGCCCCGCCCACAGCCCTGCCTCCTGCCCCGCCCCCTTCACATGGCTCGGAGGAAGTCCTGCAGCTGTCGGACGATCTCCGTGTCCACGGTCTCCATGAGGGCGGAGAAGGCCTGGTCTCCCATGAGCGCCTGCTGGGCCTTCAGCTTGTCATACACCTGCTGCTGCATGGAGACACTGTGCACTGGGTCCTGCAGGGCCACCTGGGAGACACACACAAGTAAAAACACACACACAAAAACACACACAAAAACACACACAAAAACACACACGCACAAAAAACACACACAAAAACACACACGCACACACACGCGCAAAAACACACACACACACACACAAAAACACACACACACAAATACATACACACACACAAATGAAAAAACACACACATACACACAAAACACACAAAAACAAACACACACACACAAAAACAAACACACACAAACACACACAAAAACAAACACACATGCACAAAAAACACACACACACAGACACACACATGCACAAACAAAAACACACGCACAAAACAAACACACACACACATCTGGTTGTTAGTGCAGTGTTGAACCTGGCTAATCAGAGACTAACGACTGTAAGGATAAACTGGGCTGTCTCATCTCACTGAGCCGACTCACACACACACACACACACACACACACACACACACACACACACACACACACACACACACACACACACACACACACACACACACACACACACACACACACACACACACACACACACACACCTCTACTACAGTGTTTGTTATGTATGCAATAACAGCAGGTGAGTCATTCAGTCGCACATCCAAACAATTACTCTCCTTGTGTTATGGGAGAAAATTGTTCTAATAACCTCTAAATAAACAATGAGCCTGGGCACTCTGCCACTCCACCTCCCTCCTTCCAAACCATGGTGGACTCATTCTACCTGCCCTCCCTCTCTCCCTCTCTCTTCCTCCTGCCCTCCCTCTCTCTTCCTCCCTCTCTCCCTCTCTCTTCCTCCTGCCCTCCCTCTCTCTTCCTCCTGCCCTCCCTCTCTCTTCCTCCCTCTCTCCTTCTCTCTTCCTCCTGCCCTCCCTCTCTCTTCCTCCCTCTCTCTTCCTCCTGCCCTCCCTCTCTCTTCCTCCTGCCCTCCCTCTCTCTTCCTCCCTCTCTCCCTCTCTCTTCCTCCTGCCCTCCCTCTCTCTTCCTCCTGCCCTCCCTCTCTCTTCCTCCTGCCCTCCCTCTCTCTTCCTCCTGCCCTCCCTCTCTCTTCCTCCTGCCCTCCCTCTCTCTTCCTCCTGCCCTCCCTCTCTCTTCCTCCTGCCCTCCCTCTCTCTTCCTCCCTCTCTCCCTCTCTCTTCCTCCTGCCCTCCCTCCTCCTCCCTCCCTCCTCCTCCCTCTCTCCGCTGGCTACATGCTAAGAGCAGCCCAGAGGAGTGTGAACCCTCACACTAATGGTGCGGTGGCCAGGGGGATGGAATGATAGAGCTTTCACATCCACTGTTCCACCTGCGGACAATTAACTGGGGGGGGGGGGGGGGCTGGGGGGCTGGAGGGGGGGGGGGGGCTGGGGGGCTGGAGGGGGGGGGGGGGGGCTGGAGGGGTTCCACAGAGTGACTGACTCAGCCAGAATAGGACGTATCCAAGCAGCATCTGGTTTGGAAAGGCTGGCTGCAGTCTGCGCTCCAGTGTTGGTCTGTGTGTGTGTGTGTGTGGAGGGGGGGCTGTGCTAGCTTTCCAGAGTGGGCTGTGCAAGTGTGGTGGTAAAAGTCTTACAAGGTCTTACAGGTGTGCGTGTGTGTGTGTAGAGGTCTTACAGGTGTGTGTGTGTAGAGGTCTTACAGGTGTGTGTGTGTAGAGGTCTTACAGGTGTGTGTGTGTAGAGGTCATACAGGTGTGTGTGTGTAGAGGTCATACAGGTGTGTGTGTGTAGAGGTCATACAGGTGTGTGTGTGTAGAGGTCATACAGGTGTGTGTGTAGATGGTCTCACCAGCTTCTTCCTCTTGTCTTGTTCAGTAGGAGGCTCCTCATCATCAGTCAGCTTGGGCTCCTCCATATGGCTCATGAGCATGCAGCTGCAACACACACACACACACACACACACACACGTCACCCGCCCCACCTGCCAGGCCACGACCCCTCACACCCCCACACCCACCTCTGCTAAATGAAGAAAAGGTCCAAGTTACCCTCCCTTCCCTTTCTGGACTTCCACCAGAGCCCAGAGATGGTGGACCCATAGATCACTGTCGAGGGGCAGCTTTACCTCAGACAACGTTTGCAACATTGCAGGACAAATCCTCCAATAGTAAGACAGCGTATGTGTAGAGTAAGGGGAGATTGGGATTTTGGTAAACCTGTTTCAGGCCATTTTAGAGAGCCAACCATGGTTCAGCTGTAGAAAAGAAGTTTGTGCATGAGAGAGAGAGAGAGAGAGACAGTCAGATAGAAGGGTTGGCTTTGACGGGATGGGTAAATTAGGGTTACAGGGATGTTGATTGCACCTCAAGGCAGGTGTCTGTGTGTGTGTGTGAGAATGTGTGAGAATGTGTGTAGTTAATAGTTCATCAGTGGCTGTGGAAGCAGTTTTCCAGGGGGCCATTTCACAGGCCATTAAATTGCTAGATTGGCAGAGCTACGGAGAGATACTCAGAGAATACGTCATACTCACTTTGTCTACTTATTTATGGCATTGGGTCTGGGACATGACTACTGAGCGTGCTCAGCAGCCATTCCAGGAACCCATATGGTGAATCTACGTGCATCTTTTCGAAGCTTTCATGAAGGTTTTTTTTCTTCCTTCCTTCGATTTTTACATTTATTTTCAAAGTCGTTCTGTTCTGCGCGCGTCTAATTTGTGGCGGTTCTGGTGGCGATACAGTCCTGATCGCCGCATCATTTCACGATGGAAGCATCCATAATTGGAGCGAGTTGGAATGTGTTCCAAACACACCCAATGTTCCAAACACACCCAATGTTCCAAACACACCGAATGTTCCAAACTCCTGCATTTCCGATCCGGTCGAAGACCTTGTAGTGTGAGCAGAAACTTAGGAAGCTTTGTCAGACAGCACAGTTAGACAGCTGAGTTAGCACAGTTAGACAGCTGAGTTAGCACAGTTAGACAGCTGAGTTAGCACAGTTAGACAGCTGAGTTAGACAGCTGAGTTAGACAGCTGAGTTAGCACAGTTGGACAGCTGAGTTAGCACAGTTAGACAGCTGAGTTAGCACAGTTAGACAGCTGAGTTAGCACAGTTAGACAGCTGAGTTAGCACAGTTAGACAGCACAGTTAGACAGCTGAGTTAGCACAGTTGGACAGCACAGTTAGACAGCTGAGTTAGACAGCTGAGTTAGACAGCTGAGTTAGACAGCTGAGTTAGCACAGTTGGACAGCACAGTTAGACAGCTGAGTTAGCACAGTTAGACAGCTGAGTTAGCACAGTTAGACAGCTCAGTTAGCACAGTTAGACAGCTGAGTTAGCACAGTTAGACAGCACAGTTAGACAGCTGAGTTAGCACGGTTAGCACAGTTAGACAGCACAGTTAGACTCACTCTTTGAAGCTTCCTGTGTCCGGGTCCTCGGTCGTGACGTCGTGCAGCGCCTCCACGCAGATGTTGACGATGCCGCAGAACTTCTCCTGGACGACGCTGAAACACACAAAGCATTGCTCGCTGAGTGTGTTGCGCTCGCGCACGGGTGTCGCACGCTCGCCGACCTCGTTAAAGGTCGTTCTCGCCCGCGCACCTCTACATCAAGAGATCGACAGAAAATGGCGGACGGAGACACGTTAAGAGGTTGGGATGGAATCTCTAACAGATGAGATGAGACAGATGACAGATCAGACATCGAATTTGTGAGCAAAACAGTCTGATAAAGACCACATCAACGTTTCTCTTCATTCTACATCAAAACAAAACTATTCTTTCCACTAGAACTGGCTCTAATAATGACCTCCTCTACATTTACATGTATTCATTTAGCAGACGCTTTTATCCAGAGTGACTTACATAAGGTACAGGGACATTCTCCCTGAGGCAAGTAGGGTGAAGTGCCTTGCCCAAGGACACAACATCACGTAGCCACATCCGGGAATCGAACTCATAACCTTCCGATCATGAGCCCAACGCCTTAACCTGCTGAGCTACCTGACTCCCTTTCTGGCTGTTTCCATGGCAGGCGTGCGTGTGTGTGTGAGAGTGCTTGTGCATGAACGGCACGTGTGGATGAATATATCTGTGGGCGAGTTGATTGCATTCTAAACAAACCAAGTCAGCAGAAGCCGTCATATTCAATTCAAGAAGCGACGCGAGGCGGGAGCGTTCAGAACAATCAACGCTCCCCTCAGGCAGTCCGAGAAGCCCAGAAAGAAAAACAAAGTTAAACTGATAAAAAAATGCAAGATTCGTTGAAGCTGAAGAACCAAAGTCTGAGTGAAAGCGACAATCTCCTTTCAGAATTTTAAAGACTTTACTTAAACCCTTCTCTAGAAAACTTCTTTCATCCTTTCCGCCCTCCTAAAAAAAACATACTTGATTTTGTCGGGTTTAAAAGATTTGCAGTGACCATTAACCGCAACTGTGAACGTGGAAGCGATTCTCAGGAATTCGGTTCAAGGCCAACAATGCGTCACGGTTAATCAGGAACAAAACCACAAAAATCCCCCTGGAAAGACTCTGAAATGTACAGCATCATTTTAACCTGGAACCTTCTTCTCTGTATAGGTGTCGGTGCGTGCGTGTGTCCTCGCGCACAACTTTCTACTCAGAGAACAAGCTCCGGGGGAGATGTTTAATTTAACCACTCTAGACCACCCTGCTCTACGCTGATCGATCCACCCACACACACACACATACACACACACACACACACACCCCTCCTGACCTCTCAAATGGGTTATTGAAACATGTCATTTTGAGATTGAGATCGTGACTTGTACTCCTTGAGTGTACGGATTTCTAAATGTGTTTCTGTGTGTGTGTGTGTGGTCTCGTTTAACTACCCTTGTGGGGAATTTTCATTAATTCATGAATTATCTACCGCTTATTAGCGGTGCCGCTTATTCACGTTAGAGGTTACAGGTGACTGGAGCTTATCCCAGTTACTTTCGGGCCTTAGGCAGGGTACACACCTTGTGGAGGATGTCCAAAGTAAAACTGGAAAAACGTGTCATTTTAGCTGGGTCCCACCACTTCAAATACTTTTTTTCAGGGACGTTTAGGGTTATAATTATTGCTGGAGTTCTAATTACATTCCGGGTTCAGGTTAGAGATGACAATTTTTAATGGACTGAACGGCCAGGCCCCACTAGGATAGAAAAACAAACCAGTGTGTGTGTATGTGTGTGTGTGTTTTGGAGATTGAGTAATGGGTTCC
This sequence comes from Neosalanx taihuensis, assembly GCA_030340665.1. Lineage (NCBI taxonomy): Eukaryota > Metazoa > Chordata > Actinopteri > Osmeriformes > Salangidae > Neosalanx > Neosalanx taihuensis. The sequence goes on along the minus strand of CM059316.1, from coordinate 1,915,013 downwards.
TGTAGCACGGTACTGTGGCTCTCACAGCCATGCTCCAGCCAAGCAAGCCACACACACTGAACGGGTCCAGAGCCTCACCTGTGCTCTGAGGGCAGCAGAGCTAGAGCCTCACCTGTGCTCTGAGGGCAGCAGAGCTAGAGCCTCACCTGTGTTCTGAGGGCAGCAGAGCTAGAGCCTCACCTGTGCTCTGAGGGCAGCAGAGCTAGAGCCTCACCTGTGCTCTGAGGGCAGCAGAGCTAGAGCCTCACCTGTGTTCTGAGGGCAGCAGAGCTAGAGCCTCACCTGTGTTCTGAGGGCAGCAGAGCTAGAGCCTCACCTGTGTTCTGAGGGCAGCAGAGCTAGAGCCTCACCTGTGTTCTGAGGGCAGCAGAGACAGCAGGGCCAGGGCCGACAGCTTCCTTCTCTCGGGCTGGGTGATATTGTCCATGCGGTCCACCCACATTTCAATGATGGCGCCCAGCAAATGGTCCACCTGAGAGAGAAAGGGGGGAGAGCACAGGTGTGTGTGTGACAGAGAGAGGGACACAGCTGTCGGATGTGCCAGGGACATATGGGTGCGTCCAAACGCAGCAGAGCAGAGCGTGAAAGATCTGGGGACCTCTACACTTCCATCGAGTCGTTTAGCAGACGCTCTTATCCAGAGCGACTTGCAGCCAGTAAGCTCTAAAGACATCCACAGCACAGTAGGCTCTGGGGTTCGGCTACGGCAGGAAAAGGCAACCCTGGTCCTCAGGGGCCACACTCTCCTGAAGGTTCTAGATGTTTCCCTGCTCCAGCACACCTGCTTCTAATGAATGGGTCGTTATCCAGCTCTGTGGAAGCCTCATAATGATCCATTCATTAGATTCAGGTGCACTGGAGCAGGGAAACATCTAGAACCTTCAGGACAGCAGCCCCTGAGGACCAGGGTTGGAAACCCCTGGGCTATGGGAACAGGTTGAGCTTGGGAGTTAAGACGAAATGAACCTCCCTTTCAAGTGATTATCTGTGTCTGTCGATGTGTGGGACGAAGAGGACAAAACGAAAGATTATTGGGAGCTTTTTGGGAGTTTGAATTGCATTGACACAGGAAGTTGACTTGGATTCCATGATGCTGGATTAAGGCTGCAGTAATTCACTTTAAATGTAATTCACTTTTGTTGTAATCCCCTAATCTAGTTACATTTTCATGTAGTCATTTATCAGACGCTCTTATCCAGAGCAATTTACAGCAAGTACAGGGACATTCCCCCTGAGGCAAGCAGGGTGAAGTGCCTTGCCCAAGGACACAACGTAATCTGGCACAGCCAGGAAATGATCAACTCTCTGATTCCCTAACCGCTCAGCCACCTGAATCCAGTCATTTTAAACAAATACTATCTTAATCTGCTGTTCGTTTTGTCCTTTTGAACGGAACAGAAGCCCGCTGTTTCGTAAGAGCAGGGATTAAGATCATGTGAAGCATTATGTCTTTTTCTCCATTTCTTCATTTATGACTAAATGGATTTCGTTTGAAATCACGCTGATGCGAAACTGAATCGAACAGAAGTTTTTGTTCTGTTCTCATTTATTTCGCGTTGTTTTCTCGCTTGCGAGGCGAAAGATCAAATCCTTTTTTGATTGCAGGAGAACGTTCATTGTTTGGTTCTCTGCCGCGCGCGTTGAAGGCTTCCAGAACCTCCCACTGTGCGACATGGACGACAGCGATAACCGTGAGGCAGAATCACCCTTCCGCTGTCAGCCTGTTCAATTAGTGGGCGTACAAGTTCTCTCCCTGATTACACTGTCTGGAACAATCCATCACACGCTTTCACGTCTCACCCACCCAACGTGGAGGGGAAGGAGGGCAGGAGGGAGTTGATTTGGCTACAACCCTTGCGGGGGGACGGGGGACGGGGGGGGGGGACGGGGGGGGGGACGACCAGATGAGTTGGGTAGATGTGTTTTTAAATGACAGTCATCGGCTTTGATGGCAAGCTCAATACATCACAAGTTGCTTTTAAGAAGTTTGATGAAACGTTCTAAGTTCCGCCTCCAACATGGTAATGGAGCGTTCTTTGCAGATGATGTAGAAAAAGGAATTGTGCGTCTGTGCATAGGTCCTGGTGTGCGTGGCTGGTTGTCTGTATGTTGTGTTATGTTGTGTTGTGTTTCCCGTTGTGAAACAGCAGCGCCGTCACAGATCTGAATTGAAATGGGGGGGGGGGGGGGGGGTCAGATGGCTCAACGGTTAAGGCGTTGGCCTCATGATCGGAAGGTTGTGAGATCGATCCCCGGCTTTGGCTATATGATGTTGTGTCCTCTTCACCCTACTTGCCTCAGGAGAATGTCCCTGTACTTACTGTAAGTCGCTTTGGATAAAAGCGTCTGCTAAATGAGTTAATGTAAAATTTAAACTAAGGTTAACCGTGTGTGACCGTACACAAACATCACAGGGTCCAGTCTTATCGGAGAGGAAAAACTCTCCTAACTTCATTAGACGCGGGGGAACCTTATCGTTGTCTTGTTTCACCGGACCACTTCTGGCCGGCTACAAAGTCTTCGGTCTGTTGAACCTGATTGATTCAAAGCAATCAGAGGAAAAGAGAGAACGATAAAACGAGAGACTGAGAGGGAGAGGAGGAGAGAGATGGGAGTACGGAGACCGAGCAGGCAGGAGGGCAGGTACGTGAAGGGGGGGGGGTGGAGTGGATCTACCCTGTCCGCTATAGATTTCCGGAGCTGTGCTACATCAATACGCTGATGAGAGCCTCAGAAAGACTGTGCTACCCCCAAACTGCTGAGAAGACAGAGGAGGGCAAGAGAGACAGAGGAGGGCAAGAGAGACAGGAGGGCAAGAGAGACAGAGGAGAGCAAGAGAGACAGAGGAGGGCAAGAGAGACAGGAGGGCAAGAGAGACAGAGAGGGCAAGAGAGACAGAGAGAGGGCAAGAGAGACAGAGAGGGCAAGAGAGACAGAGGAGAGCCAGAGAGACAGGAGGGCAAGAGAGACAGGAGGGCAAGAGAGACAGAGGAGAGCCAGAGAGACAGGAGGGCAAGAGAGACAGAGAGGGCAAGAGAGACAGAGAGAGCCAGAGAGACAGGAGGGCAAGAGAGACAGGAGGGCAAGAGAGACAGAGGAGAGCCAGAGAGACAGGAGGCAAGAGAGACAGAGAGGGCAAGAGAGACAGAGGAGGGCAGAGAGAGACAGAGGAGAGCAAGAGAGACAGAGAGGGCAAGAGAGACAGGAGGGCAAGAGAGACAGGAGGGCAAGAGAGACAGAGGAGAGCAAGAGAGACAGAGAGGGCAAGAGAGACAGAGGAGGGCAAGAGAGACAGAGGAGGGCAAGAGAGACAGGAGGGCAAGAGAGACAGAGGAGAGCAAGAGAGACAGAGAGGGCAAGAGAGACAGGAGGGCAAGAGAGACAGAGGAGGGCAAGAGAGACAGAGAGGGCAAGAGAGACAGGAGGGCAAGAGAGACAGGAGGGCAAGAGAGACAGAGAGAAAGAGTGAAAGAAAAACAGAATGATGCACGTGAAGGTGTCTGTCAGATATGAATGAGTGTGTTCGCTTCACCCCTGACCTTCCCCACGGACAGAGGACACCGTATGTGTTCAGTATCAAAACACTGAAAAAACACAGCCAGATGGAGACAGTGACATCTGCTCCCTATTCTCAGGAGAGACACGGTTTTCAGTTCACTGAACAAGTGACTTCCACCCCCCCCACCCCCCCACACCGCCCCCCCCCCCCCCCCCCCAGGATTCATTTGGGGGGGGGGACATTAAGTGCCGTTGTTTCAAATCTCTTTCGTATCACCTTTTGTCAAAGTAAGTGTTAAACAAACAACTTAAAGTGGCAAACCAAGCTTTGGGTACACAAGTTATCAAATGTGTTAATGTCATTGAATTTGTGACAATCACATTGTTTAAATAGTGCACCTTGGGGGTGGGTTGGGAAAACATTGGTTTATCCAACCCCTCGTAATGAGCTGTGAACCATTGTTTTCATAAAACTCTAGGTAGACTCACAGGCCCTCCCATCAGGACGTTATGTGGATACGTTTTGAAAGGTACCCCCAGAGGGGCTGAGAGTGTGTGTGTGTGTGTGTGTGTGTGTGTGTGTGTGTGTTCGTCCATGTCGGTGTGTCGCCCGGTCTTCCTCATCATAATCCATCCGTTGTTTTCTGATATCTTACCTCTTCCTCCTACACCAGCTACTAATCTCAACAGACAAACATTTTAGTCAGCTTTCCTCTGTCCCCAAAAAAACCCAGAAAGTATTTGCTAAATACTTTTTTAGAGATATTTGAATTTGAATTCCGTTCGGTCGCATCATGTTAACGGAAAAAAAGATGGCCGTTGAGAAACATACAGGATGTTGCTGCGCAGACACGTTCAAACGTAATTGCAGCGTTTGTGTACCGTATTTTTCGGACTATAGGGCGTACTTAAAAGCCTTACATTTTCTCAAAAAACGACAGTGCGCCTTATAATCCGAAGCGCCGTATATATGGATTAATTCTGGTTTTGCTTACTGACCTCAAAGCGATTTTGTGTGGTACAAGGCGCTCACGGTGCTAAGTCAAAATGTTTTAGTACGACTTTGAAAGCCGCACCGCTTGCAGCATTACGACTACCGTAGCCAGGAGCGTCGCAGGGTAATACATACTGTGCTTCACCATAATATTACAGTGTGTGTATAAGGATCCCAAAGTGGCACCTGTCAAAAGACACGCTTACGACGCGGACTTATCTGTTTTTTTTCCGCTTAATGCGCCTTATAGTCCGGTGCGTTTTATATATGAAAAAAGATCGAAAATAGACCATTCATTGACAGTGCGCCATATAATCTAGTGCGCCCTATAGTGCAAAAAATACGGTATTGATTTATTATTTTTTTGCCGAGGAATTATCGTTAACACCAAAGTCCTTTTTAATGTGTACTGGGTGCTCAGGTGCTAAATCACACAGTATCCACAGTCCTCAAGGTTGGCCACATTCGCCCATCTTTCTCCCAGATTTAGAAGCTGGACACCTCCCAAGGGTTGTTTATAAAAATGAAGCGCGTGGAAAAGTGTCCTGGCAGATCACTGCATCACTCAGGAAGTTTCATAATCCTGCCGGAACGCTCAAGGTCGCTTCGTTTTCTGATTGCTCATCAGCGGAAACCAAACGTCAGCCACAATTTACACTTTCCCCTCCAGATCTCGGACGGACACGGCTGCAACGGACGACGAGGAAGAGCGCGGAACTGGAAAAGGGCGGGAACATCCTGAGTGAGACAAGTAAAGGGGACGGTCCGGGGTCCTTGCCAGTCCGAGCGTCAGATAAGGAAATCGTCAGCGGCTAAGTGCAGATCATCAGCCTCGCTTCCATCATCCATCCACGATAAGCATCATCCTCTTTAGACGTGCGACCGTTTGTCCGTGAAGTGCGGGTTCGCCTCAGAAGAGCTACGCGGATACGGAGACAGAAATACGATGGAACCAGCTAACACACAGCAGGGCACCAGACATTGTTACACCAGCTCCAGAGCCTAGTTCCTTAACGCGTGAATGTAGAGTATTATCGTTTTTTTTCCTACTTGGTTCTATTTGATCTATTTCTAGTCTTGTAGTCATCTGACTGCCCTTAAATTAGATTAGATTAGATTCAACTTTAATATCATTACACAGGTACAAGTACAGGGTAACGAAATACTGTTAGCATCCAACCAGAAGTGCAAAACTGTTATTACAACAGAATATAATTGTAGTTGAATACTCAGAATATACACAGTATGTACAGTATAATCAGAATATACAGGGTAGGTACAGATTAAAGTGATTTAAGACAAATGTACAGCTGTATTGTGCAACGAACAAACTTGACAAACCGAACTAGGTGCCGTCTATACGTGTGATGTCAGATAGTAAAGTGCCGATGATCTACACAGCAGGTGGACAGGGTAACGATGCCTGGTCCCCGTTAGCAACGGGTTCACTTCAACTGCTATCAGAGCTGGCAGGGGAATCAGGTGGCTCAGTGGTTACGGCGTTGCTCTCATGATCGGAAGGTTGTGGGATCGATTCCCCGGCTGTTGCTGCATAACGTTGTGTCCTTGGGCAAGGCACTTCACCCTACTTCCCTCAGGGGGGGGGGGGATGTCCCTGTACTTGCTGTAAGTCGCTCTGGATAAGAGCATCTCTGAAATGTAAATCTGCATAATTAGCTGAGGCCGGACAGCTCTTCCCTCCACATCTTTTCAGTGTATGGTTTTACTTCCATTCATTTGTAGGTGTCGATAATGGATATGAAAATGGCTAATATATTTGCAGCACTTCTAAAAGAGACTATAAACATTCTCCTCAGACACGTAAATTGCTGTGCACAGTATTGGTAGGTTGTTTTTTTCCCAGTGTTGTTATTTCTTTAAAATGCAATTAAACCTAAAAGTGCACTTTTAATAAAAACTCGAATTGGATTTTTGGATTGCAAACAGTACCCCGCCTCTTTTGCATATTGCAATAAAAAACTGCAACTTTTATTGCAGGAGAGATGATAGAGTTTAATGAAGTCTCTAAGGATTTTAGATTCTGTGTATTCAGGAAAAGCTCTCTCACTACTAGTAGGAAGAATACGAGAATACTTTTAATAATTTCATAGATAAATAAAAGATAAATAAATTCCTAGAGCCACTTCAGGTTGAACCTAAGGTTCCAGAAGGTGATCTTCCTGGTTCAAATCACAGCTCTGAATTACAAAAGGGAAAACCTGATGCTGGTTCTCTACAGTGAATCTATTTTTGCGCCTGTGTATCAGAGTGTGTGTGTATTCACAACTGTATGTCTGACATTGATTGTCTCTTATTGATCTTTGTCAAAGCTCAAAAACAATAACGTTATTCACCCGGCCTAGAGATCCCCATTGAGCTTGTGAAGATGAACATGTGATTATATTGAAAGGGTTGTTTTCACTGCCCCAGCAATAACTGGTATGGATTTTCCTTCAGACAAACGAGGCAACAATCAAATAAGAGAGAAGGAATGAACTGAACATTGACTCTTCATACCGACTGAAGATTCTACATCGTTAATCCATCCAAACTCAACCATGTTGGATTCATCACGGCTAACGAGGGAGTCAGGTGGCTCAGCGGTTAAGGTGACGGGCTCATAATCGGAAAGGTTGTGCGTTAGATTCCCCGCTGTGGCAACATGACTTTGTGTCCTTGGGCAAGGCACTTCACTCTACTCGCCTCAGGGGGGGGAATCTCCCTGCACTTGCTGTAAGTCGACCTGGATAAGAGCGTCTGATAAATGAATATTTATTTATGTTATTAATATAGATTTAAAGGTGATACTAGTAGCATTTGATCTTGTCATACTATAATACCAGGAATCTGTGTCTGTTTGGGAGTTGATCTGCCTTTGAACCGAGAATCGTATGATGTTCATACTTAGGAGATGCTGCTGTTTTGTCAGTGATATGTGAGAAATAAACTGCACCTTACGTGCAATGCTCCTAAGGACCTTATCATGGGTTTACAAATTGGTGTGTGTGTGTGTGGGGGGGGGGGGTTGTGTGTTGAATAGCCTGCCTGCTAGGCTGTGGTGATCACAGCCATCCTAAAGAAAGGGAGAATATCCCTGTGCCATCACCACCAACTAGTGTTATCAATTAATATTTCATACGGACACATTTTATGGACATTTTAAATAGCATGCGGTTATTTTCAAGTACCCTTCAAACGGTGTAATCAAACCTCCGAGACCCTTACCCTCAGAACTCATTAGACTTGAAGCCTCTTCCTCTCCGCCACCTCTTTCCATTTCTCCTCCTCCTCCTCTCCCTACTTTCCTTTGCTTCTTCTCTCAGCAGGGATTTTCTTTTAGGGTGAGAACCAGGCAGTGGGGGGGATGGGCGTGTTAAGCTACCAGATAGTGCCAAACCAGACTTAGACTCTCAGTATTTGTGGGAGAACGAGGCAGAATTAAAGGGGAAAAAGGGGGGACTTTAAACTGCATCGCAAAAATGAAACCTGATTTAAGAATCGTACTGCTGTGTAAATAACTGAGGATGTACCTCGTCGCTACACGTTGGAAATCTATCATCCGTCTCTTTTTCCATGTCATCTTAAACTAGTGATGTTTTGGCATCTGTTTTCCCACTGTGCATCACGATAATAAATAAAAAAAACGTGAAGTAGCGAAACCGTGAAAAGTGAACCGGGATATAGCAAGGGATTACTGTAGATGGGATTGAGAAACAGCAGACTCAGTCCAACAGAACAGATGGACCGGATGTATATTTCATGGACGTAAAAGGTCGGACCAAGTTCGGCGTACTCCTGCGAGTGTAGCGTGCACCCATCCAATGAGGGTGCACGGGTGTGTGGGTGCCCACCTCAGCACATCTCCATGATGAGACGCGCATGAGGCTGGCGTTGGGATGAATGTGATAGAGATGAAAGTGTGCGGGCAGGATTAAGACTGGACTGGTGCGTGTTGGGTTTATTCAGAGGGCACACAGCGGAGGGTAGCAGCAATAACAGATGGTTGTGTGTGTGTGTGTGGTTGTGCTGGTGTGTGTGTGTTTGTGTGTGTGCGTGTGAATGAGTGTATGTGTATGGTTGTGCTTGTGTGTGTGTGTGTGCGAATGTGTGTGTGTGTGTGTGTGTGTGTGTGCGTGTGTGCGTGTGAGTGAGTGTATGTGTGTGTGTGGTTGTGCTTGTGTGTGTGTGTGTGCGTGTGAGTGAGTGTACGTGTGTGTGTGGGGTGATACCAACCGTGATTAGTGTTAGGGAGATTGTATGGAGTTTTTTTGTTTTTTTTCATACCCACAATACCTCTTGTACATGTGCAAACACACACTCATACACACTCACACACACACACACCCACACACACTGAGATACATGCTTTACCACTTAGATACGTCCGTGTTTTGGCAGAAGTCGTCCATTATCAGCCTTTAAAGCCTTCCCTCTCCCCCTTCCTCCACTGCAACTCTGACTAAAGAAACACATTAGACACACTCTGCCTGTGAGATCACAGTCTCTTACAGTGCTTTGTTTGATTGGTCAGTGCTCACAGACACTTGTGCAAAATGGTGCAAAACTGCTCCGTTTTGGTGCAAGATAAGATCATAAAATTCTTTTTTTCGTCCCCCGGGGGGGGGGGGGAATTGGCGTTTGGATAGTCGATGTAGCTATGGCAGCATGCTGGTAGGAACACTACCTCAGGGTGGAGCAGGAAGACATCTTGGTAGATGCTCACTTCAGGTCACTTTTGGGTGAAAGTTCATCTTTCCGTCTCTCCTCGTCTCCTCGTCTATGTTAAAAATGAGGCCACATTACCGGCCACGAACCGGGAAACAGATTGGGGAACACATATTTCTTTTTTTTTTGGGGGGGGGGGGGGGGGGGCTCTCCGACACTTCTATGTATTTATATAACCCCCTCCTCAGAAACTAAGAAGGATAACTGTAGTAGGTGGGTGTGGCTAACGATGACTAATGATAACAGGGACGACTTCGGCACGTGGGCATGATGTTTGGATGTGATTTGGCCGGCATCCTCTGCAGATAGAATGACACATCTTCCTCCCTCCCCCCTCCCCACTCCCCCCCCATCACCCCTGCACTCTCGGTCTCTCTCTCACGCTCTCGTCCTCACGCACCCTCCCTCCTCACGCCCCGGAGCCTCAGCTCCGCTCCAGAGTGTTTCCGCCCCCAGAAACAATAAACCGCCGCGTGCGACAAGGGCCTACCTCAAAGACGGTCGCCATGGAAACTGGGGCCGTAGTCCATCCCGCACAATGTCCAGTTCTAAAAAGAGGGGCGGGGGGTGGGGGGGGTGGGGCAATTACTAGACGACATCAAAGGCAGGCGACGGCATGAATAGGCAACAATTGAGCCAAGGCCCATGAATCAGGCAGGTGGTGGGGGGGGGGGGGGGGCGGAGGGGCGGCGGTCGTCTTATTTAGACACGTCCACTAGCCGACCTCACGGAAAAACAGGCGCGGTCGGATGAGTTACGGCCGCCGGGACGCCGCTGGTCTGGATCTCGTTGCCCCCCCTCCACCGCCACCCCCCCCCACCCCACCCCTCTCCCCACCCCCCCCACCCCACCCCTCTCCCCACCCCTTACTTACTGTAAGTCGCTGTGGATAAAAGCGTCTGCTAAATGAATACATGTAAATGTAAAAATGTAAGTGAGTGTTTGTTTACCCCAAACCACTAGGTGGCTAATTACTAGTACTAATTGACAACCTGGTGTAGGTTTATATTTGTAGAGCATCAGTAGATGAAGAGGTCAAAATGGAAAGTACAGTTCAGCTTCTTGAAACAGTAGTAACATTACAACACCTATGGTATGATTTGTTGTTGTATCCATGTAACAGACACTTTTCATCTCGGTTCCATGTCGGGAGTTCTTACCAAGCCATGCAACATGACTCTCACATAGCAGAATGCTGAAGCAACGTCTCCCTATTCGGAATTCTCCCTATTCCCTATTCTCCTATAATTCCGTTTGAATTACAGGCTGCGTCACACTCCAGCAAGCCAAGGAAAGTGACACATCTCAACAATCACATTACCACAGAACAGCACTCAAGGAATTATGGGGAAGGAATTGCCAAAGTTACATTTACATGTATCCATTTAGCAGACCCTTTTATCCAAAGCGACTTACAGTAAGTACAGGGACATTCTCCCTGAGGCAAGTAGGGTGAAGTGTCTTGCCCAAGGACACAACATCATATAGCCACAGCCGGGGCTCAATCTCACAACCTTCTGATCATGAGGCCAACGCCTTGACCGTCGAGCCATCTGACCCAAAGTTGGACTCTGTTTGGAGAGCTTCATCGGTATGTGTCTGGAGGACTATTGCATATCCCCCACCATCCTACTTCAATTTTAATAGATGGCAACGTGTTGAATGTACGTGTTATAGTTGAGGTTTGGCATAATTACGTTCCTCCATGGATTCTTTACCGGCGTAGAATCCTTGTTTAACGCCATTCTGTCTGCTGAGGCAAAGATTGTAGCAGGGGTGCCAAACTCGTTCCATCGAGGGCTTAAAGAGGGGTGCAGGTTTCCACTCCAACCCAAGCACTAACACACCAGCTGATTTCACTAATTAGAGAAACTCTTTGGTGAAATCAGATGGTGTGTTAGTTGCTTGGTTGACACGAAAACCTGCCCCCTCTTTAAGCCCTCGATGGCACAAGTTTGGCTGGCAGGGGGGATCATTAACGAGCTGCTGTGCTTTTGCCTGCTCACCATTGTCACATGACCTCTACCCCGGCCGCTGTCATTTCAAGACGGATGCGACGCCTTATGAGAGGGAGCAGACCGAGGAGGGGGTCAGAGACTGGAGGGCAACGACGTCCTCAGAGCCTGGATACTGGACCCTCTCTCAGGGGAGGGGATACTTCTTTCTCCTCGCTGTTCTTTTTTTCTCTCTCCTCACTTTTGAAGGTGACCAGGGCAGCTGCGATCGTTAAGGAACAAAAGTGCACAAATCCTCTGTCTGTGAAAGCCCTAGAAGCCTCAGAGATGATCCTCCCTTTCCCACTTATTCTTTTTATATCCCTGTCCCTCTCCGGACGCCTAGTTCTGTTGCCACTCCTTCTCCCTCCTCCCCCCAGGAGAGGTGGAAAACAAACATCCCAAAACAAAAACACTGAATTGTTCTTGTACTTGAGTATTATCCAAGTGTGTGTTTAAGTGTTCGTCTGCGTGCATGCATGTGTGAATGTGTGTGTGTGTGTCCATGGGTTCAGTTCTAATCTATTGATCCTGCTTCGGCAGAGAATGGGATTGATTAAGGGTCAGGAAGCTTAATGCAATAGATCCACAGATTGAGGGTCGCTGTGACAGAGATGAATTGCAGAGCTGGAACACTGCTTGGGGGATGAACACTTGTCTGCATTCAACGATGCATGTACCATAGAGCAATAGAAATAAAGTTTATTAGTCTGCCTCTTCATCCGTGGACGAGGTGTCTAGCGATCTGATCACCCTTCTTTCCCTTCCAACCCTCAGGGTTGTCGAACTCGTGCCATCGAGGGCTTAAAGAGGGTGCAGGTTTCCACTCCAACCCAAGCACTAACACACCAGCTTATCACACTAACGAGTTTCTCTAATTAGTGAAATCAGCTGGTGTGTCAGTGCTTGGTTGGAGTGGAAACCTGCACCCCTCTTTAAGCCCTCGATGGCACGAGTTTGCTGTTAAGTACTGCTGAAGTTGATGAAGGTCTGCTCAGGTCGTATATCCTGAAAGCATACAACATAGTCCCCAAATGCTAGTAGTATGTAAAGTGGGAGTCTGTGGCTCGGTGGTTAAGGCATTGGGCTTGTGATCATAAGGTTGTGAGTTCGATGCCTTGCTGAGGCTACATGACGTTGTGTCCTCGGGCAAGACACTTCACCCTACTTGCCTCAGGGGGGAATTTCCCTGTACTTACTGTTAGTCGCTCTGGATAAGAGCGTCTGCTAAAAGTCTAAATGTAAAGTACATTGACGTAAAGTAGGTCAACAAAGTGCATTGCACAAAGTTCAAGACAGAATCATAGATCTAGAAGGTGTCGATGTCTGATACATTCAGGTTGAGCATCTCGGAGGGGAACAAGAGGACTTGATCCATAGTGTCGTAGTGGTGAGCTAGGTAGGTTTACCTTGCCTGGGAAATGTGAGTCAACACAGCCTTTTGCACATAATGACAAAGCCACATGCTAGTTATCTTAGCCGTTAGATGAAGCTTTTGGAATTAGATTAGATCAGATTAGATGAACCTTTATTTGTCCTCCAGGGGGGAAATTGCAGTTCACAACAGCAGCTGGGTAAAGTACAGCACACTGAGTTGCAGGCTGATATAACAACAACAATAAGGTGGGCACGATAAAGTACACTATAGTATATAAAAAATAAAAAGTAAGTTAAGTACGTGGTTAAGTGAGTGGTTCCTGTCTCGAATGTGAACCAGATATAGACAGACATATAGACAGACATATAGACATATAGACAGACATATAGACAGACATATAGACATATAGACAGACATATAGACATATAGACAGACATGTAGACAGACATATAGACATGTAGACAGATATATAGACATATAGACAGACATATAGACATGTAGACAGATATATAGACATATAGACAGACATATAGACATATAGACAGACATGTAGACAGACATATAGACATGTAGACAGATATATAGACATATAGACAGACATATAGACATGTAGACAGATATATAGACATATAGACAGACATATAGACATATAGACAGACATGTAGACAGACATATAGACATGTAGACAGATATATAGACATATAGACAGACATATAGACATGTAGACAGATATATAGACATATAGACAGACATATAGACATGTAGACAGTTATTGCACTTGAGGAGAACTGGAGGAGAATTGGCCTTGACGTTCCACCTTGTCGTGAGCTAACATAGGTACCATTCACAATGGTTGATTACATCCAGACCGTTCCGAAGACTAATAATAAGTAATTAAGTAATCATTAGCCTGCATCTTTAATTATTGTTAACTGAACAGTGGTTAAGGCCAGACGTCGTCAATCCCAAGAGCCATAAGATATAGATCAATCTGTACCTGTCTGTTTGTACACGTACTTGGTGTTATATTGCGTATTCCAGAGATGGAAAGATTCGCTCCTTTACGTATTATAAAACAGTGACATTTACTTTCACGCTACCATATCTGCCTCTAAATCCCCCCTCCCTATCTCAGATAGCACACACACACTGGATACTAATAATGCTGGGGGTCAGGGAAGTGAACTATACTCTCAAACAGCAGTCCAGAGTCAATCATTTTTTTCCACTGGCTAGTCTTTCTCATCAGCCAACCTGTGAAACTAATTAGAACGTGTGGGTGTCCAAGACGGAAACATAATCGCAAATGGATTTCCAGGGTGATTTTCTTGGTTGCGTTCTTCAAATAGTGTCAGCGCCGGGCATCGCATGCGATTTTCCACTTTCTCACTTTCTCTCCGACTGAATATCATCCGTTCCCCTCTCTCTCTCGTGTCCTCATGAATCGTACACGGCCGCCCTTCAATTTGCACGTCGTAACCCGTATTTAATCGTAATCGTATTTCTCCCTCCGAGACGTCCTTGGTTGTAATCGTTGGTTTTAAGTCTGCGGGTCTTTTAAAAACCCTTCCTCAGCCACGGAAGTGTCATAGCAGGAAATGGAAGTCCCTCCTGGAAGGAATGGCTGCCAACCTTCGAGGGGGAGGGGAGGGGGGGGGGTGTCGATATTACTGTAACGCTTCTGATGAAGCAGGTCCTCCAGACCTTGTCTGTCAACAAGGGTTAGAGAGTCAGCAGTACACTGGCAGTATAATACTGCTGCTCGCTCCGGGCAGAGAAAGAACAAGTCTGCTAGCTAAAGTGTTGCTAAACGATCATTCTGTCTTTAGCTGTCACGTGCAGATTGCCAGGGTCAAGACAATGTTTTACCAAGTAGTGAATGTCACATTTGTAACGTTGGTGAACATGTCAATTAATTACGCTTGCAACTTAATATTTGATTCACTTAGCGAACGCTTTTTAAAGGAACATACACATACAGGGAGATATAAAGTGCATCGTCAAGGAGAACAGCATCATGTCGTTAAGGCGACATCATAAAAAATGTTGGGGGCGCGGCGCCTTTACGACACAGGCCTACAGGTGCACAGGTACTTAAAAACAAAATGGACAAGAACACAATACACATATACTACCCCCAAAAAATTGAATTTATGGCAAACTGCAGCTTTGAGTGCCCTAGGGCAAAACAAACAAGCGATTAGCTTTGAGGGAGGGAGGGAGGGAGGGAGGGAGGGAGGGAGGGAGGGAGGGAGGGAGGGAGGGAGGGAGGGAGGGAGGGAGGGAGGGAGGGAGGGAGGGAGAGGAGAAGGGAGGGGGAGGAGGGAGGGAGGGAGGGAGAGGAGAAGGGAGGGGGAGGAGGGAGGGAGGGAGGGAGGGAGGGAGGGAGAGGAGGGAGAGGAGAAGGGAGGGGAGGAGGGAGGGAGGGAGAGGAGGGAGAGGAGAAGGGAGGGGAGGAGGGAGGGAGGGAGAGGAGGGAGAGGAGAAGGGAGGGGAGGAGGGAGGGAGGGAGGGAGAGGAGGGAGAGGAGAAGGGAGGGGGAGGAGGGAGGGAGGGAGCTGTTCCCCTCTTGTGAACTCGTGGTTCGGTGTGTGAGAGCTCTTCTGTCACTTCAAGGGTCACAAGATGAACCGCGGTCGCATAGGGGCGGGGCTGATGGCTGGATGATACTGATGAGGCCTAAATGAAGTCTGTCAGACATGCTCAGATCGTATATTGACTTAGGAACCAGAGGGAGGTGGAGTGTGAACCTAAAGAAACGATCGAAAAAGAGCGTGCGTGGAAGTGCGCATAGAATGGAATCCGTCTAAATCGGGGTCTCCAATCCTGGTCCTCGAGGGCCGCTGTCCTGAAGGTTTTAGATGTTTCCCTCCTCCAGCACACCTCCACAGAGCTTGATAACGACCCTTCGTTAGAATCAGGTGTGCTGGAGCAGGGAAACATCTAAAACCTTCAGGACAGCGGCCCTCGAGAACCAGGATTGGACACCCCTGGTCTAAATGAACTTGTGAAAATGACTCAAGACATGAAAGTGGCCCGACGTACTGGAAGTGTCCAAAGCGTGTCCAAATGTCTCGCGTCCATCGACCGACTGACACCTTGAATGAACCCACCGACTAAGTATGTTGACCTTTCCCGGCTGAAAGGAGTTTCGTCTGCTGTTCCTCCACATCAACGGTAGTTTTCTGGGAATTCTTAGTGTCTCCAGTGTGGATGGTGAAAGCCTCTGGCCTGAGCTAAGTTGTGAGCATGCTTTATGACAAGCAGAAGGAACGAGATGATGAGAGGCCCCGGGGGCAGAAGGGCCAAAACATGAACAGGACGCGCGCTGATTTATCATTCTGCGCTCTCTTTCCTCGTCTTCCCTCCTCACCTCCCTCCAAAAGGAACGGTCGTCTCCTCGCATTCGCTCATAATGACATGAAAAAAACAAAGGACCTGATTTGAGGCAAAGGGAGAAATGGAACTGAATCTAAAAATGCACAAGAACACATTGAGTTTTGTCGTCCCGTGTGTCTACGTCAACGTGCATGACCTTTGAATCGCCGGTGAATTGTCCCCTTTCCAAGCCAGACTTCCTTGCTACAGATGGAAGTGGAATCAACTCCCCACCTCCATCAGAAGCACAGACTGCCTTCTCACCTTCAAAAGAAGCCTTAAAACTCACTTATTTAGAGAATGTATTGGCACTTAGGAATAGTATGGCACTTCACGTAATCTAATGTTGTTTAGAAATATTTGTTGGTCCCCATATGGTGACTTGCCAGTGTTGTTGTTGTATCTCTTGCTTTATGTTCACAATCGTTGTGTTATGCATTTATACTTCTTCTCTTGGCACTTATTGGTTCTCATGATGTATGATTCACAATCTAAAAACCCCACTGTGTTTGGGGTCTATCACGTTGCTATGCTCAATGACTAATGCTCTTTGTAAAAGCTCTCTCTTGTAAGTCGCTTTGGATAAAAGCGTCTGCTAAATGAATAAATGTAAATGTACAGATCACCGCACCGCAATGTTTTTGAATCTCAGAGCTTTCCGGAAGCTTCTTTTAAACGTAAAGCTTTTTGCTATCTGACGATTAGATTCATGCAATTAACTTTGAATCGACCCCCACCATCCCTTATCTGTCTGCACCACACAAACTCTAACAAAAGGTTTTTGATGACTGTATTGTACTTCCGGGGACACGTCTGTCACACTCTCAAATGTTATTTCCATTGCGACGAGGGCTCGTTAGTACAGGCGCGATGAGCCAGATCTTTCAAAGACGATCCCTGTCTCCGTGTGGAGCTTTGCTTCAGGGGAGCAGCAGGAATCGAAGAATATGGAGACTGGAGTCAGGAGGCACGCAAGCAATACTAACCGCTGCCGCTCGCATTGGATGACATTGCCGCGTTCGCAAACCAATCAGTGCGCTCGATTGATCAGCTGTCTTTACTCAGAAGGTGGTCTGGGATGCCAGCGAGGCTGTGTTGTAACACACAGGTGGGGAGGTTATCCGGAGGGCTGGGCATGTACTGCCGACGGACACCTGCACGCCCCCCCACACCCGCACACCCACCCGCACACCCTCCACACCCCCCCCCCCACCCACCAACACCCTCTGTGGAGGAAACCTGGAGGAAACACTCAGAAATACTTCTGAGATGGTTTGAAAGCAGCTGCCCATCTTGTTTCATGGAGGTTGGGTACACCATGTACCAAAGTACCATGTACCAAAGTACCATGTACCAAAGTACCCTGTACCGAAGTACCATGTACCAAAGTATCATCTACCAAAGTACCCTGTACCAAAGTACCATGTACCAAAGGACCATGTACCAAAGTACCGTGTATCAAAGTTCATGCAGGAGAAATCCTTTCCTTCTAGTGGAAAACCCCCTGTGTGTTTCCTATGAAACCCTGCAGCCCCAAGCAGTCAGGATGGAGACAGACTAAAACAGTTCTTTTGACAATGCTTTGTCACAATGTTCTCTTGGCTGTGTCTAAGATTAATTCATTATTAGTTGGAGGTGGCTTCCAGGACGTACTTCAATACACCTCAAAAAATGTTGACGCCAAATACCATCTTGCAACGTTCAATCATCTATATGTGGCCGTTTAAAGGACACTTATGCCTTCATTTATGAAATTAAATAATTGACCTGACTGCAAGAAGACTGTAATAAAACTATCCAAAAGATATTCAATTCAAAAGACTGGATATGATTTTTCTGTGACAAAAAGCAGACATATCAACAGACATATTTGATTGTGTTTTATTGTTTCCAGTGCTACAGATAATGATGTCAAACGGAAACCGTCGGTCATGTGTTCCATGGAATGCATGACTTGGGCACATGTTAACAACACATCTCGCATGGTCCAAAAAAAAAAGATGCTTTGCATTGTTAAGCAACAACACCGACTATACAAGAGCGACCTGTTCATCTGTCAAAAGCAGGCCTAGACATACTGCCTTCAAATGTACCGCTCTCTCAACTCACATCCAGCCATTAATGCCAGTCGGCACAACCTACTTTATTTCAGAAACACTCTCCCTGAATAAATGTCTGTGGCTATTAAGATAGACATCCTTGTCTTTATCCCTAATGTGGGTTCATAATTGAAGTTAAGTCAACTTTACCTCTCACACATATTAGGAATGGACGTCACGCTCTGTGGAATTTGCATTTGATGATTTTTTTGAAAGCACTTTGGAAGTCCTTGTTGAAGTAAGCATATATGATCGGGTTCAGGAGAGAGTTGGAGTAACCCAGCCAGTTAATGACGTCTCCGAGCCAGTCGGGCATGTAACAGCTCTCTGAGCAGAAAGGCAACACCAGGGCCACGATGAAGAAGGGCAGCCAGCAAAAGATAAAAGTTCCCATGATAATTCCCAGGGTTTTGACCGTTTTGCGCTCTCGAGCCAAGGCGATCTTCCTCTTCACGTCCGCGCTTTTCTCGCTCCTGTTTCCCAGCACTTGGGTGGATTGCGGGGTGTTGGGAAGAGGCAGGTGAGTCTTGGCATCCTTTTGAAACTTTATGATCTCCAGCGCCTCGTGATGCGCCTCGCCGTGCGTAAAGGCGCCGTTTACACACGGAGAGTTTGGATGAGGCTCCGCGTTGCGCTTCCAGTTAAAGCCCCCCCCGGCCTCCCCGTTAGACTTCTTGTGGAACACGGCTGGAGACACGGACAAGGACTGATCGGACCCCCTCGGCTTCGCGGGTTTCTTCACCGTCTTTCGGATCCTGAAGCGCGCCGCTTTGAAGATCCGTCCGTACAGGACCAGCATCAGAAGGAGCGGGATGTAAAAAGCTCCGAAGGTCGAGTAGATGGTGTAGCCCGGATCCTGGCTGATGGTGCAGGCGTCGGGGTCAGCCCTGTCCTCGGCTTTCCTCCAGCCTAACATCGGTGGGATGGAGATGGAGAAGCCGATCAGCCACGTCAGACTGATCAGGAGCGCGGCTCGTCTCGGCGTCCGCTTATTGACGTAGTCTATGGGGTCGGTGATGGCCCAGTACCGGTCCAAGGCGATGGCGCACAGGTGCAGAATGGACGAGGTGCAGCACAAGACGTCCAGCGAGATGAAGAGGTCGCACACCTCTTGACCCAGGGTCCATTTGTTGAGCACCTGGTAGAGGGCCGCCATGGGGAGCACCAGCACGGACACCATCAGATCCGTGACGGCCAGGGAGCCGATCAGGTAGTTGGCCACGTTCTGGAGCGATCTCTCCGAGGCGATGGCGGCCACGACGCACGCGTTCCCGAAGACGGAGCAGAGGATCAGGGCGCCCAGGAGCAGGGAGGTGAGGATCTGGAAACTCAGCTCCACGCCTGCGGCTCGGGAAGCCACCGTGCCGTTCTCACCCTCGGTCCAGTCTCCAACCACCTCCAGGCCGTCCGGAACCGTGGAGGAGGTCGTACTGTCGTTACTGCTGTTTGTAAAATCCATATTTCCTCCGCCCTGGGGAACCGAAGGCGCGCGGACTGGCAGCCCCCAGACACCCGGGGGGGGGGGCGAGGGGGGGTTCAGGGCTCGGACAGGTTAGTACCTTCCTCTGACAGCGGTTCTGCCAGGGTCTTTCGGAGTCTCCCAACCCGTTCCCTGGTTCCCTGGACGCATGGCTTGGTCGTGGAGCGCGTTTGGGGGTTCGGGTGTTGGGGCTGGGCGCTCACTGGGAGCCCTACTGCGGAGGATCTGAGGGTGGTGACGCCCTGAATTCATTTATACCAGCAGCAGTAGGTACGTCAGACTGCTTGGGGGGGTCGTTTTGTTGCTCTGTGCTCTCTGACAGAGCCTCTTCAGCTGTGCAGTGAGCTTTCTATGTGTTTTTTACTACTTAAAAAAATGCAATTTACTACAATATATCCAAGATATAGATTACTTTAGGCGATTCTGTGCCTTCAAATTTAATGTAACTGATTAGAAAACAGGGTCACTGACCAACCAATCCATACATTGTGAACAAGCAACAGCAATAAAAACGAAATGGTCTGAGTGAATTACAATTGATAATTGCCAATAGAACAGGTCTATGTTCAATCATCATTCATTTTGCACATCTGCACATTGCATCATTTGCACTAACTGTACATACATGCAACTCTGTAAATTATGTTAAATACTGTAGCATCTTGTACAATACAGCCGTACAATTGTCTTAAATCACTTTAATCTGTACATAGATCTGCTACAACTGTGATATAACTATGTATATTCTGATAGAACCTGTATCTGAATACCCTGTATATTCTGATTATACTGTTCATACTGTGTATATTCTGAGTATACTATTACAATTGTATTCTGTTGTAATAACTGTTTTGCACTTCTGGTTGGATGCTAACTGTATTTCGTTACCCTGTACTTGTACCTGTGTAAAGACAATAAAGTTGGATCTAATCTAATCTATGGAAGCAGAGCCTCTTGTGCGCTCCAGTGATGTTTCAGCACCATGGAGAGAGACACACATGAACCCTGGGCGGGGATCTGCTGCCCTCTGCTGTCATTTATCAGACACTCTTACCCAGAGTGACTTACAGCAAATACAGGGACATTCCCCCCTGATGCAAGTAGGGTGAAGTGCCTTGCCCAAGGACACAACGTCATCTGGCACGGCCGGGAATCGAACCGAACCATTTGGGGAAATGACAAGTTTATTAGACAGTGTATATATATATATATATATATACATATATAGATTAGATTAGATTAGATTCAACTTTATTGTCATTACACAGGTACAAGTACAGGGTAACAAAATACAGTTAGCATCCAACCAGAAGTGCAAAACAGTTAATACAACAGAATATAATTGTAGTTGTATACTCAGAATATACACAGTATGTACAGTATAATCAATCTACAGGGTATGTACTGATTAAAGTGATTTAAAACACTTGTACGGCTGTATTGTACAAGATGCTACAGTATTTAACAGAATTTACAGAGTTGCATGTATGTACAGTTATTGCAAATTATGCAATGTGCAGATGTGCAAAATGAACAGATTAACAAGCGAAATGATTGTGCAGATATGGGGTGGCGGGGTTCTATGAACACCAGACAAACCCAAAACTTTTCATCGATATTGATGAAGAATGTGATTGTATTTAGAAGAATAGAATGTATTGGAATATTAGTAGTTTCTTAAAAAAAAAACTTTTAACTGAGAATGACTGAAGGGTGTTTGTAAAATGTCGAGGCCTTTTGAAAGCCAACTGTTACACTTTTAGAATGTGAAAAATGTATTTCTGTAAAAGCCAACTTTGTGAAAGGTCTTCCGGCGAAAAAAAACCCTTTTCATTATTTAAATAATATATCAATCTATTGATCGTTTAAAAAATGCTGCGCATTCGGGTGTAGACAATATATTTCTATTTTGTGTTTTTGCTGGTAAATCGTTGACACACACACACACACACAAACACACACACACACACACACACACACATACACGCACAGCCTGCTGATCAATCAGAACGTAAAGAGCTGACACCACATTAGTTAGGGGGGGGGGGAAAGTGGCTCTAGATAGTTCGCCTTATTTCTGTTCAATGTGTTCAGTGTCTGCATTGTTGTGGCATGTAGCCGCTGTCTTTCTATAGGCCCCCCAGGACAATGGGCAGGCTGTGAACCTGCACCTATTGTGGTAGGGGGGTTTGCTGGGGGGTGGGTGGGGGGGGAGGGGGGGGGCTTTAGCTTTGTCAACAGTGCAGAATGCCCCAGGGGCCTCCACATGCAGGCGGGGGGCAAGGCAGGGCAGGGCTGGGTGCTCAGCGAACACACCTCTGTCAACGCTGGGGGGGGGGGGGGGGGGGGGGGGGTGGGGTCAGCGGTGAACTGGAACACTCCCCACAGTCCCTCAACCAGATCTATCCTGGCGTCCAGAAACATCAAGGAGGCCGGAGCTGAGAACAAACTGATTTGGTGGAGAGAGAGAGAGAGAGAGAGACAGAGAGAAAGAGAGAGAGAGAAGGGGCCTGGAGGGAAGACAAGAAGAAGAAGAAATGAGAGAATAAGCAGGGAGGTGGAAGGGAGCAGAGAGGAGCTGGGGGAAACGAGGAAGAGGAAAGAGACAGGCGGAAAGGAGGAAGCCCTGGTGCGTCGCGGGTCGGGACTCGTTCTCCTGAGTCGAGAGGGAACCAGGTCATGTGTTCACGTGTGGGAGCATCTGGTTCTGGTTGGTCTCCCCGTGGGGGAGAGGTGGACGCCAGGACTGAACTGAACATTTCCAATGAACCGGCGCTAGTGGCTGAAACCTTGGGCCCAGAAGGGAGAACTCAATCACGGCACGTAGACGGAGGCACCGCAGGGAACAAGATTCGCTCAGCAGGGGCGGAGGTGCTGTTACGGTCTGCCTTACCTGGAAGAAAACACCACAGGAAGTCGCACGACCAATTAGTGGATTGCGGTGAGAGCGAGGGAGAGGAAGCTGGGGGCGAGGAAAGAGAGACGGCGAGCGTGAGAGGTTTAAGGGAACGAGAGAGAGAGGTCCACAGGAACAGAGAGGGGGAGCGAGAGAGGAGCAGAGGAAGTGACAGAGAGCGGGAGAGGGGCAGGACGGCGAGAGAGGGGCCAAGGAGCGGCACTCAAAGTCTGTCGAACAGCTCCAACGCGTGCCCGGCCCGCAACATGGAGGATCCCCAGGACGCTGCGACCTTCCACCGCTGCACCCCTCGTCTCGCCCCAGGGTCTTCCTCCCCCGCCCTCCCCCGGCCCTCCATCCGAACCAGGACGTCTCCCGGGTCGCCGCCGAGATCTGCCGCAGAACAGCGCTGCAGCGACAGGCCCTGCGGCACGAGAGGAGAGCGCGCTGCGCTCTGGGTACCGCCGTGGACGAGGGCGGGGGCGGGGCCAACCACGCAGAGGACTCAGCCACGACGCCCCTCCCACAGCAGCTCCGAGCCAGGGGAGGAAGAGGAGGAGGAAGGGGCGGAGGGGGAGGAAGAGGCCGACGAGGTGGAAGAAAGCGGAGAGGCAGGGGTCAGCGGGGGGTCTCAGGCGGCCGGCCGGACCCTGGCTCCAGCTGTGCCTTCATCTCTCGCCAGGGGGGCGGAGAAAAGGATGAGTAAAAGAGAGAAGAACAGGTTAAAGAGCCTGAGGAAGAGGCAGAGGAGGAGGGAGAGATGGAGACCCAACCAGCTCCAGGAGAACATGCAGGTAAGGATCACCGAAGGGTGCTTAGATCCTGTCAATGTGGTTTTGCACATCCTCAACCTTTTCTATAATACAGGGTTGACCAACACCTCTACTTACAACAGTGTCCTCAAATGTAACGTGTGTGTAGCAATAGTATTGGAAACCAAACTTGACTTTGCAACGTCCTGTATCTGAAGTCAAGTAATGTGCCCCTGGCTACTGAACGCATGTGAAGGGGTGTCACATATGGAGTCAATACACAGTAAACACATTCCTTTGTAATGTCGTAACACAGTGTACCTGTACGAAGAACAGAGTCAGACGCTGAACAATGTAATGAGGAGGGGAAAAATGCACAGCATCCGTCACAGTACACATTTTCTAGCAGGCTGATTTAAGGCAGACTGTCCAAGGGATTTGAGTACGTGTATCTACAGGAGTTGAGTGCACGTGTGTGTGTGTGTGTCTGTATGTGTGTGTATGCGTGTGTGTGTTTACGCTCATCGCACACCCATGATCAGCCTGCATCTCTCCAAAGCTATTGTCTGTGTAGGGAGAGGGGATACATCTCAATTGGCTGTATCGTAAACCTTGTCCAGAGACAAAGAACAGATTCCTTTTTGATTGGCTGTACCAGAGCCAATCTGATCACGTTGATGTGCTGGAATTATTTTCGAGAAGAGAATGAATGGAACAGAGCGTTGCGTTCTAATTCAAGACTTTGAAGACAGGACAATCAGACATGGTTAAAATGAACAATAGCATTCCCACTGTTCTGCACCGTACAATACTGCCTCAGTTAGACAGCTTACACAATCATTTATTAACACATTCTGTGTATAGGAGAGAAATGTGTGTGTGTGTGTGGTGTTCAAGAGAGTATAAAATAAGAAGAAACGTTTCAGGAAGCCCCAGAACAGTCAATATTGGGAATAAGATTAGATAATCCTTCATTCCAATTAATACAATCCCCCCTCTGATGAATATTTACTTTCAAAAGTCCCTCTACAATACATGTTGGCCATTCATGGTTGCTTCCATGATTCCATACACGTGTGTGTGTGTACAGTAGGGAGGGATGTTGTGAGTGTAGCCCCCCCCACCAGCAGACAGCGGTGGCTATGATGGGAAGGGAGGGGTGTTTTCTGAGCTTGGCGCTAATGACACACCTTGGGAGGAGATGCTGGGAGAGGCTGGGAGTTCCCTGGAGCTAGCCCTGGGTGTGATGGTGGTAATTAGGCTGGGAGGAGACCACTGCCCCTTGGGAAACTTCTTTAACGAGTTAGAGACTCAGAGGTGGAGCCTAGTGGGTTAGGGTGCTGAAGAGTGAACGTTGTGTGAATTAGAAGGGAAGTATTTGATCCAGGTTCTGCAGGGTCTTTATCGTTTGAAGCGCAGCGCGTGTGCCGATGCAATTTTGGGCCGTGATGCATCTCAAACCCACACCTTCCGTTTAACTCTTTCTTGTACAGTGCCTTCACATGTGTGTTCTGGGGGGGGGGGGGGGGTAGGAATACACTGACGGTGGATTTTAAACATATTTTTAACAGAATCTCCCGGAGCACAGAGAGATGTGTGCTAAAATACTCCCAGGTCGAAGCCTCATTCGACACGTAAGACTAATTATTATTAGGATCTTTTAGAAATCAGCCAGAACAATAAAAGATCGATGACATCCTTCCTGCATCGTTTTAGGTTAGGTATTAAATTAGTACTTATATAGACGTGTATAAATACTTACACTTGTACATTGTTATATTTTATATGCCTCCTTCTTTACAGCTATTGCCCTTTTTTTGTGTGTATTAATCTCAAGTTCCATACATGTTCTTTGTTTGCTCCATCCGACCAGAGTAAATTCCGTGTTTGTGTTACTTGCATGGCGAATGAAACGAATTCAGATTCTGAAATGGGATCGTTTTACCATTGAACACTATTACAACCGATCGCATGTCCCCTTTTCAAACGTTCCTCCAGGGCTCAACAGGAAACCCCTCCAGTAGCAGTGAAGATGAGTACGTCAGCCCTCGGGACAGGGAGAGTTACATCTGCGCCGTGTGTCTGGATGTGTACTTCAGCCCCTACATGTGCACACCCTGTCACCACATCTTCTGCGAGCCATGTCTGAGGGCTCTGGCCAAAAACAACCCCACCAACACCCCCTGTCCTCTCTGCAGGACCATCATCACACATGTCTACTTCCAGAAAGGTAAGGGGTGGCTGTCTGCTCCATGGGAAGGGGGTGGTTGCCAGGTTAGGATTTGTGTTTCCCTAAAATAATTAGAAAGGGAGGGAGTCAGGTGGCTGAGTGGTTAGGGCAGTGGTGTCCAATCCTGGTCCTTGAGGGCAGCTGTCCTGACTGTTCTAGATGTTTCCCTGCTCCAGCACACCTCCACAGAGCTCGATAACGACGCTTCATTAGAATCAGGTGTGCTGGAGCAGGGAAACATCTAGAACCTTCAGGACAGCAGCCCTCGAGGACCAGGATTGGACACCCCTGGGTTAGGGTGTTGGACTGGTGATCAGAAGGTCGTCAGTTCGATTCCCGGCCGAGGCAACATGACGTTGTGTACTTGGGCAAGACACTTCACTGACTTCAACGTTACTCTGGATAAGAGTGTCTGCTAAATGACTAGCTGTAAATGTTATGTATCATGTGTATCAGATATTTGTATGTTTTCATTCCAAGATGTGTATATCGTATGCCACAAAAATCTTTCTAAAGGGACAAATTTCAACTTGATGACCTTCAAACCACAAAGCATCCATTCTTCTACTGTTTTTGGTTGTTGTTGTTGTGAACCCGTCTGAATATTTGACCGTGAGATGTGGGCTTTCGACGTTATAATATCGTTAGGCAGCAGCTACCCAAGCTGCTGACAGTTTTTGAACCACAGCTGCTGAAATCCCACTGGGACCCTGAAACCAGAGAACAGATGTGTCCACGCTGCTTCCTGGGTCCAGAGGAACATCCAATGATGTCACACCCTTCCATGTCCGTAGATAGACTCTGTGGACTGGAAGGTTTGAAGGAAATGATAGAGGATGTGTTTTGAGTTTAAACATGAGTCTTCATTTGTGTGTTTCTTTTCAAGCACATACCGAATACAGCAGCGTAGACCAAACTGTCTATCATTCCCACCAACTCACCAATGTGATGGTGCGGTTATGGTTAGAAAATGATCATAGTTCGTGATGGAGTTATTTTTAGATGTGCATTTTATCAGACGCTCTGATCCAGAGGGACTCACAGCTAGTACAGGGACATTCCCCCCTGAGGCAAGTAGGGGGAAGTGCCTTGCCCAAGGACACAACATCATCTTGCATTAACCAGGATTAGAACTAGTCACTAGTCACTAGTCCGACACCCTAACCACTAGGCCACCTGACACCTAGATTGTGTACGGTCAGGGGCCAAACTAGTTTTTTGTTTGTTTTTTTAGCAACTCACATTTTCCCCTAAAATAAGTTAAAGATTTAACACATATAAAACAATATATCTACTTAGTTTCCAAAATCCTTTTTCACACTGTTACTATTATAGAACTATTGTTTCTGAAGATGATCATAGTTTCAGGAGAAGGACTGGAGATTGTCCATACTTGGCTTCTATCTTGTGTGACCCTAGATAATGATCTGCTTGTCCTTCTATCACCATGCGAATCGTGTCACACACAGAAAACCAAAACAAGACAACAACAACACGTTTGAGGTATTAACTCAAACGTTGTAAATTATTTCGATTCCAGTGTTCCCCAAAGATGTGAACGCCAAAACATACTTAAATGTCAAAGAGAATCAGAAAGAAATGGTGCATTATTTGAAAGAAGCAGGACTGTAAAACTATGAATGCACAACGAGGTTACATAACCCTGTCATTTGTTAGTGTGAAAGGGAGAGATGGAGAGGGCAGAGCTTGGTAGAGAGAGATGGGGAGGAGAGGATGCGTTCTCAAACACCAACCTCTCTTTCTCTTTGCTCGGTGATTATGAGGTCATTGAGCATATCAAGGGTTCTTGAGAGTGATTGGGTAGCCAGGATTTTGTAGGTGAGTCTTTTGTTGATTATTGCTGCCTTGGTGACTCTGAAGACAACAAGAAGGACTAGGGGTTAGACTGGTGGTTCTAGTTGTGTTTGAACTGGACCATAATGGTGCCTTCAAGGCAGTTAGCGCTGGGAAGAACCCAGACAAATGAAATGAACTGGTGGGACCAGCTGAGATGTAAAAGGGTTACGATAAAAATAATGATGCTTTTCCGTCTGGATGTTGCAGAGTTGAACCACACAGCTAGAGTATTCTTCCCAAAAGAGTATATTTCCCGGAAGCAGAATTTCCAGAAAGCCAGCTGTGCTAAATGGCCTCTTCCAAGTTGCAGGAAACTATTTCGTATTTTCGGAGGTGAGTGCAGCTATGTTTTATTTCACAATGCCACGACAGTATGTGATATTCCACAAGTCGTACGAGAAAATATAGGAAAAAATTAAAATGTAGATCCATGGATAAAAGACATTGGTTTCAAAATGCATAATACGAATGCATTGCACAAGAAAAAGTGAACAACCAATCCATGTTGTTTCTTAAACAGGGTTCCAGAGACCTGCTAACCCCATTGCCAGGCGTCAATTTCCCCATGGAGGTTACCGCCTAGATGCCTTGGACTTTGAGGATGACTCTCGGGGCTGGAACTTCGATATGGACATGGTGATCATTTACATCTATTCAGTCAACTGGGTCATCGGCTTCTTTATATTTTGCTTCCTCTGCTACCTCTTCTTCCCCTCCTTCTGAAGACATCAGCAGGATGGATGGATAAACGGATTGATTAATGAACGGAAAGATGGGCTTCCAAAGAACTTGATAACGCCCCTTCATAAGATTCAGGTGTGCTAGAGCAGGGAAACATCTAAAACCTTCAGGGCTGTGGCTCCTTAGGACCAGGGTTGACTACCCCTGGCCTAGTTTATTTTTTTACTATTTCTATTTTCTAGAAATGTCCAGGACTGCCATCTCTGTTAGTTCAAAGTATTTGGCAAGTTCTAAACCCTTCATTTCCTCCAGCGTTTAATTTCAACATTGATTTATTTTTATTTTATCTGAATATCCTATTCAAAATTAAAGTTATTTCCTCAAATGCCTTATTAACCAAATACAGTTCTAACTTCTTTCTTGGTAGTGCATCTTTGATGTTGATAGTTGATCCAAATCCTGCTCAATCATGCTTGACGAGGACTTCTGTATATGTTGTGTTGTTTACAGTCTACATGTGTACAGTGATTTCAAAGGGACAGCTTGAAATACTCATAAATCAAATCAACATGTATTTGAATAGCCCTTTTTACAAGCAATGTCACAGAGGGCTTCACATATGCCCATAGCACTGCCTGTCAAACAACCTAAACCCTCAAGGAAGACAAGGAAAAACTTGCTAGGAAGAAAATAATGGAAGAAGCCGCAAAAACAAAAAGACAATGTTAAAATTTCATATTGTAATGAATCTGAGTTTGATTGTATTTTTATTTCTGAGGAAGATTTGAACAACGTAGCCAAACCATTGTGTTTCACAGATGAGGGAACTGCATTTACAGACACACAGAGTTCCCAGTCATTTTCGGGTTCAACATCAGTGTGTTTAGGATTTTAGCAGAAACTCACAATAAGGCAAAATAATGGGTGTTTTTTCTTCTGTGTAGTCTGTCCATCTTACATCTTTGAATTTGTTATCGGGTTCTTGAGCAAGAAATACAACCTGAGTGCTGAGGTAGTATTTATTAAAAACTCAAGGATACCAATACAATCAAAAATACATTTGAATTATAATGTTATTGACAGTTCTCTGTGTTTAAATACCAGCATTACCCAGGCCAAAAACATTTGATGCGCTGTTCCTGGGGTCAGTTTTTTTTTTTAAATAGTTCCAATTTGGAATAGCAGCTTTTTAGCCCTCAGTTTCTGATTGGTTCTTTGTGAAGATATGGTATATCCTGCCCTCCTGTCAGTCACCACTGCCCTCCAGTCTGCCAGAGCGGCCTCAAGGTCATCTGTTGTCATTCTGCTAGACCTCTCTGCAGCATTTGACACAGTTAATCATCAGATCCTGCTCGCCACACTCTCTGAGATGGGCATCACTGGCACTGCGCTTCAATGGATCTTATCCTAGCTGACAGGAAGTTCCTACCAGGTCTCCTAGGGTGGCAAAATGGCTCATGCATAATTGTATGACTTCATTATTGTATTTACATACTCCAAAAACTTGGAAGACAATGTTGAGATTTGAAATAGTAATGAATCTGAGTGATTGTATTTTTATTTCTGAGGAAGATACCACTCAGAACCACCTTTTTAACGATCAGGACCTCGTTGACCTCCAGAACGGCGTACTGGAGATTGTGACCCCCGAGAATGACGTCCAGACGCTTTGGATTCGGACGCCAACCTGGTGTCAACACACCACCTCAGTGTGAGGTGATCGTCTCCACATGATCCACGCACAGGAAGTTACTGATGTTTTTGGTTCCCAGGATTCTGTTTCCTTCAGACCGTTCCACTCCAGGATTCAACTCCGTGTCCCAGGGCTTATTGGTGAACCTGTTGCCAAACAATTACAGAAATGAAACGGCTTTTTTTGCCCCCGATAAATTGACTTTGTCTGGTTGCCTCAGTAGGCACAGTCCTACCAAAGAGTTTCCCCTAGGGGATTAATAAATTATTCTGATTCCGATTTTTCTAATGTTACTGTTAATGTTAAGCCACGAAATAGGTTAGATTAAAAAATATTATAAAAAGCAGACCAAGCCGTTTTATACTATATATAACATTTGGGTTTACAGTACAGCCTATAGGCCTATGGTAGAGCTAGCCATGTTGGGGTGCAACATTACTTCGCAGCGCCACCAACAGGTTCCTCTGATCCTGCCTCTACACATTGTTAAAATGGACAATTGCAAATATTACTTCTGATTCTTTACAACAAGATACAGCTGGAATACTGGACATATTCGACAAGAGACATGTAGCTCTACAGTATAGTTGGTCCTGTTGATGAAACTCCTTTGAGACTGTAGTGCCTCTAATTGTGTTTAGAATTAAGCGCGTCCAAGGCAATGTGCTGTTAATCCAACCAGACTGTAAACCACATAGACATGCAGAACTTTTACTGATGTTATTAACACTGATGTTTAGATGAAATGTTATTAGCTCAAGGCATTTGAATAGGCGTCATTGTCCACAAGGCTATAGAGTTTGAGGAAACTTGGGGGGTCTGCCTTGGAGGGTGGGTCTGGTCCTGTCCTATGGGTGTGCAGCTTTGCAAGCCACGTAAGGCCTGCAGCAGCTGCTCATCAAGGTTAGATCCACCCCACTGAAACACTGGAGGAACAAGACCTTGGAACTGAACCGTCATCCTGGCACAATCCTACAGCTGAAACACGTGACGGATAGACGGTGACATTTTCTAATCTATTTCTATGAAAACGACGTGTTTTTTTTTTGCATTGTCGGGACAATTCTTTTTTAATTTTATAAAAAATATATTATTATTTTTTCTGTCTCCAAGTGATTCATGGAAACGCGGAATCATAGGAAATGGTTGGATTGGAAGTAGTGAAAGCCATTGCGTCTGGCGACAACCACAGCGGTGCTTCTAGGGCAGAGAGCTCCACCGATACCGGGGTTGGGGGGTGATTTCCGAGGCTGGATCGTGTAGGATAGTAAGGTGATGACTGTGGAGGCTGGATCGTGTATGATAGTAAGGTGGTGATTTCCGAGGTTGGATCGTGTAGGATAGTAAGGATCCCGGTGTTTGGGGGTGATTTCCGAGGCTGGATTGTGTAGGATAGTAAGGATCCACCGTCTGCCGGACTGAAGGTGACTCCCACCCCCCTTGGGCAGTCGAGGCAATGCGGAGAGGATTGGAGATGACTGCTTCTCCAGCGCAGGTGAAAGACTCATAAAGAAATTAGGAAGAGACATTGGAAGAAATAAGAGTCATAATAGTGTCATATCATTTATAGCATATCCCAGTAAGGGATTTGCATCGTTGTATATTTCCCAAATTGTCTGGTTAGGGAGGAGGGGCACAGGACACAGGAGATCTTGGAGGTTTTTGGAGGACATACAGCCTTCTGGATCAGTGCTGTTTTCTTAGTGGATGTGTATGCATGAGTTCTGCACCGAGCGGGCGCCAGAACCGCCCCAGGTCCGCCGGGAGGAACCTCTTCCAGCTGGGCAGACCCCCTCCCCACCGGGACCCGGGGAGGAGAGAGAGCACGGAAAGCGCCCGCAGAGCCCGGGGGGCCGGGGCAGACTGCAGGATGGTGGGTCTGAGGCACCAGAGAGGGGGGTATCAGAGTGCACCTTTCTAACCCACCCTTTCTTTGTTCTAGATAGGCTTGAATTGGACTGAGATCATTTAACTGCAACTGCGCTGTGGAAATAAGCCCCTGTCTGCTCTTGTTGCAGAGCATCCCTCATGTTTCCTACAGCCAGGACTGGGACATGATTATTATACCTACAATATTATTGTATTTGGTGCACCAGGTCGGCTATAGAAGGTTATAGTATCTGATTATGTAGGATGGTCCTTCCATACATGCCATTTTTCCTGACGCCTTTTAACAGGTTACAGCAAAAACGTCCATGTGAATTCTTCATTCCTATCATCCATGTTCTCTGAACATCACTAAATCACAGATCACTGGGGCAATAAGCTGAATTAGGGTTGAATTCTACAAGGCATCATGACGAAACTCTTTGTCTTAATCATTTTATTTGAAGATGCTGATTAGTCCAAATTGTATAACAATGAACAATTTCTACGGTTAAAATGCAGTTTATTTCTAACTTAATCCCAGTGTTACAGACATAAATCGTGATGACCTTTGGCAAATAATGATTAGGCCACAAACACATATCCGGAATGAGATTTAGTTTCAGGCTTACTGATCACAACAGCAATTACAAAGCTGCACTCAAGCAGTTTTTATTCAACACTATTACGTTCTCAACTTCTTAAAGCCTCTAAACTCTAAAATCTGATTTTCCTTTCCTGATCTCATTTGAAATTGCACGGGCTTGAATATCTGCAAAGTCGGAAAAGGGCTGGTTATCGATTCCTTATCACCTCTGTTTTATTCTGCAGGTTGTTCAGGAGTTTAACACTCTCGTGGCTCTGTACCGTGAACTGGTCATTTCGATAGGCGAAATCTCCGTCGACTGCCCCTTGTTACGCGCCGAGATGCTGAAGACCCGAACGAAAGGGTGCGAGATGGCCCGAGCCGCCCATCAGAGCCTGACCGTCATATCTGGGTGAGTTTAGGTTAGACGCTGTGGTCCGTGACCCTGAAAGACCCTCCATGCACGTTTAAGCAAACACAGAGTTCACTTTGGCAGGACAGAGCAAACAAATAACATGGACGTATTCCTTACACATTCCTTACATATTCCCTTTGGAGTTCCCGCTCTGGTTTTCTGTTATTTAAAGATCCTCGTCCTTTTCCCTCTAGGGTTTGGAAATAATTGGCTGTTTGTCCTCCCGTTAGAAGTTGTCAATGGATGTCGACAGATTTTCTAGTCGTTAACATGCGAAATAAAAATTATAGCATGTGATAAAATGTTTCAAAAATGATTGTAGCCTGCACACACTGTTGTGGCCAGTCCAATATATATTACAAAAGGACACAGTCAGCCTTTCTATAACCATTATTAACCTAAAACAGTGTGCTTGTTCTAGTTTCATCTGCCTCCATATTTTGCACAATGACAAAGTGTGAGAAATTACCTTTGCTTTGCTTCCTGTGTTACACGTCACATGACCTGCTTTCCTGGATTCATGCACCACTTCCTCAGTCCTGTATCGTGAATCACATAGTTTGAGATCAAAGTCCTGATCCTGAGGGTCGGCAACCCTGGTCCTAGGGAGCCACTGTCCTGAAGGTTTTAGTGGTCCAGCACACCTGATGAACGTGTTGTTATCAAGCTCTGTGGAAGCCTCATAATGTCCCTTTATTAGAATCAGGTGTGCTGGAGCAGGGAAACATCTAGAACCTCCAGGACAGTGGCTCCTGGGGACTAGGCTTGCCTACCCCTGGTCTACACAGCGCAGGCAGGTTATCCTAGGACCCTTCCTCTCTGATAGCGTACCTGTGTGTTTTTGTTGTTGTTGCACGTGACGATTCAGCTACTTCCTGTCTGCGTTATGTGTTTGTATTGCGTAACATCAGACCTGAGGATGAGGAGATCCACCCAGAGATCTGCAGGCTCTTCATTCAGCTGCAGTGCTGCTTGGAGATGTTCATCACCGAGATGCTCAAGTCCGTTTGTCTGCTGGGTTCCCTGCAATTTCACAGAAAAGGTGGGACACGGCCGGTCCAACCTGTGGCCTATAGCTCCACTCTGGGCTGGGTTTTTTAAAATCTGAGGCCCCCGGGAATGCGTGCGTGTGTGTTTTCGCTCCAGGGAAAGAGTCATGCGGACCGCACAGGATGGACAGCAAGACGGAGGAAAGCTCGGATGTTCCCATTCTGGAAGACACTTCTTCTTCTCCCCTGGACTGTCCTCACCTCTGCTGGCTCGTGGCCACAGATATAGACAATATAGAGAGGTGGGTCAGTACATTAGACAATATAGAGAGGTGGGTCAGTACATTAGACAATATAGAGAGGTGGGTCAGTACCTTAGACAATATAGAGAGGTGGGTCAGTACATTAGACAATATAGAGAGGTGGGTCAGTACCTTAGACAATATAGAGAGGTGGGTCAGTACATTAGACAATATAGAGAGGTGGGTCAGTACCTTAGACAATATAGAGAGGTGGGTCAGTACCTTAGACAATATAGAGAGGTGGGTCAGTACCTTAGACAATATAGAGAGGTGGGTCAGTACCTTAGACAATATAGAGAGGTGGGTCAGTACCTTAGACAGTATAGATAGGTGGGTCAGTACCTTAGACAATATAGAGAGGTGGGTCAGTACCTTAGACAATATAGAGAGGTGGGTCAGTACCTTAGACAATATAGAGAGGTGGGTCAGTACCTTAGACAATATAGAGAGGTGGGTCAGTACATTAGACAATATAGAGAGGTGGGTCAGTACCTTAGACAATATAGAGAGGTGGGTCAGTACCTTAGACAATATAGAGAGGTGGGTCAGTACCTTAGACAATATAGAGAGGTGGGTCAGTACCTTAGACAATATAGAGAGGTGGGTCAGTACATTAGACAATATAGAGAGGTGGGTCAGTACCTTAGACAATATAGAGAGGTGGGTCAGTACCTTAGACAATATAGAGAGGTGGGTCAGTACCTTAGACAGTATAGAGAGGTGGGTCAGTACCTTAGACAATATAGAGAGGTGGGTCAGTACCTTAGACAATATAGAGAGGTGGGTCAGTACCTTAGACAATACAGAGAGGTGGGTCAGTACCTTAGACAGTATAGAGAGGTGGGTCAGTACCTTAGACAATATAGAGAGGTGGGTCAGTACCTTAGACAATATAGAGAGGTGGGTCAGTACCTTAGACAATATAGAGAGGTGGGTCAGTACCTTAGACAATATAGAGAGGTGGGTCAGTACATTAGACAATATAGAGAGGTGGGTCAGTACCTTAGACAATATAGAGAGGTGGGTCAGTACCTTAGACAATATAGAGAGGTGGGTCAGTACATTAGACAATATAGAGAGGTGGGTCAGTACCTTAGACAGTATAGAGAGGTGGGTCAGTACCTTAGACAATATAGAGAGGTGGGTCAGTACCTTAGACAATATAGAGAGGTGGGTCAGTACATTAGACAATATAGAGAGGTGGGTCAGTACCTTAGACAGTATAGAGAGGTGGGTCAGTACCTTAGACAATATAGAGAGGTGGGTCAGTACCTTAGACAATATAGAGAGGTGGGTCAGTACCTTAGACAATATAGAGAGGTGGGTCAGTACATTAGACAGTATAGAGAGGTGGGTCAGTACCTTAGACAGTATAGAGAGGTGGGTCAGTACCTTAGACAGTATAGAGAGGTGGGTCAGTACCTTAGACAATATAGAGAGGTGGGTCAGTACCTTAGACAATATAGAGAGGTGGGTCAGTACCTTAGACAATATAGAGAGGTGGGTCAGTACCTTAGACAATATAGAGAGGTGGGTCAGTACCTTGTAAAGAGTTCGATGGGATCTGTACATTCTTTTCCTCGATAAACAATGAACAATGAAAATGCATGTTTTAGATGTTCCCCCCACCCCACACACCTGATTCTAATGCATGTTCATTACCAGGATTCTACAAGGCTAGATAATAATCCATGCATTTGAATCAGGTGTGTTGGAGCAGAGAAACATCTAAAACATGCAGGACAGTTCGTCCTGAGGACCAGGGGTGGAGACCACTGGGTTAGGGTGTCAGGTTAGCAATCAGAAGGTCCCTGGTTCGAACTCCGGCTGTGTCAACATGACGTTGTGTCCTTGGGCATGCCACTTCACCCTACTTGCCCTCAGGAGGGAATGTCCCTGTACTTGCTGTAAGTCGCTCTGGATATGAGCGTCTGCTGAAGGACTGAATGTAAATGTGATTTGACAGGGACATGAGAGAAATGAAGAACCTTCTCAGCAAACTCAGGGAGACAATGCCTTTACCACTGAAGAACCAAGGTAAGACATCCCATGATGCAAAGCAAACTCACATTTCCTCTGAAAGAACCTACATTCAGTTATCTTCAATGTAAACTCATGAGGAACAATAACAGTCATGTTGGATTAGTCAAGGTAGACGGCTCATTGTTGAGACGATCTTGGGTCTGGATAATGCATTCCACTTTTGATCTGTCTCCATGTTTTCCAATAGATGACAGCAGCTTGCTGAACCTGACTCCTTACCCTTTGGTCCGGCAGAGGAAGAGGCGTTTCTTTGGGCTCTGTTGCCTGGTAACCAGCTAAGGAGGCCACACCCAGGAGACTGCGTATAAAATCAAATAAATGTTTCTCCACAGTCTTCACCCCTTGCGTCTGGCACACCAAACTATTACTGCCATTTTCAAGATAGTGTAGCTCGCTCTTACTTTGGTTGAAAAGGCTACCCATTTTATTTTGTAATACAAAGATGTAACACAGCCACTTGTCACAAACGTATATTTTGAGATATTTCGCCACCAAATTGCAAACTTTGCCAACATCTTGTTCGTCCAATCGACATGGAAAAGAGATTGTGACTATCATGTCTACGTTGGATTTCTTTAATATCATTTGGTTTACTGGCTAAATTTGAAATGGTGTCTGACGCCAGTGTGTTTCCGTAGAAACGTACAAAACAGCACATTTACAATATAGCGGCTATCCAGTCTGTTAGCATTGGAGTGTGCTGTATTAGGTCTGCAGGGTACTGTATGTTGACCGTGTTTTGTTTTCGTTGTTTCTTGCTATTTGCTACAACACGTAACATTTATTTAGTCTTCCATGGACCAAAAAAACTGTACCCAACTTATACTTTCCAGCTTCAAAGCGTTATAATACAATACAAAAAAAGAAATGCACATATTACAACTATAACTGGACACTTGCATATACTCATACTCTAAGCGATGCGCAGAAAATTATTTTCCAAATTAGACTTATTTAGCAAAGCCCTGGTCATTTGGCATTAGCAGGTAGCGCCTCCATTGTGACTGACACAGTTATTGCAAGTAACAGGGTTTGTTTGGCATGGGTCTTGTTTATTACTGATAGTAATGTGTGTTTAGAGCATGGAGAAGGTTGTAGTCAAAGCTGGCAAAAGCTCAAACTCATTTTACATTGTAATAAAACATTTTTTTTTAAATACAAGTGGCCTGTGTTATTTGACAAAGTATGCTATTTGCTATTATGTCCACAGGGTGGTGCTGTATCTTAAATAATGAGTCAAAGAGTCAAAGCAGCAGATTCCTGTGACTTTCGACTACTTTTTTTGTCCATGATACATTTCAGTGATGTCACCAACAGTCATGTGTTGCCAGAAAGAGAAATGATAAAGCGGTATCAAAGCTGTACCAACACCAGTGAAACGATGCAGGGATAGAAAACAGACAACTTCTCCCTCCCTTCATTTCAACCATGAAGTGTGCTGATGAAGTCCTGTACTCGGTCGTGAACTTTGACATTGACGTATTCATTTAGCAGACGCTTTCATCCAGAGCGACTTCCAAGTTATCAAATTCCTCTTCACAAAAGAGCATCGATCCCTGATCATAGCAACGTGATAGACCCCAAACATAGGGAGAGATCAATGTGAGTACAGCAGCTGGACCAGATGGTATCAGCACCAGGCTCCTGAAATCCTGACCATGTCCACAACCTGAGCCTCAAGCTGAGGGACAAATAAAGGATTTATAATCTCACGAGCGAAGATTCCATGTCATGGTTATCAAGAAATCATCAAATTTCTATCAAATCAACCACGTGTCTTGACTGACATAGATTATGAAACATGCATTGTGAGAAACCAATAAGTGCCATGAAAGCAATCAGCCAAACAAGTTTGCAAATTTACAGTCAGAAAATATTTTAAAATATACACTCTTGGATGTTTTGGTCTAGTCTTTTACACTTACAGTATTGTTTAATGTGTGTTGACTTACTAACTATTTGCATGGAGAACAAATGAACAGATGAATTATGGTTAATCGACCAAAGTGGTTGTTTTAATATAACATTTTGCACTCTGTCATCGTCTGGGAGACATGGTTCTCCAAGCATCTCCTGAATGCAGTTGAGATGTTGCCAGCTTCTTACACCAGACACGGTTCTCCAAGGATTTCAATGGACTGATTTCCTAATATTTCATCCTTATATTGAACTGTAATTGTTGTATATTTGTTCAGTTCAGTGTACCCTAAACTTAACATGAAGTAACTATTTAACTGGACTGCCGTACACCTGCTTAAACATTGAGATTTCCCATCTGAGCAAGGACATGGATCCTGTCTGTCTATAAAAGGATCCCCAACCTGGATGATTTGAGTTTGGGTTCTTCAACAGCCATGAACACAGTGTTCTCCCGTTTAACATCAATGGAACCTCCTCTGGTCTCACTTACACAGATGTAAACGTATTTAAAAAGTCAGATCCTTAAACTGGTTTGCAGAGAGGTTTACATTGATTTATATGATGGCCCTTTGAAATGATACTAAATGAAATAGTTCTCAGAGGACAGATCAAAGTAATTAAAAAACACATAGTTTAGAAGAAAAAGACAAAAACGCATAATTTTACTGTTTTTTTCTTCTTAACCCCCTTCTTATCCCCTCTGTGAAAAAAGTATCTTCAAATTAAAATGATAATAATAAATAGTTGATTTAATTCCATGATGCCACCTCCCAAAACCTGGGTATAAATGGAATACAGTCAGAAAATATTAAAAAATATACACTCTTGGCTGTTTTTCATTAGTCTTTAAACTTACAGTATTGTTTAATGTGTGTTGACTTGCTAACTATTTGCACTGGAGAACAAACAAAACAAATAAACAAATTATGGTTGATTGACCAAATGGTCAACCAAATGTTTTAATATAACATTTTGGAATACTTAATGTGACCATTCGGTTCGTTAAAACAAGAATATGGCATAAGATATGAGCTAGACAAGAGAGAGTCCTGGAGAGGAGGACGCCCTGTTCTTTCAGCACGCTCACGCCTCACAGGGCAGGATGCTGACAACTGTTATCTTCTCTCCTCCGCACCTTCGCCGTCCCGCCTCACACTCTGTCATCGTGTGGGTGACGGAGGCATCGCCAACGCGCACGCACACACTCGATCCAGGGACGACGCATTCGCTTTGTTCTTTACAGCGACAGACATTGGTCTGGACTATTAAAGGAGGGGGGCAGATGAAAGCAATTAATGAGATTGTAAAAGGGTTCAGTCTAAGACAGGGGTCTCCAATCCTGGTCCTCAGGGGCCGCTGTCCTGACAGTTTTAGATGTCTGCTCCAGCACACCTGATTCTAATGAAGCGTCGTTATCAAGCTCTGTGGAGGTGTGCTGGAGCAGGGGAACATCTAAAACCGTCAGGACAGCAGCCCTCGAGGACCAGGGTTGGACACCCCTGGTCTTAGAGG
The DNA here is from genome assembly GCA_030340665.1 of Neosalanx taihuensis. Taxonomy (NCBI): domain Eukaryota; kingdom Metazoa; phylum Chordata; class Actinopteri; order Osmeriformes; family Salangidae; genus Neosalanx; species Neosalanx taihuensis. The sequence goes on along the minus strand of CM059316.1, from coordinate 1,875,725 downwards.
TATGTGTGTTTTATATATCAAATAATATATGCCATGAATTAAATGCATACCATTGCAGGTCTGCCACAATTGACACTTATCGCAGGGTGTTGATTGATGGTCCGGCCACTTGCAGATGCTGTCCTCTGCCAACTCCATGGTCGTTTCCTTGCACTGAACATACACATGCATCTTGCACACGCTGGTTAAGTCTGTTCGTTCTCTTTTAATATTTCTGGCACACACCTCCAAAGAGGACCTGACCAAGGAAAGGATAATCAGACACTTTCAAATATTTCATTCGGCCAATGATAATGTTGGATGAGAGAAACTATCGATGATGATTTACGGAGGGAAGCTATTGAGGATGATTAATCAGAGAAACTTTTTGTAGGAGAACATACGGGCATTCGTTGGGAGTTCTGCATACACATGTTTGGTCGACATATTTTTCCCAAGGTTTGCACTTTGTATCTGCTGAGGGCTCGAGGTCTGGAGCTACAAACTCTGAACAAAGTCATGGTTAGATATGGCCGTTGATTTGAGTCCTTGTTATTGAGTTGCTGGAAAACTGATACAAGTTTGTAATACAAATACACAGTATATAATATATTGACTGGGCACACATTTACATCTAGTCATTTAGCAGATGCTCTTATCCAGAGCAACTTACAGCACGTACAGGAACATTCCCCCTGAGGCAAGTAGGGTGAAGTGCCTTGCCCAAGGACACAACATTATGTTGCCACAGCTGGGAATCAAACTCGCAACCTTCCAGTCACAAGCCTAACATCTTAACCGCTGAGCCAACTGACTCCTAATGATCAAGTGTATAGTTTTTTTTCCGATCAGCTTAGAGTGGCAGAGACACTTACCTTCACCACATTCAATATGTCGTGGGTTAGGGGACCACTTCAAACTGGAGTCACAGATGATCTCTGTTTCTCCCAGTACGGGTCTGCCCTGAGGACAGGACAGGGTGATCTTCTCTCCAATGTTATAGATCGTTTTCAGGACAGACGCCGTCACCTGATCAGCAAGGGCAGGAACTCCACACATGGACTCTAGAAGTGACATGTATGGCAAGGCACGACAATGGAAGAATGTCAATAATCATTAATTCATCAGTTAATTAATAATAATAAATAAATATTCATTTAGCATACACTTTTATCCAAAGCGACTTACAGTCAGTACAGGGACAAAGATGAGAGTGAGAAAAAGTATGGGAGAGAGAGATCGAAAGGTTGAACTTCCCGATCATTTAGCAAACTGTTCAATTCAAAGTAACATACGGTGCAGAAATGGAACCAGATGGTGAGTAAATCATAATTCTTTGGGGGGTAATTTACCTTTCATGAGAAATGAGGCATGTGTGCCAAGTTTGAGGCATTTTAGTAGGATGGAAGTAACATAGACTGTAGCACTGAGCACATTCTCCAAGGGTGAATATGGACTACGTGTGCTGTGGGATTGAGTAGTTTCCTGTAGTTTAAATGTGCCAAAATAGTAAAGGTTTTACCAAATCCCGTGTTATTGGTCAGTTAAAGGGGTGAAGAAGATTTAATAATTGCACCAATGGGTGCTTACAATAGGTTATCTTCAGAAGGACCAATCCATAAAACAGTGACATGAATCCCATTTACAAAGCACATGGAGTCATTTTAACACGGTCTTACTCTTGCAATGTTTGTCTGGTCTCGTCCATGTTTTATCACTTTTGCACTCGGCAATCTTTTCACCAACAAGATGGTAACCGTCGATGCAAGTGTACTCAGTCGTAGTTCCCACCAAATGCACATCTCTGGGTTTCTGACAAGGAGGAAAGTTTAGGGAATCCAACTCGAAACTTCTCACGGATTGCAAATGAACAGATGGATGGAATGCTCATGAATGGTAGGCTACTATGCTACATAGCTTAGCAAAACTTAGCATAGTATAGGTTAGCTTAGCTTAGAGTTGCAAAATAAAAAATTGTTGCAAAATCAAGGCCCACAATTTCTGGTGGAGATCCTTTTAATAAAAATCACACAAACTATGATGTATGTACAGTACATAGACTAGAGGGTACCTCAAAAATGGCAGGTCAACAATTGTCAACGAAAGCATGTACATTTTACATTGTCTACACTGACTGACTTCTCGTAATTGAGAGACTGAACCGGTTGACTAATTATTCAGAAGTGTATTGTGTCCAGTATGCCCCACCAATATCTGAGGCTCCACATGTCCCAGTTGAATAAATGGCGTACGACATGTTTGAGGCAGAGTTCTAAGGAAGCGCTCCTTACCAGAACAAAGCCGTTCTGTAGAGGAGGAGGTGATGGGCACGCTTCCTTTCCTGGCAGTGAAGCATCAAAACACTGAGGCTCCATATTCCTGCAGCGAAAAGGAGAAAACCCACCCAGGGCGGAGAGGTCATTACCCAGGGTGCCAAGCGAAAACTCCTTCATCCACAGAGGCTTTCGAAGGTCCCTTGCATCAGTGGTTCTCAACCCTGGTCCTCAGGGCCCACTGTCCTGCATGTTTTAGATGTTTCCCCCTTCCAACACACCTGATTCAAATGAATTGTCATTATCAGGCTTCTGCCGAGCTTCATACCAGGGAAACATCTAAAACATGCAGGACAGTGGGCCCTGAGGACCAGGGTTGAGAACCACTGCCTTACATGAGGTTGTTCAGCTCGTCATCGCAGCTCTCTCTCTGTGCATTCTCGCCGATGCAATGCTGACCGCCATTTTGAGGGGCGGGGTTATCGCACTGTCGAGTTCTCATCATCAGACCTCCGGTGCAGGGAGTCCAGTCTGTCCAGCATGACCACCTTCCATCGATCACACCTGGGTGAGAGAAGGGAGGAGGGAGTGATGGAGAGACAGGAGAGAACGATGGCAGAGAGAGATGGACGGTGAAGGAGAGAGAGTATATACTAAAAATATTATATGTCAAAATGAAATGTCTGTTCTTGGTCTCTGATTTTATTGAATACATTTCCCCCCCAAACATGTGACATAGCCCAGTGCAACTGGTGTTTTTTTCTTCTTCATTATGCATTTTTTGGCTGGTGCGACTTAAACTCTGGAGCGACTTATAGTCCGGAAAATACGGTACATGTTCGCATTTAACTCATACAGCTCTGCTGACATGATAGGAACCCAAGAGGATGGGGGAGATTAGGAGCAGTAGTAGGGTTCATTTACATGTATTCATTTAGCACACGCTTTCATTCAAAGCGACTTACAGCAAGTACAGGGACAATTTTTCCCTGAGGCAAGTAGGGTGAAGTGCCTTGCCCAAGGACACAAAGTAATATAGCCACAGCGGGGGCTCGATCTCACAACCTTCCGATCATGAGGCCAACGCCTTAACCATTGAGCCATCTGGACAGGACACCGTGCCGCACCACTGTGTCTTAACGCTGTGGCACTGCACCCCAGTCGGGCCTACCTGCCTGCCCCTCCACATCGGTTCCAGTTTCACACGCTTGACCTTTGGTGCCAGGCTTGCACACGCATTTACAGATGTTCTGTTTCCTGACAGCAACACCATTGTTCTGGCAAGGTCTACAGCGGCAGGTGTGGCTCTCAGCGAGATACTGTTCTATGGCCCGCCTTAGGTAGATCCTCTTCAGTCCAGCACATGAAACTTCCTTCACCAGCTCGGAGATGGGGGCTATCTGACACACAACACCACAGGACGTTGTGACTACCCAACAAGATGCCCCAACATGTAAAAACCAGCATCAGCGGCCCCTTGTGGCACTACTGTGATATGAACGTGACACAGACATTTGAATCTAAGCACGATATGTCAGTATATTTGATCCATTCCACAGTTTGTCTCTGTTTAACAACAGAGCCATGTGTGACCGACACTCTCTCTTACCTTTGCTTTAAACACCCCTGGAAAGCTCTTGATTGAGTCAGCCCACTTCTTGTAGATTTTTCCGTTCACTTCTGGGTTTTTTAGGTCTAAATGTTTCAAACCTTCAACATGCTCGATATATCCTCCAGATATGATGGCATCTTTCACAACGTCATCCGTAGAAAGATCTGTTCAAATGACCAAACGTTAATGTTTTGTTAATTTTCAAAATAATCTAGCAGTATTTTCTTGATTGGCATGTGTGGAAGAAATTGGATTTCCTGTGTACTTATATAAATCACTACTGAACACACCTCCTCTGAAGACTGTTGTAAGGTCATTACTGCCTGACTGTCACTATCTATGTTTACATTCTTGTGCCCTATAAAAGAAGGTCCTCTCGCCTTCAGACGAGAGAGAGACATGATTGAGACCTAAGCCTTGTACTGTCTTCATTTTGTGGTCAGAGGTCTGGTTATTTCTCTCCCAATCTGCAGGTTGTTAAATACTTATTTAATCCAGAACTCAACTGAACTGTCACTCCATTTAAGAAGAGACGGACAAAACAATTTCTTCATCACATGACGACACTTTTCTGATGTGAGAACAAGTCGAATTTTAAAGAAATGGTTTTGCTGTCTTCAGAGTTACGTGGATTCCAAGCTACTTGATCTCACCTTGATGGAATGGGATTCTTTCACCAGAATCGTGGACGCAACGTTCGGTAGACCATTTAATAAACAGAAAAGAATGTCTTTTCTTGGTGCACTTGTTATAGTCCCACTTCACAGTTTCTGTCAACACATTCAACAGACTCAGCTTTCATTCAAATTTACATGGAGTCATTTACCAGACACTCTTATCCAGAGTGACTTACAGCAAGTACAGGGACATTCCCCCTGAGTCAAGGAGGGTGAAGTGCCTTGCCCAAGGACATTTGTTTGGGCACGGCCGGTAATCGAACTGGCCAGGGAATCAAACCGGCAAACTTCTGATTACCAGCCTGATTCCCTAACCACTAAGCCACCTGACTCCTGTAGAAACTGTATAGTATTTTGTAATGCGTGTATCCTGTGTCTAGTGTTGGTTGCACATGTCTAGATTTGAAGACAATTACACTGTGTTCATGTATTCATGCCGTGTATGAGTAGTATGATGGTGTTTGACTCTTACCAATCTTCTTAATTGTCTTCTCAGTGAGGCTGAAGATGAGTTTAATTTTCCCCCCCAGTGTTCCCCGAGTTCGGTAATGGGTTCCAAATCTTTCAATAACCTTGCTGTAGCTGGCATAGTCATACACATTTGGCAGCCGAGTCAAAGCTTTCCAAAACTCCTCGGAGAGCGTGAGACGGCGGGGGGCGTTGAACTGGTACTGAGCCATCTCCACTTCATTGTCGATTATCATCAGATGGTTTTTCTGCATTAAGGAAAGAATTTTCAGGGTAAAAATATTTCTGGTTCCTGGTTGAACTTTGATGTCAAAGAAATTGAAATCCTGTTATTTTGACCCCATAACTATTGTCTAAAGGCATCATACATTTTTTCAGAATACTAACTTTTAAATCAAATGTTTTTTTTTTTGTTAAATAAGCATCTCATATTCTCAACATGACACTGTTTCAATAACAACAATTCCTGAGGTTTTAGGCATCGGTTTGAAATTCCAAGACCATAATTCAGGGGTCTCCAATCCTGGTCCTCAGGGGCCGCTGTCCTGAATTTATATGTTTCCCTGCTCCAGCACACCTGATACTAATCATCAGGCTTCCACACAGCTTGATAACGACCCATTCATTAGAATCAGGTGTCAGAGAAACATCTAAAACCTTCAGGACAGTGGCTTTGGAGGACCAGGATTGCCCACCCCTGCCCTAAATGCAGCAGCAGCAGTGCAGATTGCATACTTTGGACCCCTGGACTGGAACTCACCTCATGCATGTTTTCAACCAGTTTGTAGTTATAGTTATCATATCCTGTCGTGGTCCCTCTGAACGTCTCACGTCTATCAATTTCCTTGATGTATGAAAATGTGCTTTCAAAGAACTCGTCACTGAACTCATTTCGAACCGTGACCTGGAAGTCAAAGTCGGCATTACGCATCAATTAAAAACAAACTTTCACGCTGATTGTGAGATATTAAAGGTATCGTAATGAAAAATAATAATTATGTACAAATTATTGGAAAACTATTGAAATGATTAGACTAAGCCAAGAATATGGGTATATGAATATGACCAGATGATCATATATATATTATATAAATTGTGAGGGTGTGCTTGCAGCTGCCCATAGACTCCTCGTGTTTATCGACTTCAACCATTCAGTGTCTTTACATTGGTTTTAGACAGCAAAGAAAAATGCTGTGGGTTATTGAACTAATCCTCTTATATATTTTGAAAATTGAACAACACTGAACCAATTTTCTAAGGCGTATTTATTATACCTAGCCAAAAATATCCTACATTTACAGGTACGTAGCGAAAAGTAGGCTTTTAGCTAAGTAATAAAGCTGAAGGCTAGCTGACATCGTTGTGTGGCTTAGAATATAGACATGGCTTAGAACGTCACATATGTGTCGTTGCTAAGTTGTGGTGACGTAGTGACGTGGTGACGTAGTGACATAGTGATGTAGTGACATAGTGTAGTAGCAGTGTAGTAGCAGTGTAGTAGCAGTGTAGTAGTTCCCAGATGCCCCAAACTTGACTTTTTGGCAGAAAAACGTTAGCGAATCTTAAATGTACAATGGAGCGTACATAAAAATATAAGCAACTCAATCAAAATTAAGACAAACATTTAGACACCAGCATTGTCTATGTAGTCAAAATATTGAGTACTTTTTAGGGGTGTGATGTTCTGAGTTCTAATGAAGGGTCATTATGAGGCTTCCACAGAGCTTGATAACGCCCTTTCATTAGAATCAGGTGTGCTGGAGCAGGGAAACATCTAGAACTGTCATGACAGTGGCTCTTGAGGACCAGGGTTGGTGACCCCTGATTTATGGATATTGTGAGTTTGTGGCAAAGTGATTGTGGTTTAGGAACCAGCAACTAGGGTTAGGAAAATGTTAGATTAGATGAGATCCTTCAAATTAAATCCATGACTTGGAAAATCTGTGTTGGATTTGACGACAAATGGTGCAGCTGCCTGCCTGACCTCAGTGCTGTACTTGATGATGCTCTCGGGCAGCCTGTAGCGCCTCCTGCTATCACCAGAGAAGATAGTCCTGCATTGGCCCCCAAAGCTCTTGGTGTTTATGACAGTGCCTCTATTCAAGCCTGTCACAATATCAAAACTGGCAGAAAAAAGCAAAGGAGTGCATTATTATGGGTTTGTGTATTGTGTGGACAGGGAAGGGGGGAGGGAGGGAGGGAGGGAGGGAGGGAGGGAGGGAGGGAGGGAGGGAGGGAGGGAGGGAGGGAGGGAGGGAGGAGGGAGGGAGGGAGGGAGGGAGGGAAAGGGGAGTGGAAAGTCATCTTACCCGTTTCCTAAGATTTCTATATTGGGTGGAGGTTGATCCATGTCACACACACTAAATGACTGATGTGGACACGTTTGACTCAGTTCATCCTGGTTATCCTCCTCACAGTCCTGGTCTCCATTACACGTTAAAGACATGCTAATACACTGCCCTGGGGACACGCCACACACACACACACATGACTCAATGTCAATGAGAATGTAGTGATGGCATGGTCCATGGCTGTCATTTGAATTCACTGCTTACCTGAACGACATCTAAACCTAGCCCCACATCCATCCTGCAGGGGGCAACCTTGTGTTGTTGAACATGTCCGTGTTTCAGTCGACTCTCCACCACATGGATTCCCCCCAAACTGGGCATAAATTCCCATTGGACGGACCCGAGACTGAAAATTGTAACACCCTACATTCAATCAGCAAGAATATTTACACTTTCTGCGGTACCATTTTTAAAAAGAATAGAATTACTCTTTTTCCTATAAGTGCAATGATGGGTATGTTACAAAGATATAACGTCACAATGTCTTTGATGATCATCAAAATGAGGGGAATGCGGTGGATTTAGTCAATGCAGTCTTTGGGCTTCAGGTTTTACCTGCGTCTTGGAGCAGCCATCACAGGTGGACCACTCCCCCCATGACCCCCATGTGCAGTGCACCGGAGCCACGTGTGGTTCACCAAAACAGAACGGAAAGGTCTGGAACAACCTGAAAAAAAGACATGACGATTTGAACACACCTGCAGTTCGATACTATTCAGTGAAGGTTTTCGATTGGGTTTCGTTAGACCTTACAGACGCCAAAACCCAATAACGATCGCATTTTCCACCGTGACATTTCCTTGCAGTAGTGCCCCCAACCCTGCTGGCAATGCGTTATCCTGATCGACTGATATTGATGCAAAGAAAGAGCTACATCAAAGAACAAAAGGGTCACTTTCACAACAACTCCCCCCCCTTCACCCATCCCCATCCCCACCACCCCCTCCCCCATCCCCATCCCCACCACCCCCTCCCCTATCCCCACCCCCACCCAACAAAACATATGAAAATAAGTAAATATGAATAAATTACATACAAAAGGGAGTACAAATATAACTAATAATGTTTATAATAATGTTTCCTTTACCAGGGTATTTGCAGTGTTACACAATTGGCATCGCTCGACCAAACCAACAGAGACAAGAACCAGATACAGGCCAGACCGACTTTCACACTCATCTGCAAGTTAGTGAGAGAAGTGCAAGAGAAAGAGTTTTAGCCACAAAGAAAAGTCCAGAAGAACAAGTCAGCTTCCATTATCTTTGTTAGTCAGAAGTTCAGTATATTAACATCAACATATGATACCATCCCTTATACATAATAAACTTATATATCCATATGAATCTGTTATATTTCTAATGTTGAACATCCTACCTCCATGGTGATCGAGTGGAGCAGTTCTCTGACTCTGCAAAGTAAGGCTGTTCAAGCTGTGTCAAAATATTTTTCAAGTTCTTCAAGCCAAGGGGTGGGACATTTACGGGAAGAGTTTTATATTTGTTTCTAAGGAACTGTGAAAACAGTGTGTGCATGTGATTGGTTAAGGCCTAAAGCAGTCTCTGAGGGCTGAAATTGACCTCTAGCTTTTCTGCAGAAAAAAAAAGATTTATTTCAGAGGTGAAGCCCTACTTCGCCTCCCTCATCCAGCGCAAAACCCCAGGGAATTATTTGAAATGAAAAACAGACACATCTGCTATTATCGGTGTTGCACAGTTGAGAGGTTTTCGGTTGCATTATGTAGCAGCCAAGCCATTGGCCATTTTAAAGCTCACCTACTGAGTGGTTATGGTCTAAAATATTTGGCATTTAATTACTGTAATGTTTGTGGGTCGGATTAATACAAACTATTACTGCATTTTTGAAACAATCCAACCCCCCAAAAATTTGAGCACTTTCCATGAATACATACACTTCTAATGGCCACCATGTAAATCTTCGGATTTGGTCTCAAGTCAAGTTCCTTTCACATTTACATTTAAAATGAGTCATTACAGATTGCAGGAGTGTTCAGTTGAAGCTGTGGAGGTTATTTGAACCTTTTCTCTTTAGAAGCCACAAACTCACCAACATTTCAGTACAATGAAGATAAGGAATGTTTAAAGCAAGGAAGAGAATGCTAAATAAGAGAAAGCTTGCCAAATGGAAGACAAATTGCAGAGAGCAACCTGAGAAAGTATGGAATGTAATCCAGTAGACGTGCTGGTTAACCTCCCTATGAACATGTGGATACCTGTGATTTGAGGTTCAAGATAAAGGAATTGCACCCAATCTTTCTTGCGTATCATTAGTATTTTTTTATCGTGTTGCGCTTTTGGAACACTGGATGGCAACAGCGAACCTCCAGTAGGGAAGTAAGTCATTCGGCTGGATCCGTTTGGGAATTCAAACAATTCTATGTTCACTGCATCCCATAATAGACAAGTCCACCCTTGTACAATACAAGATGTTGACCAAAAACCCATATACAACCAATGTAATGGCCTGCTGTCAATTTTACAGTTACAGAGAGCGTTTGAATTGGCTTCCCTCACACTAGTCTACAAGCAGAAGGCCAAAGAAATAGTTCTTCGCCAATGGTAAACCGGTACGAGCGGTTTCGGGAGGAGCAGGCCTGCCTCAGCGATGATCCACCGAGGACGTGGAGGGAAGCACATCTCTAATTGCTGACATTCAATACGTCAGCTGCCACACGGAGCCTCAGAAGGTTGTGTGGGCACAGGATGGAGACTTGATGGAGGAGAAATGAATATCTGGGTCAACCCAGGGGAGAAAAGTATCCTCCGTTATAAATAAAACCTGTCCGATTTTCTGTTTTTGTGGACATTTTATTGTTGTTATGCGAATCGACTTCATCTGGCTCATATGAACCTAAAGGCTGACACACGTTTTAAGAGAATGCTGGTGTGTTTGGACAGTACAGGGTCTGCCAGTGACTGTGTAGATAAGGGAGTCAGATGGCTCAGCAGGTTAAGGCGTTGGCCTTGTGATCGAAAGGTTGTGAGTTTGAACCCTGGCTCTGTCTGTGTGATGTTGTGTCCTTGGGCAAGGCACTTCACCCTACTTTCCTCAGGGGGGAATGTCCCCGTACTTACTGTAAGTGGCTCTGGATAAGAGCGTCTGATAAATGAGTACATGTAGAAGATGTGAACGTTAATCGTAGATGCGTTCCATGACTGACATGTCCTTATGTAGCGCTGTCATCCACCTTGTGAGTTTGCAGCTTTTCAATATGCGCCAGTAGTACACTAGTGATATGTCAGTTTAGCAGTGCACATCTAATATTCTCAAGCAGGATATTGAATATCTTCTGCTCTCAGCTGAGTTTTGGTGTCTAACCCTATTTAAATCCCAGCTGGGGAGGTCAGATGGCTCAACAGGTAAAGGCGTTGGCCTCATGATCGGAAGGTTGTGAGATTGAGCCTATGGCTATGTGACGTTGTGTCCTTGGGCAAGGCACTTCACCCTACTTGCCTCAGGGGGGAATGTCCCTGTACTTACTGTAAGTCGCTTTGGATAAAAGCGTCTGGTAAATGTAAAGCCTCTTTTGACCTTTCCCAGTTCATAATCAATTAAGAACAGCCACTGACCCATTGCTAAAGTCCTTTAACAAATATAATGGTTCTCTTTTACTCTATCACCCAAGTTAGCTGGCCAGTAGCTAAGTACCTTTCACCTCTGCCCCACACAACTACAATTATATTCTGTTGTAATAACTGTTCTGCACTTCTGGTTGGATGCTGACTGTATTTCGTTACCCTGTACTTGTACCTGTGTAATGACAATAAAGTTGAATCTAATCTAATCTAATCTAATGTAAAACCTGCAGGGGCTGGTGTCACTGCCGCGCTAGGATCTGCATGCATGCGTTCGACTCCCACGACTCATATCCTTTGTAGATCTGTCCGATGTCGCCTTTGCTCTGCGACCTCCTGAACGTCAAGCTTGTGGGACGTCTCCTTTCAGACCTACAAGCACCACAGCACGATGGTGTTGCCTCCCGCCGTTTGCGGCAGCAATAGCTGCCAGTCTTCTGGGTAAATGCATCCACAGGATTTTGGAGTGCATCTGTGGAGCGGGTCTAAATTTCTGCCCATTCAGCCGTAACAATGTCAGGCACTGACCTTGAAAGACCCCCCTCCCGGCTCGCCAATCACCGTTCCAGTTCTCTCCAGTGGCGGTCAAACCCATCTCAGTCCCCGCTGCACAAATCTGGTGCTGATCGTAGACGATGGAACATGTGAGTGCGGCCTTCGTGTCAGCACTCTGAGTGTGCGTGGTCTACTGCTTGTGGGCGGGCTGTTCTCGTATGTTATCACAGCACTTACGGTTCGTCGGGGGGGGCAGATCCAGTAAGGTGACCGTCACGGTGACTGCCACTAAGGTGGCTTCCCAACACACCGGCACATTTAAAGTCCCACCGGTTAGCAACGCGGATCACAACACAAGCCGAGATTGCGTCCAGCTTTCGGTAAGAAATGCAGTCATTGTCACGGAGGAAGAAGCACTTTGCTAAACGGCGCTCCTCGAAAAGATAAGAGATGAAGAAAGGAAGATCCATAAAGATGGCGGAGGACATTGAGATGGGCACTGATTTGGATGGCATGTTTTGTTGGCATGGTGTGGGCAATGACAAAGAACCAGAGAATCAGATAAAATGATGCTGAAGGAAAAGCACCACTCCAGATGAATAGGACTGTTTAGTCACAGTAACTGGGCTGAAGTACCTCTTCTCACTGTCAAATAGCAAAGAACATTTGGATTGGAAAACAACAATTAGACACATTCTTGCACACATGCAGTCTGTATTGACTAAATCATTTGATTCAAAAATACATGTTGATTGCGCTTTTAAGGCTTTATTTTTTATTATTATTATCACACTAGCTACTGTGTAAATCGTGCCTTGCAGATCCTTATTTTTGTAAAGTAATAATCGGTAGTTCAACAAGTTCTCTTAATCAAGCTTAGCTCAAGTGTACAGTCATATCAACTTCTCTTCCTGTCACTTTTTTTATTTCATTTCATTTTAATCAACACAACCTCCAGCCTCTCCCTCTGTGTGTGGCCTCCAACTCTGTCTCCAGCCTCTCTGTGTGTGGCCTCCAACTCTGTCTCCAGCCTCTCCCTCTGTGTGTGGCCTCCAACTCTATCTCCAGCCTCTCTGTGTGTGGCCTCCAACTCTGTCTCCAGCCTCTCCCTCTGTGTGAAGGTTTGGCTTCCTTTAACACAGACCCATGGGTTTTCTCGATCCCATGATGACGGAGGTTCTCTGGCGTAAGGATATTAAATCAGGACCACAGGCGTAGTCTGCCGGAAAGCAAACCCTTCCTATCTCATCTCCATCCATTCATCCACTCTTTCACTCTTCCATTAAAGTCACTCAGAAGAATGTATTGCAGGTGGGCAACCTTTGCCAGAGTAGGTAAGATTAAAGTGACAGACATGTCCTCCATTTACAAAGACTTTATGGTTGTCCGCGGTGCAGTGTGGTAACACACAGTACGTAAGAATTGATGTGCTAGCTAGCCTCTGCCCTTTCAATGAACAAGGTGACATTTGCTTTCCTTAGTTGGAAACGTTGCTATCGGAATATTAACACCGAAGGACGCTAGGCGTGTAAATCCAGCACAACAGGGTACCAAAGCGGACGATTATTTCATTATTTAAGTCATGTTGTGGTTGTGCTATAATTAGACGTACATCCACAGGTCTAGGACCACCTGTCTCTCTTATCTTGTATTCATGATCCATGCTCAGCCAAGCTAAATTCATCTCTGCTGGAGACACACCTGGCAGCAGAATGGCAGAGCCAGGATAACAGAGAGTACACACACACAAACAAACACACACGCACGCACACACATGCCTGCTCAACGGCACTGCAGTCGCCACTGCCCGTCACCGTGGTAACAGAGTTGAATAACATTTTGATGCTTCTGTTGGCAAGAGTTTAACAGTATACCACAAAGGAGACAGTAATCGGCGGTACCATTTAAAATATATATATTTTCTTAATATATATGTGGTTTTATTTTTGCAGTATGTTGCAAGAAAAAAAGAACCGAAATGACACCTAAATGTGACTGCACTCCTTTTCTTCATGTGGGATCTAGTCATGTGCTGTCTAGTATCAGACCCCTTTCTAGATTCTCTGTCTTTCAACAGAAGCAATGAGACCATAGAAGCATCTATTAAATGCTATCTATTAAACAGACCCAAGTCTGTCTACAGTGTCAGCCGTGGGAGAATGAACCCAATGTAACTGCCTAAAAGGAAGCAGTGCTTCACCAACACTGTTTACGGTGCATGTGGGGCAGGGCCGGCTCTTGGCATAGGCTGTCGCCTAAAGCGCCATTTGCTGGAGGGGCGCTGCCAGGCACCCTTTATCATGCAGTTTTGTGTGAAGACGTTTTATTTATTTCTGCTTGCTAGCTACACCGTGTTTAATGTGAAATGCGCACTGCATCGGCGCTGTTCATGCTTGGGATGAGTTTTCATTCGTTTTCTATCTTTCTGGTATTTTATTTCAGTTTCATCACAGGGGAGGGGGAGGAGGAGGGGGGGGGCACAGCACAGTCATTTCGCCTAGGGCCCTAAATCAGGTCGAGCCGGCCTAATGTGGGGAGCTGTTGACCTCGACTGGGGATGTTGTTGGACGGTGGAAGGAATACTTTGAGGATCTCCTCAATCCTGCCGTCATGTGTTCTGAGGAGGAAGCAGAGGCTGTCTGTTTTCCTGTTTTTATGGACAGAATTTCTAAGCGCAGCCAGGGGCCGGAGGGTGTCCGGTTCGGGGAGCACAGAATCGGGCTGGGGCAGGCAGCATGCTCTGGAGCGGTTTGCAGCCGAGGGTGAAGCGGCCGGGATGAGAATCAGCACCTCCAAATCCGAGGCCATGGTACTCGACCGGAAAAAGGTGGTTTGCCCCCTCTGGGTAGGTGGGGAGCCCTTGCCTCTAGTAGAGGAGTTCAAGTACCTTGGGGTCTTGTTCACGAGTGACGGAAGGACAGAACGTGAGATTGACAGGCGTCCAGTGATGCAGTCTCTGTATCGGAGCCTTCGTGGGCGGAGAAGGAGCTGAGCCGCAAGGCAAAGCTCTGGATTTACCGGTCAATCTACATATCTACTCTCACCTCATGAGCTTTGAGTAAGTACCAAAAGGACAAGATCGTGAATACAAGCGGTCAAAATGAGTTTCCACCTTAGCGTGGCCAGGCACTCCCTTAGAGATAGGGTGAGGAGAACCGCTGCTCCTCCATGTCAAGAGGAGCCAGCTGAGGTGGCTTGGGCATCTGCATATGCTAAAGGAGTGTTCATGATAAAGCAAAAGAAAATGGATGGTGACTTGCCAGTGTTGTTGTTGTATCTCTTGCTATATGCAATATGCAATCGTTGTGTTATGCATTTATAGTTCTTCTCTTGGCACTTATTGGTTCTCATGATGTATAATTCACGATCTAAAAAACTCACTGTGATGGGGTCTATCACGTTGCTATGATCAATGACTGATGCTCTTTGTAAAAGCTCTCTTGTAAGTCGCTTTGGATAAAAGCGTCTGCTAAATGAATACATGTAAATGTAAATGGATGGATGACCTAATATTGTTCCCCTTCCAAAAACTAGCGGTAACTACCCCACAGAAATTCGAGGAGAGATTGTGTACAGGCTTAGAGGGTTTATTTGATTGCCCTTGTTTCATTCTGAACAGAGTTTCATATCAGCACAAAAAAGATTGGTCTTTACATACACAATGTGCAATGGACCCAGTGTCATTTCAGGGACAGCAACTCATAGACAGATCGACAGCGATGGCTACAGGAGGGAATTTGGTAGCTGACGTTAAAACGACAAAATCAGTATTTTCTTGAATCCGATTGGCTGGATCTTGGAGTCAACTGGTTTTGGGGCTGGTGAGTAGTACAGATGTAGTAGTACAGAACTTTACAAAGGTTGCACACTAAGGGACATCATGGTTTAACTAAAATTATTTGTTCCCAAGACAAAATTTGACGAGAATGAAACCCTCGTGATAGGGTTTCTCTGGACACACACATATTTCACACGAGTGCAGAGATATCCATTGTCTGCTGCGATACATTGTCCTGCAATTGATCTTTTAATTCATGCGAGCCATCAATTGAAACCCAAAACACAACTAATATAACTAATATCTCGTCATTTTCATTTACAATTGCACGGCAGTGAATTCATTGCACTTCAACTATTTACAAGCTATCATATTCATGAAATAAAACAATTGGTGATGAAGTAAAGGATTTTTTATGCGTCAAATGTTAAAGATTTTACACGTAAAAAAAGTATTTTCTTTTGACAACAACAGGAGTAAGTTACACACAAACACACACAGTGACACTTCTCTACATTTCTCTCACTCCATGACAAACATCTTAAATGCTCTTTGACTTACCGAATAGTTGAAAATGGCACATTTACACAAAAAAACACACTTTCACATATTCAACCTGTAATATTTACCAATTTTTGGGGGGTTCACATGAATAAATTTTTTAGGTAACAGAATACATTCACTGAAGAAGACTCAATAATTGTCTTGGTACATATTTGAACATTTAGGTATTATCTTTTGTCAAAAGTGTAAAATGTGTTTTACCGTATATCTGGGACAAACAACAGCTTACTGTTATACAGAAATAGAGGGTCTGGAAAGAGAAGTATATTTCTGTTATCCATTCTGCTCTTTTTGATTCTATTCTAACGAATACAAAAACAATACATACGCAGACGGATCAGACCCATGATCTTTCCATGTGAACAATATTAACACCTCCACAGTGATCATCTGAATCAATGATTGTCCACCAGTGACTGACAGGAAATCAATCTGGGGCTGTACACTGACCTCAGAGGAGACAGATTCAAAACAACACGCAAATATTTAGGCACTAAACATTTAGTTCAGTGGATTTTAAGCATGGGAACTCCCCGGGACTGTTTTAATGGCAGCATTCTTTTCCTGAAACAGACAGAGCCCCCCTGTGCCGACAGGGCTAAGAGAGTTTAACTGAGCTCAACGCAACAGGTTCCTCATGGCAGTTTAGTCAACCGGGATATCGAAACAGTTTCGTAAGCTGATTTTACATTACACACAAATTTACAGTAATTAAAGTTACTGCCACCGCCAAGAAAAGTCTGGCAAGGATGGACCATCACTGTCACTAGAACACTAGAACATCAGAACTGGAGAACGTGCCGTCAATGCAGATATTGGCCAAATGGCTTGGGCCAGGAAAGAGTATTTCAGTGAAAGCAGAATCAAGCGGTTGTTACAGCAAAAGCAAAGAGCCCTTCTTAAGCAACTGGCCCTTGGACCCCGAATTACAACAAATCAAAAGTAAAAAAAAGGTTTTGTGTCATCTTTCAAACTCAGTGCCTTATCTTCTTCCTTCTCTCCCCCTTTCTCTGACTCCCAAATCCCTCACCCCAAACATGCTCTCCCCCCACCTCTCTCCTCCCCCAAGTCTCTTAGCCCTAAACAAAGTGGAGGGGGAAGAATTCTTCCCTGAAATAAACGATACAGAATGACAGATCACACCCATGTGTGGTCACTAGACTCTCTGGCCTCAGGTGGCGTTCTCCTCCTCTTCCTCCAGGTGGTAGTTAAGGGTGATGACGGCACTGATGAACTCCCCCAGTTCCACAAAGTCGGCCGTGATGATGTTGATGCCGCTCTCGCCAGGTCTCTGCGAGCGGATCCACTGCATCATACTGGGCAGAGCCCTGGGAGGAGCGCAGAGAGACGTGCCGTCAGGGAGGACACGCGTGTCGCACACAGCCACGCTGATACACAACCCCACCCCCACCCCCACTCCACCCCCCACCCCCACTCCACCCCCCACCCCCCCCTCGCTTATGCGTGGATGGATTTCAGACGGGCAGATAAAAAGGTTCAAGCGAGGCTAGGGGAATAAGGAAGAGGGTGAGTCATGTTAAGTGAGTGAGTCGGCGCTGCGAAAAGGTCCCGCATGACTCAGCATGTTGAGGGCCATCTGAAAGCCAGACACCGTGTCTGGTGGTCTGAAGACCGGGGGGGGGGGGGGGGGGGGGGGGTGTTGCAATTATGTGGACAAGTTTGAGTGGGATGACGTTAGTTTGAGTGGGATGACGTTAACGTTTGCGCCCACTTGACATCTCCCCATGCCTAAGTTCTGTCTGTTTCTCGGCGGTTTTAAGACACCTATGGACATTCGAATCTAAGGTACAGTGTTAACAAATTGGACTAACGGAATGGGTTGTATAGGTTATCGGAATGGGTTGTATCTATTATCTATAATCTATAACCATGTATAGGCTATCACCTTGCCTGTTGTTTACCTTTTCGCCATTCCTCTAGAGAATATCTCATTAATCAAACCTTGAAAATATTTCTTACTCACCTTTCTGTGATGGTCTCCCTCAGTCCGCTAGCCACGCCCTTCATGACGGTGCTAGCCTTGGGCGTCAGGACCACCTGTGACACAAAGAAGGTGCCCTTTCTCCTGCAGACGCAACAACCGAAAGGTCATTTCCCTGTATCGTCATCTCACAAAGGATTGTACCGAAGCTAATCTTCGCAGCAGAAGCAGAGCGTATCGATACCGATCCAGACATTTCACAGAAGCTAGTTACGGGCACTAGCATTGCTGCTGCGCCTTGGTCTCACAAGTCATATCAAAGTTCCAGCTCTGGGAATGTTTCGCATGCTACGTCAGGTGTGTTTGTCAGAGGTTCAGGGAAGTCTGCCTCTGTTAGGCTGCACAGGTTACGGCTGTGTCACCTACACCTGGAACCGCATGCGATCATTTCTCAGTGGCAGTCAGTGTCATTTAGGATCTCAAGAACAGCTGAGCATTTAGCAAACGCCATCATCCAGCAACAATGTTTGGACTGACAGAAACAGGAAAGTCCAGCATCTCAACTACACACTTAACGCACAACAAATTTCCTAATTGCACAACCTCGGTCTATGTGAAACCTGCGTATAGTCAATCAAACGCAAAACTACCAATAATTGTGTGTAAAGTCTTCAGCTTATTGAATTCACGAGTGGACTGCCCATTACAGTGAAGAAGAAATAAGAAATTATTGCTTATAAGTCCCCTAGTGGGGAGATTTCACAGGCGCACACATATTCAATGCATTGGTCGGGATTCAAACCCTCAACAGGTATGAAACCCAGGCCTTCTACACATGGCAGACAAGAACCCTACCACTGCACCAACAGAGCTGCAGAGGGGGACTGACACTAGAAACAGAGACAGTTTTTCCCGCTCATAACACAAACAAGCAACCAAGCAAACCTTTCAGAACCAACTGAAGGTGGCATGAACAGTATTAGCTGCCCTGTAGTGTTACGTCATTTACAGATGTTTACCAAGATCAGGAGCACAGGAAAAACAGCCCCTCGCTTTTGTGGGTGAAAAAATTAAGTGACCGACAGGTTGTGTGAGAGGTAGGCAGTGCATGTATGTAAGATTGTTACGTGGAGAGACTTCGAATGAGGGAAAGAGACAAGCACACAGTAAAATAAGAAAAGGGAGGAGAGAGAGAGAGATGGACACCTGCGATCAGTAACAGATGTCTGGAGGAACTGGACCAGTTTTTCAGTGTCTGTAGTGTTGGCCCAGGGCGCTGGCATCATTTGGCCCGGCCACAGGAAGGGCACCTCCAGAGCCATGGGACTGTGGTAAAATACAAGAACCTGGTATTCCCTCTCCCACAGGTACTTCAGACTCACCTGGAGGAACAAGTTATAGATATACACCTACAAACATCAATATCAAACTGGGGGGGGGGAGGGGGGGGAGAAGGATGCAGTTTTATACAGACATTTTATAGCTCCTGGGGTTTGGAATATGAGAATTGAGCGACTTAAGAGCCATAGGGATGGGAAAGAACATGGATACACTTTGTAAAAAACATTTGAATGGGAGGAAGTGTCTAAACTTTTGACTGCTGGTGTTTGAATATAGATAAAGAGAGAAAGACACAGAGACAGAAAGAGAGAGAGACAGAGACAGACAGAGAGACAGAGAGCGAGACAGAGAGAGAAAAAGAGACAGAGAGAGACAGAGAGACAGGTGCACACACACAGAAAGACAGAGACAGACAAAGAGGGAGAGAGAGAGAACGAGACAGAGAAACAGAGGGAGACAGAGAGAGACAGAGAAACAGAGGGAGACAGGGAGACAGAGAGAGAGACACAGACAGAAAGAGACAGAGAGGGAGAAAGAGAGACAGAGAGAGAGAGAGACAGATTGAGAGACAGAGAAAGAGAGAGACAGAAACACAGAGAGAAAGAGACTGTCTCATGATGTGGGTAAATACACCCACACAACACACCTCCTGAGCAAATACAACTGGGCAGAGACGATCTCCAAACACTTCTTTGAGCATGGCCACTAGCTTCTCATGGTGAAGATTCTGCACGCCATAGAAGTGGTTAAAGTCCAGGAAGACCACCTCCCTGGCGTGGGACGACAGGAAGCTACTGATCTGCTCCAGACCCTCCCTCACCTACACAACAAACACGTCAACACCACCAACAAACACACAAACACCAGAAAAGTCAACACAACAAAGCATTTCACTGAAGCTACTAAACCAGCGAGCCTTCAATAACTGATAGGACTGCTTCAGGTGAAATTATCATCTTGTAACGCGTTTTTTACCGTGGCACTGAAGAGTCCGTGAGCAAAGTACAGCTCGTTGTCCGGGTCCCTGGGCTTGGTGGAGATCCGAAGGTCGAAGAAGCGGATGCCTGCTTCTAGTTGACAGGTGAAGTTCATGGTCTGGGTGGCCAACCACTTCCTCATCAGCTTCTTAGCCACCGTGCCGAAGACCGACACAAAGTTCTGGACCGTCTCCGGTTGTTCTGGACCCACAGGGGACGCTTCATCTATGTAGAAGCTGAAAGAGTCATGGGACCCTGGGAGATGGCACATGGCATGGTTACAGTGGACTGCCTGCATGCGTCTGTGCATTTGTTATTTTGGTGATGTTTTTGGGCTGGTAATCCCAAAGTCCCTGGTTCGAACCCCGCCTGTCTCAACATGGCCTAGTGAGCGGAAGGTTGTGAGTTCGAACCCCGGCTGTGGCTATGTGACGTTGTGTCCTTGGGCAAGGCACTTCACCCTACTTGCCTCAGGGGGGAATGTCTCTGTACTTAATGCAAGTCGCTTTGGATAAAAGCGTCTGCTAAATGAATCATTGTAATTGTAACACGATGCTGTGTTGCCTTGCAATGGGCATTTCAACCTTCTTGCCTCAGAGGGAATGTCCCTGTACTTACTGTAAGTCACTATGGATAAGAGCGTCTGATAAATGTAACAGTCATTTTGATAGTAACATTTTATTTCTGAAAATCACTGATCAGAAGGACATAGTTCAATTAGTATTTTTTGGTTGGCCGAGAATTTTACAAGGCAGAGTGCGACAATCACAACATTTAAGTGACGTTACTACAGTAACTTCACTACACTGTTACATATTGCAAGACCTTAACAGTAAATAGTAGCATTTCATATCTTTCTGCAAGCGCAACGTTTTGTTGGAAATGTCATGGATGCAGTCTGTAGCAGACTGGTGAACCAGAATCGATGGTACCAGCTTGTCTTACATCTATCAGATCCCACCTCAAATCAACAGGGGGGTAGTTGGGTGTCACGCCATCACACCAAATGGCTTCGGTGTGAGAAAAAAAAATCAAACGGACCCAAATCAACACCAGCCTGTTGTCTCCAAAAACCGAGACAAATGAATTAACTCAAAAATAGACTCTTAAAGAAGGACCGTCCTTCAGCGTGGATGCTATCATTGCAGAGAGAGCTTTATGTGTGATGATATTTGCTTTTCTGTTCCTGTTTTGATGAATCCCTACTCTTACTTCACTGCTCTTTTTCTAGGTCAGTCTGATGATAATGTCATGACTAAAATGACTGGTCAGTATTTTGTGGAAACAAAATGCAAAGATGCATCAAATAACAACACAAGGACACTATTCAATGTCTATGATTTTGCGTGTATGAAGTGGAGACTTTTTAATTGTAATTAAAATGTGAAAGCTTAGATCCTATTTGATAAATAAGGATTAAGAAAAAGGCATTCAGGGCTTGAAGGTTTTCTCAGATATTTCCTAGTAAGTAAGTCCTTTCCTGGAACATTTCATTACACATTAGATTTACATTTAGCAGACGCGTTTATCTAGAGCAACTTAGAGCAAGTACAGAGACATTCCCCCCTGAGGCAAGTAGGGTGAAGTGCCTTGCCCAAGGACACAACGTCTTGTTGCCACAGCCGGGTTTCAAACTAGGTACTTTCTGATTACTAGTCCGACTCCCTAACCAACTGTGCCACATGACTTCACACATTTCAAATAACAGACTCATCACCATCGCGAACAAATTCAAAGTTACACCAGAAGCCTTTTAATTAAAAGTCTTTTCAACAAATTAAAATAATTCCAAGTTGGTTCTTGCTGTAATAAAGATAATCTGCCAGGGGAGAGATCTTTAACTTCCCACCAACATTTTCCTTCAGTATGTCTGTCCCTTACAACATTAAATGCCTGCAGAGAAAGGGGGAATTGTGAGATGTGCTGTTCTTAACAATTTGCAACTGCAGGGATTTATTTGGGATTAACTCTAAACATTATCTGCACGCCAGGTTTTATTACTCAACATCACTGGCACTGCTCAACCTCCCTGATTCTCTTTGTGGTTAAATGCGACTCAACTCTGACAGCACACTCCCAAATCTCTGGACAGTCTTACCAGAAGCATAACAGCTGTTATCACCGCAAAGAGGGCAACTTCATATTAATGTCCACGGTTTTGGAATAGGCGCTCCAACAAGCTTATAAGGTTTGATGGTCAGGTGTCCACATTCCTATATGGCCCAAACTACTGCTATTTCTCACCATATCTTGCTCTAAATGCTGTTAAGCGTGCGAGTCTCGTCCTAACTGTACCCTCCTCGTTGTATCGTACCAGTAGCTGAATGAGTGCAGCACAACAAGGCTCTCCATCTTGTTCCTGAAACATTACCTTTAATGAGAGTTTTCACCTACTTAACCTTGTTCAGGAACGTTCATTCTCATTCATGGCCATGAATTCATTTAATATAATAGGTTTTGAGTTCTGACCTAGTTGGTTTGTATGGCTGCCAAAGTCACCTGAAGAAGCGTTTTAATTAATAAAGACTGCAGCCAATGAGAGACATGTATTAACATTACTGAGAAGCTATGTTCTCTGATGCTTGTACGTCTATCTTAAGTATTTTTTTGGCAAACAGGGAACAATTATTTGGTCTAACCCTAACCCCAACATTTGAAGTAAGGTAATGAAGAAATTCTCTATGATTCGCCTAATTTCTGACTGCAGCGCTCATTGAGAAATATCCTGTAATTAACCATGTGCAAAAATAATTTTCAACGCAAAACTGTCTGAGAGGAAGCGATACAACAACAAAAAACTACCAAAAAACATAACTTTGATGTACAAGGTCAAAGGAGTTAAATGAATAAAAAATGTGCTGTGAAATCAGAGCTGGTATGTGGCCCACTGTGTTTTCATGACGGGGGTCTATCCTAGCCCAGCGTCCATCCTGTGAAGTTGATGTGAAGCAAGCCTCACGATTCCTGCCTCAGATACGCCTCCTGGGTCCACCTGACCATTCCATTATCTCTTCTACCTGCTGGGCTGAGGCAGCTTCCACAGCAGGTAAAGCAGTCAGTCAACCGGGTGCATAGCGAGCCAATTTCAACCCCCCCCCCCCCCTAAAAAACGAAGAAAACATTCAAACAGCTTGAGGACAAATTTTAGCTCAGTTCCTGCATATGAAGGATTACAGCTTTACGATATAGGAAATATCTTGTAAAACAAATAGATGGTGTATTTCTTTGATTACATGAAAAATAACATGGATTTATGGTGTAGCATTTAAATACGAGGCTGGCGTATTCTCTGTCTATGTCCTGTTGCTGTTATGACACGATATCACAGCACTGTATCAACAAACCACCCACACCGCGGAGCTCAGAGAACCATCGTATCGTTCTCCTGTTCCTTTGCAATGTTGTTCCATCTATATTCCCTGTAAAGCTGTTTCATTTCAAAAGACTGCATGGCTCATTTGACACTGTTAACCATGTCTCTCCTATCGCATATCCCCTCTCTCAGTCTGTTTATGCTCTATGCTTTATGGAAACAGGAGGGGCCTGCTCAGGCTAGCTCATCCAGGGGCCCATAGGCAGGGCAGCTGGTGTGGTGGCAACAGGGCCCGATAATGAAAGGATCCGGGGGCCAGTTATGAAGTTAAATGGATTTGCTGCTGACAATCTCTTCAGATGTAGCAGATCTTTTTTGTTTTTTTTGGGGGGGGGGGGGGGGGGGTCAGTCTTGGCAATGTTGTGTGCTTGACAACAACCTTGCCCTCAACACCTACCAGGCCAAGGACGCCACCATGGAACAACAAGAAGTACCCTTGCCCACAACCCTCCATCCACAGTGATTGCTCCTGGGTGTCCTCCATCTCTGAAGACCTTCTCCTGGGGCCTCTAGAACTACACCTGTGTCAGGAAGGCACAGCAGCACATCCTCTTCTTGAGAACACTTGGGAAGGCTCACCAAGATCCAGGTGAACCTTAATCAGTGTGGGAAAGCCCTGAAGTAGCTGCAGCGAGAACGTCTGCAGATTGTTGATTACCAGTGGATGTCAGATCAAACCATGTTGATCCAGTTACACACAAACACACACACACACACACACACATGCACCAACACTTCAGAAATATGTGTTGGCTGTATTCTTTGATTTGGCCAAAACCCAAAGTAAAGGCAGATGGGCAAAGTTGTACCTTTCACAGCCTAGACTAGTAATCATTGGCTACACAATTAAGTAATAAAATACCAGTTATAACCAGGGGAAGAGGGTCTGTGAACCGGCTCAAATTTGGAAAACATCTTCCTAAATCAATTTAGAGAGAGTCAATTAAAAAAGTGAGGGACTGTTAAAGTTTTAAAAGAATCAAATCCATTACCCGGTGAAGGATTTGGTTGGCCAATATTATGCTGCTGAATACATTAACAGTTGGATCCCTAGGCTAAACACATCGAGCATCTTAAATAGAATTGTCCTTCAGTGAACACGGTCATAGTGAATGAGATGTGACAGTCGTCTGTCCTTAGTCTCCCTCCCGCCACATCTCGTCTTACACTGCCTTGTTGAAAGTCAAGAGGGACCATTACTGTGGAGTCGGGTGGCTGAGCGGTTAAGGAATCAGGCTAGTAGTCAGAATATTGCAGGTTTGATTTCCGGCTGTGCCATTCCTCCCCAAAAAAAAAAGAATAAAGGACGTTGTGTCCTTGGGAAAGGCACTTCACCCTACTTGCCTCAGGGGGAATGTATCTGTACTTGCTGTAAGTTACTCTGGATAAAGGTGTCTGCTAAATTTGTTGTTAAAATGATTTCTTGGGTTCACTCACAGTGAACACCGTCAAAATAATCTGCAACCATTTGATTTGGCAGTAGATTTTGCAGTTCTTGGTAATAGGCTCTAATAAAAAAAACATACCAACCTCAACCCAACAGAGGAATAGTTAGAAATAGATAGTAGATAATAGCAGCCCCCCGATGGAATCTACTCCCCACCTCCCTCAGAGACACTGACTGCTCTGCACTTGATCCTGGAGAACAACGGTACTTAGGAATGACTGCTGGATCTGATGTTTCATTCATTTAGCTTTTATCCAACGAATTACAGTAAGTACAGGGACATTTTCCCTAAGGCAAGTAGGGTGAAGTGCCTTGCCCAAGGACACATCATATAGCCACTACATCTACACTACACTACTACATCATATAGCCACTACATCATATAGCCCAAGGACACATCATATCTCACAACCTTACGATCATGAGGCAAACGCCTTAACCAGTGAGCCATCTGACCCCCCCCCCCCCCATGATGTTAGATTCCTCCAGAGTCACAATGACTTTTATTGAGGTACTTGTTTGGTTTTACCACAATGTATGTTTCATAATCTGACTACCTGCAATGTTTTGGGGTCTATCATGTTGTTATGATCAGGGACCGATGCTCTTTTGTAAAGCTCTCTCTTGGAAGTCACTTTGGATAAAAGCGTCCTAAATGAATCCATTCCAAATGTAACAGTAGTAATAGATAATAGATTGTTTTGAATCAATGGTATGCCGGCTACTTTTGCACTTCAAGGATTTACAGAGAAAGAAGGTCCAATAATGATCTGAGACCAAAAACCAGAGGCTGAGAAGCAGCTGGAGATGCTGGGAGCAACTAGGTCAATTAAGAATAATGACGGTGAATTAGAGAGAGCATGGCACACAAGCTGAAGGCTGGGTCAGGCTGTCAGGGCAGAGTGGATCTCAGAACAGTACCTGTGGTCGACTACTTAGAAAGACCGAGCACCTACATTTGCAACAAGTCCCTGTTATCGCTGTTCCCTGTTAGAGAGAGCATCGTTGGATTTTTTTTTTTTTTTTTTGCTTGCGGCATGATGAGGGACACATTAAAGGTGAATTTGTGTGCACACGTGTCATGGGGGGGGGGCTCTAATGGACATGAGCTGTTTATAAATAGAGGTTCGAAGTGAGAAATTGGAAGGAGAGGTATAAGGTATGAGATGAGAGAGAGAGAGAGAGAGAGAGAGAGAGAGAGAGGGATGGAGACAGACAGAGAGAGAGAGATAGAGAGAGAGAGAGAGAGAGAGAGAGAGAGAGAGAGAGAGAGAGAGAGAGAGAGAGAGAGAGATGAGAGAGATGAGAGATGAAAGAAAGATGGGGAGAGAGATGAGAGATGGAGAGAGACGGAAAGAGAGATGGAGAGAGAGAGAGAGAGAGAGAGAGAGAGAGAGACCGAAAGAGAGAGAGATGGAGAGAGAGAGATAGAGAGAGAGGTGTGTGTGTGTGTGTGTGTGTGTGTGTGTGTGTGTGTGTGTGTGTGTGTGTGTGTGTGTGTGTGTGTGTGTGTGTGTGTGTGTGTGTGTGTGTGTGTGTGTGTGTGTGTGTGTGTGCTAATTACTGGCTGGCAGCTGATAATTAAACATTCCAGATCAGGAGAGTGAAATCAGTGGCCGGATCTGAATCCTCATCCCCAGTCAGTGGTTGAGTCTAAGAGGGGGCACATGGCTGGAATGGCCAAAGGTTGTGAACAGCTGTCTGTTCAGCCAGATACAAGCAGCCACATTACAGGATCCACGGTTTAGAGGCTGGTACAAAATAATGGCCGAAATTCATGCATGTCAACAGGCATGAATTCAGAACCAGAACTGTCTACACCGGGGAGGCATGGACACGGTTCGAAAAACGTTTGTCTCGCAGAATATTCCAAAGCAAATAGGGCGGAAATGCGGACAGCCTTATGTAATAAAGATATAAATAAAATTAAAATAGCTGAATCCGGCATATGTCGTCTACACATCGGTTTCAATGACACAGTCTCCTGCTTGGGACCGCTAAGCAAAAATGGCAAGGCTCCATCTGTTGCCGTTTAACATTATTCAAGTCCAACACAAGTCTTACATTACATCTACGATGGATGTTGATTCGATCTGGTGTTTCTTGAATAATCCACAGCTGTACAAATGAACCGATACAATTATTTAACGACCCTGTAAAACACATGCTTTAAGCCCTGCGCAACAAGTTTTTTTCCGCGTCAGAGGACGCACAAAACCCAGTCTATCACCTTACAAAATGTTGCACCCCTGCGCTTAAATGACCTACACATATTAAAAAAAGACATATAATTCTTCATGTGATAACTCATCTTATTACGCACTATTGACTACTGCGTCAATTTTTTTGATGTTATCCGCTATGATTTTACGCAGATGGAGAGTCAAGTGTTTCCTGACTTACCGGGGATGGCCATGTTGGTGAGCGGGATATGGTGCATGGTCTCCGGTAAACTGGCCATCCAGTCCACGAACCGGAGGTCGTGTTTCCCGTGAGACGAAGCCATCCTTCCCGCAGTGCTTATATCCAGTCCTTCCGGTCCTTGTGCGGGTGTTTAAATGAGCCTTCCTGTGAAAACCGCACAGTAACCTCGACACTAGTGACCAAAAGACTCGTCCACACCCCTTCAGCGCCACACATGGATGGTGGCGAAGTTGACAGTAGATCAGGGATGGGCAATCCTGGTCCTCGAGAGCCACACTGTCCTGAAGGTTTTAGATGTTTCCCTGCTCCAGCACACCTGATTCTAATGAATGGGTTGTTATCAATCTCTGTGGAAGCCTGATGATTAGTATCAGGTGTGCTGGAGCAGGGAAACATCTACAACCTTCAGGACAGCGGGCCCCCGAGAACCAAGAGCTGGTCATGGAGAGCTTGGCTGGAATCAAAGGCTGGAAACAGACTGGGGACGCGCTTTAGTGCACAGAGAAAAACCATCACTTAGATTTCGACAAAAGGTCATAGGTTTATTTTCCGATGGAACTCTTCAAACATGAGTCCACAGACCATGGGTCCTCCAGATTAGATCAGATTTAGGTTGCGCTACCTCCTTATATTAGTTGAACAGGCCACATGGCGGAAAGCGCTTCTGAATGGATCTTTGTGTGGCTTTTTCACCAGTGCTGTTGACCTTGTGCAGCTACATACTGTGTCGAGATCAGCCGGGACAGAACCAAAGATCTGTTTACCCCTGATGGCCAATAAGCACGATGTCCATCTGGAGCCCAGACAACCAGGCATGTCCATGCCAAGACCAGAGATTGCATAGGTTTTAATGCACTTCACCCTACTTGCCTCAGGAGAATGTCCCTGTACTTACTGTAAGTCGCTCTGGATAAAAGCATCTGCTAAATGTAAATGTAACACAGGCTACCACAATGCAGTACGTTATATTAGAAGTGTTTTTTTAACGTATATATTGTTTGCATTTCTGTTGTTTATTGCCGTTCAAGTGTTCCGACCCATACATTTGTAAGAAATGATGCACATGATTTATCAACTCAAAATACAGACCAGAAAGGATCAGGGTTTTACGTTAGACTTTTCTTTATTCCAAAAAAAGCCCTCCCTTACTTCCCTCATTTCAATCAACATTTATTTGTATAGCCCTTTTAACAAGCAATGTCACAGCCATCTGCCCGTAGAAGTACCCCTCAACAGTCACCCGCCAGGCTGACCCCTAATACCCCCCCACCCACCCCCCCAACATGTACAGCTTTAACTCTTGTACAAACTTGGCTTGAAAACAAACTAGTAAAGGACTATGTTAGCATAAGTGTCAGGAATTCGCATTGATTTTAAAGATTGCATTCACATTCCACATTCCCAGCTAACAAAACAACTATTTCTACATCTCAATTCAATCCCAACTCCCCAAAGTTGGGACATTGTGTAAAATTTTATGAATGTGTTGCGGCATTCAAACAAAAATGTCCCCCACCAAAATAGTGCATTTCTTAACATTGAACATTTTATATGTTTTTAATGGTCTTGGTGAATGACCTGAGACCTGAGATTTGCGAATAATTACATTCTGATTTTATCAAATTTAACACAGCGTCCCAACTTTTGGGGGAACTCCAGTAGTCTTACCTGCAAATATCACAAAATATAACTTAAAAAATCCCTTCTCAGGCCTTAGATACTGCCACATTACAGTCATGTCATATTTCAATGAACCCAGGCTCTCTCAGTAACATCACCACCGAGTCGTTAATAAGTTAGTTGAAATGAGGCGTCGTTCTGACAGCAGCAACAACATTTCCCAGTAGTTTCTAGATCTGCTGCATGGATCTCAGTTCAGGAGAGACCTGTTGGAAAGAGAGACAACATTAAAAAAAAATCACGTCTAAGAAGTAATATTCCTAGGTTTTGAATGCGTGCTTTGTGTTCGTTTCTTCCATGTTTGTGCGCGTGTCCGGTGCTGACCTCAAACTGGGCCCCTGTGCAGGACCTGATGTCCTCGGGGGTGAGGCCCTCCCATACCTCCACCAGAGTTAGACCTTTATCCTTGTCCACGTCAAACACAGCCTGGGAGGAAGTAGGAAAGATTCACTTGGAGCCTGAGGTAGCATTAATGCAGCCTCTTGATACAGCCTACTCACATCTAGTAACACACACACACACACACACACACACACACAAGAACAGTATATCATGGAAATGCTAGCCTGAGATCCAGACAATGCCGAGAGCTCATGCTGTATTTCGTCTGACATGGGTCTGGTTGCCCTCCTGTTCAAAACCGATTTCCATCCAATCAGAACGTGGTCGTGCCAATCACAATGGAAAAGGTTTGGTCCGGGGGCCAGTTAATAATAACCTGAAAAGGTTGAACTGAAAGGTTACAGACGAACACGCATTTTTTGGCAAATGGGGTTTGACGATTGCCAGGCTATGCAAATGCAGGTCGGTCGTCAGAAGGAAAAAGTGGTCAAATAACAATATTACATTAAATAATGTTTAATGTCTTTGTGTCACTATGATCAGCTGATCAGACCGAATCTCACATTCTCATTCTCTCAACAACCCTTCTGCCAGTCTTGCTCATTTGCATAACCGTAAAAAAGACCAGGAGCTTCCCCGGTTTATTAGAAGGGCAAAGCAACAGTCATAAGGACATGCAAGTCAGCCTGTATCTCTTCACTTAGATTTTTTTGTATTGATTTGAAAAATAAATAGAGTGCAGTACATTACCCCCCTGGGGTGCAGTTCAAAAAATTTTAAAAGCTAGATCCTTGTTGCAACATGTACTATTGTAGAGATGTTATTGTTGCAGCATGGTCTGTGTTTGGTCAAATAAACACACATTAAATGAATACATGTAAATGTAATGTACTCTGCGATTTCCCACTGTATTTTCTGCATATATCTTGTCACCTTGCAAAAAGGTGTCAGCTAATATGAATAATCCACAGAACAGGGGAAGAGGGAAATAAATAGGAGGCAGACAGGAAATGCTGTAACCTTTATAAAGAGTGTCGGACACAATCTCCCGGAGAAATCTTGTTCTGCGCGACAGCGGGCGGCGAAAATAACAAGAAGAGGAAGAGGGTGGAAAAAAAATATATAAAGTAAATGTGGAAAAAGAATTTCATTGAAGGAGGGAGTGATGGAAAGAGGCACTGGGAGCGATTTAGCAACACGTACGGGCAGAAAGGTCTCCGCTGATCGGTCCTTGTCTTTCTGGCTGGAGCTCACAGCAGGCAGCTGATGGCTCAACAAGACAGCCAGTCAGAGTGCAAGCCTGGCTGCAGTCCTTTACAGACTGACCCTCCATACTGCGGGGGCCTCGCAGACTGCTGACCACTGTCAGTCACTAGCTCGGAGTATTACCATTTCTGTCAGCTGACGGGCATTATAGACAGACTGTTTTTTTCGGTGCTTTGTGCATTTACAGGATAGTGTGTTTAGTCCAGTGGTCCCCAACCCTGGTCCTCAGGGCCCCCCACTGTCCTGCATGTTTTCGATGTTTCCCTGGTCCTCAGGGCCCGCCACTGTCCTGAATGTTTTAGATGTTTCCCTGGTCCTCAGGGCCCGCCACTGTCCTGCATGTTTTAGATGTTTCCCTGGTCCTCAGGGCCCGCCACTGTCCTGCATGTTTTAGATGTTTCCCTGGTCCTCAGGGCCCCCCACTGTCCTGCACGTTTGAGATGTTTCCCTGGTCCTCAGGGCCCGCCACTGTCCTGCATGTTCTAGATGTTTCCCTGGTCCTCAGGGCCCCACTGTCCTGCATGTTTTAGATGTTTCCCTGGTCCTCAGGGCCCCACTGTCCTGTATGTTCTAGATGTTTCCCCCTTCCCACACAATTCTAATTCATGTTCATGACCAGGATTCTTCAGAGCTAGATATCGATCCATTAATTAGAATCAGGTATGTTGGAGCAGGGAAACATCTAAAACATGCAGGACAGTGGGGCCCTGAGGACCAGGGAAACATCTAAAATAATAGATGCCGATAATATGGCAGGATTGGCACTGGAAAATACTGTATTTAAGTACAAGTATTTAAGTGTTGTGTAAATAAGTGTGTTTGATCGATTCAGTGTTTTTATTAAAATCGACGCTCTGGAAATTCAAGTCAGGCGTGACTCTTGACCCCACAAACCTTTTCCGTGATGATGCGGTCCACACACTGCTTCCCTGTCAGAGGCAGGTTACACTTATCCAGGATCTTGTGCTTCCCTCCCTGAGGGGAACAAGGAAGAAGACAGAGAGAAGCTGAAGGTCAAACATGTTCAGAACTACTGAGCAAGGGACAGAGAGAGAGAGGGAGAGAGAGAGGGAGAGAGAGGGGGGGAGAGAGGGGAGAGAGAGGGGAGAGAGAGAGGGGGAGCGAGGGGGGAGAGGGAGAGAGAGGGGGGGGAGGGGGGGTAAGGGGGGGAGCAGGAGAGGGAGAGACAGAAAGAGAGAGAGAGGGGGAGAGAGGGGGAGAGAGAGAAGGGGAGAGTGGGAGAGCAGGAGAGGGAGAGACAGAGAGAGAGGAGACACAGAGAGAGGGGGGAGATGGTGGGAGCAGGAGACTGAGAGAGAGGGGGAGAGAGAGAGACTGAGATAGAGAGAGAGAGTGAGAGCGAGAGGGAGAGAGAGAGAGAGAGAGAGAGAGAGGGGGGGAGAGAGGGGGAGACAGAGTGGGAGAGAGGGAGAGCAGGAGAGGGAGAGACAGAGAGAGACAGAGAGGGAGAGAGAGAAGGGGAGAGAGGGAGATCAGGAGAGGGAGAGACAGAGAGAGAGAGAAAATGAGAGAGGAGAGAGAGAGAGGGGGGAGATAGTGGGAGCAGGAGAGGGAAAGAGGGGGAGAGAGAGACTGAGATAGAGAGAGAGAGAGCAAGAGGGAGAGAGAGAGACACAGAGAGGTGGAGCAGGAAAGGGAGAGACAGAGACAGAGAGAGAGAGAGAGAGAGAGAGAGAGAGAGAGAGAGAGACAGAGACAGAGACAGAGACAGAGACAGAGACAGAGACAGAGACAGAGACAGTGTGGTCTGTCAGGGTACATCTGCAGGTGGCTTGTGATCGTCTCTAGTCTATTGCTCGTCTCCGGTGGTACACAACATGCATGAGTGCTTTACACTGCTAAGAAAGTGAGAGCCGAACAGCAGCCAACAGGTACACATATTAACGGACCATCCTTAACCGAATACCTGTTGACATAGGATCTTTATGACACAACACCATCTGGTACCCCTGTCGAGATAACATCAAGGACACAACGTTCTCACTAAACAACTTTGCTTTCATGACAGACCAGCAGGAAAGGTTTTATCTTGGACCGTGAGTGAGTTAAGTCAGTGAATCAGTCACTGAAGCGCTCCAGACACTGGGAGATATTCTAATGTGGGGCTTGGAGACAGTGTGAGTGTAAATTCCCTCTGGAAAGTGATGGAGCTCAGCCTGGCCAAGAGGCATTAGGTAATCCATTACCAGAATCAGTAATTATAGCATCTTAGTCATTAGACTCACATGGGCAAGGAGCTGAGGAGACAATGATCTGAGGCCCGGAACCATTAAGAAGTTCAGTTGGGGAGCGCATGCAACCAATATGGAGCAAAGAAAAAGAATGGGTTGGTCTGCATCTGGAGATACAAACTTATGGTATCCACAATGGGCCTTTAGAAATGCGTGCTTGCATGCACCTCTGGTGTATGGCCACGCAAAAGAGAGTTGAGGGTCAACTAGGGTGAGGATCCAGGAAGAACGATAAGGTCAAAGGTAGCCCTGCCGCGTTCTAACGATTCCATTCCGTCTTCCTTAGGATAGGCGATGCACTGAAAAGATCCAGCAACTCAAATCCCCCCCAGAACACAGCCTAACCCTAACCCTAACAGGGGACAGGAATATTTGCATCGTACTACATCGTCTCACCTTAGCAGAATGCTCCATGGTGACGACCACCTTAGTTCCAGCGCTGGCAACCAGGTCCATGGCTCCTCCCATCCCCTTCACCATCTTACCCTGAATACAGAGTCAGAATCAGACTTAGTCACAGGAAACACCTGCAAATCTTTCAACCGTTTCAACCAGTGTTTGTCGTTTACGAGACAAGCCACGAGCCTCAGTCAACGCTGTTGAGGTAGAGGGGGGGAATCTGTTGGTAAAACCTTGTTAATTAATTTAGATCATCCAAATTGATTTGCAAGAGGGGCGTGGAAAATGGTCTACATGTCCCTTCATGTCTGTGTGCGGAAGTTATAAACCTGTGTGACGAACAGATACACACCGAGGAGAATGGAGGAATTACAGAATTCAAATCCAATTAGCTTCTGAACGATGCCGACCCAAGCAAACCTGTTCCCACAGAATATACAGGCCACGCCTAGCTGTTATATAAACACAATATACGCATCGAGATGGATGGGGATGAAAAGGAGGTAGGAGAGTGAGAAGAGAGGGTCGATGGAACAGAGAGGTAGAGAAGACAGCTATAGTTTGAAATGTACTGGATTTCATTGGGCAAAGTCGTGTTTTAGGTGTTGGGAACCACACATTCTGCTGTCACATGCTTCTATATTCCATCCATATGTCAATTAAAATGTAAAAGTAATATACTGTATACACAATATAGGTGTATAATGTGTTTATACTGTATATATACACACATAATTTATCAAAATAAACATTCATTTTGGGGGGTGATATATGTGGGATTGAGATTTGTTGGGATGTGTGTGTGTGTGTGTGTACATATTTGTATATATATATATATCGATATATATACACACACACGCATACATGCATGCACATGTGGTGTGGTATGGTCTCTAATGCTTTTCTGATGTGTGTGTGTGTGTGTGGGGGGGAGGGGGGGAAGGGTTGCTGGTTTTTCCTGCCGTCAGCCTGCAAAATATTCCTGCCTGACCCTTAATGACAAGACAGAGTCCTTGTGGAAGCACAGTCGACCCATTTGATGTTAGACAGCCTTGTAAAACACTTGAAGAAAGATGACATACTGCAAGAACAGCATTTGAAGAGGTAGTTGAAAGACAGAGCTTGTGGCCTGACTGTATGTAACTGACATTACATCTGATCTCAATGCCTCCTGATTATTATGTCTCACAATACAACTCTTATCTCTCCCTTCCTTGGATGAATCACTGTCCAATACGATCATTATTATTTCATTTTTTACCTGTGATATAGGTACTATACAAAAATAAATGCAAGAAAGGAAAATAAAAGCAAGAAAGGAAAATAAAAGGATAATGCCTTTCTGCAGTATTCTGAAGGAGCTGAAGAGAGATTTGCTGAGGGATCTCTGCAGTTTATTTTACCCCCTTACTTCCTGTAGATTATCTTTGCCCCTTTACTTCCTGTAGATTATCTTTATCCCTTTACTTCCTGTAGATTATCTTTGCCCCCTTTACTTCCCAGTAAGAGACTGTCTGTCTGCCCCTGCTTGGTATCTGGTTCTCTGTGGTTCAATCGACAGCTTTGCTGCTGGTAATAGGAGCCAGCTTGGATCTCAGTTCAACTGAAGCCATGAGTTCAGTCAGATACGATTTTTCACTCTGTTCTCTGATTTGGATCAGATCTGGATTCAGACCAGCAAACTGGATTCAACAAGTTACCCAGACGCACAATAACTGGCGTGGCTTGAGGGATGAATCAACTGGATGAGAGCGTCTGCTAAATGACTGAATGTAACTGCCTGCCAGACCAGAGACCAGTCATTTCATAATGTCGTTAACCCTGTTAAGACCATGTTAACCACAGCAGACGATCTGGGACCAGCTGTTCAAATCTCCTCTCTGCTCTGATTGCACTCTCTGACCTTCCAGTAATTCCACATTGGCATCCCCTCCATTTGCTTATTAACATGAACATCGGGCGACATCGAACGACCAAGATTCGTGCTGCGGTCTTTTATAAGGGAGGGGAGTCAGGTGGCTCGGCGTTTAAGGCGTTGGGCTGGTGATCAGAAGGTTGCGAGTTCGAATCCCGGCTGTAGCTACCTGATGTTGTGTCCTTGGGCAAGGCACTTCATCCTACTAGCCTCAGGGGGGAATGTCCCTGTACTTACTGTAAGTGGCTCTGGATAAGAGCGTCTGCTAAATGAATAAAATGTAAACGTAAATAAGACAGCTTGCGCCTGCTCTACTCGAACCCTACTGCGACCATGTGGAAATGCAGATCCACTTTTCCCTAGTGTCATAATTTTCCACTTCGCATTAAGTGGAAAATCGCCACAGAATTGTTACGCAACTACTGTAGTGCAGTGGCCATTCGAATGATTTTTTTGGGGGGGTAGGGGGATGGAATCTGGAATACAGGGTGTGCATCACGTGGGTTAGGGTTAGGCATTGCAACACGTTTTCTCTACGGGGGGGGCATCCTCGAAGGGGGCTTAATTCCATTTCCTGGCACATTGGACCGCCGTAGAAGGCACTTCATCATGTTTTATTTGCCACACGGGGCATCCGAAAGGGCCAGTTTTACCAACATTGGGGCACCAACCCCCCCCCCCCCCCCCATCCCCTCCCCCCGTGCGTCCACCAATTACGCCGCGTATTATAAGGTAGCCATCTTCAGCTCTGCATTTACAGAAATGTCTGTAAGCCCCTTTACCGGATGCAGCGAACTGAAGCTTTGCCAAGCAGTGATAATCTCCTCTTCTTAAACATAGCACACGTCTCCATACCGATTCAATTGGCAAACTATAATGTTTATTGTTGTGGATATTCGTTGCAATAGTGTTTAGTTCAAGGGTGAGACAGTCCAGTGGACCCAACACAGCAAAGTCATGGGCAACACACAGCGTCTCCAACTCCACCCCCCCCCCCCCCGTCCCCCCGTCCCCTTTCAATATCCTGTGAAAAAAGGAAAACTGGGCTAACTAATATGATAGATTTACACAATACTGCCGATTTGACTTGAAATACTTCACTCACGAGTGGCTGAATCTGTTCACCATGCAACTGTGCACCTTAACTTCTGAGGGGTTACATCCGAACAGCCTCTCCTTCACGCATCTAACAGGACGGATTCCTGGGGGGTACGGCTGGCAGAATTCACTAGAACCTCTCGGTAAGGGTGGTCCGGCTCCTCCAGGGAAGACCCCTACCAGCCACATGTGTCTCAGTTGACCTTCTACCCTACTGCCGTTGCAAAATGACATTTACCCGCTGCAGAACGAAGACAGGGTTATGTTATTGTATGTCTTAATGTCAAGGCAGAATATTGTAGGCAGGGGTGTTAGGGCTCGGTCTGGCGTATGGGTCACTGGAGTATTCCATGGTGAGTTAGACAACGTATTTAGAATATGAGTCAGCAGTGTTTGGCTGCATCCGCCCTTAAGTCTCCCTCTAACATCCTCAACTAGACTACAAATCCAATACTGTAAAGATGTGTTTACCGTTTAGAGAGCCCTGCGATTTATCAAGGCGAAAGAGCTTCGACCGAACGGAACATCACGTCCACAAACGCCATCATCTGCGATGCAGGGAACGTTGTAGATGTGCCTGAGTGGAGGACTGACACTTATCACTCAGAGAGATTTAAAAGCTCTCAAGCGTGTCACGTTAATCTGCGTTTTCCTTTTTGTGCGGGTTTTCGACGTCATCGCAGCTTTTAACGACAGCGCCGTCCTAAATAAACCATCGCTAATTTGATGCTTGACAAATCATCTTTCGACTAGATTAATTTTCTGTAGTGGTTGAGGGTGGTTATTTCACCCCATCCAGTAAAAGTGATAACGATTAATAAACCTCATAAGCCTACTTTAATTAATGTGTGTTATGTGCTTGATGATGGGACTGGTTGTAACATTCGGGCACCCACAATTGAACTATTAGACCACATATTTCCACCGTGTATACTTTGATCCATTTATTTGATAATATGCTACATTAAATTGTGAGAGGAACTTCAGCTGTGCTGTTCCTGGCACCATTTTGAGATGCTACATGTTTAGTGACAGGGTACATTATCCTGCTGGGTTAGGGTACATTATCCTGCTGGGTTAGGGTACATTATCCTGCTGGGTTAGGGTACATTATCCTGCTGGGTTAGGGCACATTATCCTGCTGGGTTAGGGCACATTTTCCTGCTGGGTTAGGGTACATTATCCTGCTGGGTTAGGGTACATTATCCTGCTGGGTTAGGGCACATTATCCTGCTGGGTTAGGGCACATTATCCTGCTGGGTTAGGGTACAGTATCCTGCTGGGTTAGGGCACATTTTCCTGCTGGGTTAGGGTACATTATCCTGCTGGGTTAGGGTACATTATCCTGCTGGGTTAGGGTACATTATCCAGCTGGGTAGAGTGTGTGAGGACATACCGGAATCATCCAGTTAGCCAGGTCTCCATGCTTCGACACCTGCATGGCCCCCAGCATGGTCAGGTTAACGTGACCCCTGAGAAAACACAACACAATGATTCTATCATGCAAACAACACAATGGAACATTTTGGTTCCTGGACAGTGTTTTAATCCCATTTTAATACCTTATAAGTACATAAAGGAGGACATAAGTCTGGACCTCATTTATTTGTCCTGCTTTTCTGTGGCATATGCTGGTATTTGTGTATGATGTGTGCACCCACACAAACACAGCGGTGACTCACAACCACAAACGCACTAGACAATAAACGCAATAGCATGGACGTGCGCGCACACGCACACACACACACACACACACACACACACACACACACACACACACACACACACACACACACACACACACACACACACACACACACACACACACACACACACACACACACACACACACACACACACACACACACAGGGGCATCGGTCTAACAGCCAGCATGGCTTCGTGCTGTCCTTTTACTGTTGCCATTACCAGGCAGTATTTATGAGTCCTATTGGATTTCCTCTGGGTGGATAAGTAACAGGCACGCTAGGGGGGTGGTGGGGGGGGACATGGGGGGGGGATCGATGGGAACCAGGGAGATATGGCCAGGCCTGTGATCGCAGACAGGGACTAAGACATGAACTAAATCCTGATGATGAAACTCAACTGAGGGCGGCTGTGATGGTGAATATATCCTGCAGATGACTGGTTCTGTCTGGACTTGGCTTGTGGCAGCCTTGGTCAGTAACCAGTATTAGTACAGTGAACCCTCGTTTTTCACGGGGGTTACATTCCAAAAAGAACCCTTGATAAGTGAAATCCGTGAAGTAGAATCTTTTACAATTAACAATTAAATACTCTATTATATATTAAAACCAAAGAACAAACCCTTTTTACAGGCCCAAGCATTTGTTTAACGAAAAAAAGTACTGTATCCTGTAAACCGCAACTTTACTGATGCACAGGTTTGTGTTGGAGAGACTGTTTAGCCAATCAGAATGCAGAACACAATGCAAATCCGTGAAGAAGCGAAACTGTGAAAAGTGAACCGTGATATAGCGAGGGTTCACTGTACTTCCAATGTCCTTAAGCTAGCTGGACAGATGATGGCACAGCTGAGTCTCTCACCCTCTGATCATGGCAAAGGACTCGTCGCTGGAGAAGTAGGAAGCCCCTGGTAACACAGTGACCGTCTCCTTACCTGCAGACACACACATTACAGATTAGGGATGTACTGTGTGACTATTTTGCAATAGTTACTTTGTCGTGTTGCCTCGGTGGGCAAGAGTGTCCTGCCAAAGAGTTTCCCCAAGGGGATTAATAAAGTATTCTGAATCTGAATGCTGCCAAAAAATAATGTGCACAATGTATTTGTAATGGGTGTGGAGGTATGT
Organism: Neosalanx taihuensis; assembly: GCA_030340665.1. Taxonomy (NCBI): domain Eukaryota; kingdom Metazoa; phylum Chordata; class Actinopteri; order Osmeriformes; family Salangidae; genus Neosalanx; species Neosalanx taihuensis. Next base: position 1,836,647 of record CM059316.1, on the reverse strand, counting down.
CTATATGTTGTTTTATTCTTCTTTTAGCATATTTAGTATTCATGGTTTTTTTAGTGTATGTTTAATTGTATTTATTTTAGTACACTTTTTGTTGATGTCTCAGGTATATTTATTCTAGTTATTTTAGCACTAGGTTTCTACTTTTTGCACTGACTAGAAGCACTTTAAATTTCATTGTACCTTGAGACAATGACAAATAAAGATCTATCTATCTATTTACTCATCCATCAAAGTTGATAGCAGATAATGTATACAAAAGAACAAACAGATAATGTGCTTAAGAAAAACTCTTACCGGCGTTGATGAGGTCAGCGTCCACATTCTCCTCTGTGGGGTAGGGGCCCTGCACAGGTCACACATCATTATCACTTCAATACTCATCATGATCGTCATTATCGTCATTATTAGCAGCACTGGTCACACCCTTCTGCTTGTTTTTTTTCCCCGTCATTGTGTTGGGAGAGGAGAGGAGAGAGGGAGCGAGCAGAGCTGCTGACAGCGCTTCTCCTAAACCTGACAGCACCATCACCCGAAGATAATGAAAACACAGCGCATTAGCATATCACCCGGCGTGTTTGCTCCCGTCAGCGACGGGGACCTGACTAGGCAGGAGCAGCCTTTGTTGATTCACACAAAAGAACAGTGTACACAAATAACGTCTGCCAGCAAAGTCTGCGGGGGGGGGGAGCGGCGAGGCGATGATTTGAAGGTGAGCGGTGTTCCACGATGGCCTGAGGTGAAACTCAACAACGTTTGAGAAGCAAACTCACATAAAACTGTAAAAAAAAAAATACAATACAATTCGAACCCATTAACACAACGTGAAAGACATTTTGCATTTGCATTTAGGAGATAAAATGCCATCGGTTCTCTCTCGACCGGAGTGGTCCTTAGGGGCCTGTGGCCTAGTTTAATGTACATCCTTTAGTACTGTGATTCATTTAGCTTATTACAGGAGGGTTAAAGCATCTCCTTTCCAAGGGTCTTTTCAGAGCCAAGGTATTCCCATATCTTATCGTTTATTTAGACATTTCGCAATATCAGGAATGGAGGCCGGTCCTTGAGGGAGGAAATGCATCTGTAACGTGTCAGTAAAGGTCTTACCAATCCCAGGATGCCGTTTTCACTCTGAAGGTGGACGGTAATGTCAGGCTTGATGAAGTTGCTGGCTAGCATGGGGATGCCGATTCCCAGGTTCGCTGAGCAGCTTCGTCAAAGATGATAAACCTTCACATTCTTAGAACCCACCAGATCGATATAAACTAAATCCCTAAAATTATTTAAATTTCCTTTTAGTCATTTAGCAGACGCTCTTATCCAAAGAGACTTACAGCAAGTACGGGGACATTCCCCCCCTGAGGCTAGTAGGGTGAAGTGCCTTGCCCAAGGACACAACGTCATGTTGCCACATCCAGGGTTCGAAACTCGCAGCTAACCCAACTCCCTTACCCATAGTTTGGTTGCTACTAGGTATGTTTTTGAATGTAAAGCATTCTGGAGCCTTCTGGAACACTTGGGACAGTTTCAGGAAAACCGATCGATTAACAGGGAATGTGCTGTCCAAAAAACTACACAATGAGATGACGACCCACTAGCCTATTCTACACATAAGAGGACATTTTCTGGAAAACCAGGTGACAAACATCTCATTGGAGGTCCCCAAATGCCTCATCTGGGATCAAACATCTGTGTGCTTGACGTGACTGGAAGCCCTCAGAAGGATACCATACATGCCATCCTCAAACTCCAGAGCCGCCCTGCGGATGATGCGCTCCCGCACGATGTCCGAGTCCTTCTTCACTTTAGGCTTCTCGCTCTGGGTCTTCTGCACCGTGCGTCTCTGAGGAGAGGAGGGGGGGGGGAGTGAGAAAAGAGGAGGGGGGGGAGGGAGTGAGGGACGGAGGGACGGAGGGAGGGAGGGGGACCATACCTCAATTCTCTTCTCGTAGCTCTCCCCCTTGACAATCCTGTTGATGTAGATACTGGGGATGTGAATATCCTCCTCGGCAAACACCCCAACATCCACCACCTCTTCCACCTAGAGAAACACACACACACACAACGGGTTGGTACAAAGCGCCATTACACTTCCTCCTTGTTGGAGCAAAAACTAAGGTTGAGCCATTTGTTGGGGGTGAAACCCTTTAGCTCAGGATGAAAACGTCTCCCAACGATCACGTCCAGAGATCCTCCATCGTCAGACCACTCTCACCATTCTCATCGGCTATCATCACATCATCATCATCTACACATGACAGATCAGAAACCCAGCTTGATGGAGAACTTCGTCAACACCTCAATTATCTGGCGCCACAGACCAGCAGCCAATAGCGTTCAGTCTAGGCAGGCAGAGAAGGAACCGTTTAGTGGGGCAAGGTTAGCGCCAGTTCAATTAAGCCCATCCGGCCAATATTTGTGCGGGGATGAAGTTGGTGATATTTCTGCCATGGTAATTTACCACACGTATGGAGGATGGTGGTTTAAAAAGGGGAGTGCGGTCGATGTGACAAGCGTAAAAAGGGCCAAAATGCAACGTCCAGTGCGGTTGTCGTTAAATCTGTCCTCAAGAGTTGTCATTAGGTCGTCGTCGTCCCCCACCCCCCCTCCCTCCACACACGTACATTTGTGCAGTCTTGTGTTCGGCATGAAAGGTGATTCGTGAATTCGAACAAGAGCAACAAGGAGACGAGGTGTGGATAAAACGAAAGGGCTGGAGGTGGAGTAGCATGAGCCCTCTAAGTACAGAGAGAAAATCCTTCTCTCCTCGAGAGCGGCTCTGCGGGGGAAAATCACTTGAGACCAAACAAAGATCGACCTCCGTTCACCCAGGAAGAAGGAGAGAGCCGCTAAGATGCATCTCCACAATATAAGGCTTATAAGAGCGATAACACCTCCCTCTCTCCCTCACTTTCCCCATCTCCTGTAACACAAAGACTGTTTGTTGTGCTGGCGTACACAGCGCTCACACTACCATTGCAGACACGATGAATTCCTCCTAATCTCAGCTTTCTTTCTCGGCACTTGTCGCCCCGGGATGAAAAGCAGCCAATGGCTGAGAGCGGATGACGTCGGAAAGTTGTCATGGATACCGCGGTTTGGGTAGCTCGGGGCAGTAAAGTGATTTGGACTCGGTTATTCACTCTTTCGACTCTCCTTGAGGGGCACCCCGCATCGGGCGCTCGTTAAGGCTAACTTCCCTTTAGCATTCCTCTAAACTGTCCTTACAGAACATTATATTACTATAGCAGTCGAGTCAAATAATAATAATACATCATTTAGCAGACGCTTTTATCCAAAGCGACTCACAGTAAGTACAGGGACATTTTCCCTGAGGCAAGTAGGGTGAAGTGCCTTGCCCAAGGACACAACTTCACATAACCACAGCCGGGATTTGAACTCACAACGTTCCGATCATGAGGCCCAACGCCTTAACCTGCTGAGCCACCTGACTCAAATACAATGTTTGTTTCCCCACATTCTTTCCAGCGGTATGTATTGATTCTCGGGTTATGTTTGATCTCTTCAGGCCCATCCTGTATTTTTAGACAGGAGACAAACACCCACTGGATATACACACACACACACACACACACGTACGTACGCAAATCAGGCTGGGTGTTTCTAATCGTCTGTGTGCCGGGAGAGACCATGGTAGCATGTTCACCTCAGCAGCAGCAGAAGGGGGCATGAATTGAGCCCACGGGGGTCAGAGGGAGGAACTAAACGCCCCCAGGGACGAACAGCGACCTTATTTTATCAGTTTGTTCTTGTTTCGGCCTTGCACCCTGTCACAAGCGATACACCTCAAAAGAGATGCGCTGCGATGGAAACGGCGTATTAAAACCACAGCGCTAGCGAACGTGTGCGTTTGTGTGTGTTGGGAGGCGCTGTTGTGTGTTTGCGCGGGGCTGTCGCTGAGCTTGTGTGTAGGGGTGTGTGTTTCCAATGTGAACATGTCCTTGACTGTGTGTGTGTGTGTGTGTGTCTTTTGCAGGGTAAAAGCACACTTCACTGGTAGCTTTGTCAACCGTGTGTGTGTGTGTGTGTGTGTGTGTGTGTGTGTTTGTGTGTGTGTGTGTGTGTGTGTGTATGTGTGTTTGAATAACTATATACCCTCAGTATATTCCAGATATATCCACATATCACACAATAAGGTCACTGGTTTCTTTCAAGGTCAAAACGTCTGCTAATAACTTTCACCTTCTCCTTGTACATATGTCCGCTGATACTCAGACTACTACGCTGAGGTTTATTTTCCTTCCTTATTCCAGGATCATTATACTAGGAGCAGGGAACTTGAATCACCTGCCTTTATATAAAAAGAAATGTCAACTTTCCCCCAGGGTCATAAGGACTCCTACTGGGGGACCTGTTGCCTTTTCGATGGTCCTGAACCTGCGTAGGTCTTTAGTACTCAGTCAGGTGCATTGCTGTTGTTGCTTTGCTGTTTGCTTTCCTACAGGTAAAGAGAAGCCCTCCAACTCCCTATCCCAGAGTGCACCTGGCTACTGTCTTCCTCTCTGCATACTTGTGATAAGGACACAGGAAGGGAGAGAGATGGTACCGGGTGATGCCATGCCTTATTTAGCAATTAAGCTGCTTGTTGCATAGCAACAACCTTTTTTTCCATTTGTCAGGAAAGCGGTTTTGATTGGCGTACCGACCGACCTCTTTAGTGGAATATGAATCACGGTTTATGGATTTCCGTCAACTCTCATTATTTTCTAAGAAAAACCTGATAACTGCTAGGATTGATTTAAGAAGGCAGGATCATTTCCAATACAGATGGTCAAACAGTGGGCCTGGATCCTTCCTAAACAGCTTTGCACAATGTAAGACAGTGAATGAGATTATATCGGCTGGGTAAAGTCAATATTGACTTGTGATCAGTGTAATTAGGCTGGCCGGACAGATGGAAAAACCTCTTGAAGGCGTTCATATGTGGCTCGGCGGTTAAGGCGTTGGCCTCATGATCGGAAGGTTGTGAATTCGATTCCCGGCTGCGGCTATATGATGTTGTGTCCTTGGGGCAAAGCACTTCACCCTACTTGCCTCAGGGGGGGGGAATGTCACTGTACTTGCTGTATGTCACTCTGGATAAGAGCGTCTGCTAAATGACAAAATGTAAATATGATATTTAAGGTCGCACAACGTACAATACATTGATAAAGAACAATCATGCCCATCTTGAATGTAGAGAGCTCTATGGGTCACCATGCTGCAACACAGCTGTGAATTGTGGGATGTTTTTTCGACATTTGGGTTTGACAGACCGCCTCAGATGGGTTTGTTTGAGTTCGGCTTTTGAGAAGGTGTCACAGACTTATGGGTGTTCTGGAAGAAAGTGCGGCGTACTTGAAAGATATTTTTTTACGCCCCCTTTCCAATCCAACCAAACACATTCCCTTTTATGCAGCCAAATATTATTTGGATTACATTTAGGGACGAATATAGGATTGATTGACTGCATGCTGTCTCCTGATCTATATACAGAGTTATATCACTGCAAGCGAAAAAAGAGTGAAAAACCTGATCTTTTTCAACGAGTTTTCTATTCCATTCTATTCAGTGTTATTCTAGAATTCTAGAACTCTAGAAATTCTAGAGTTTTCGATTCCATTCTATTCAGTGTTATTCTAGAACAAAAGGTCAGGTATTCAAAGGTCAGCAGGTTCAAACCGGGGATAAAGAGCACAGAGGAACAGTAGCCAGAAGGCTGTGGATTCATACAGGAGCCATTTATAGGAATATATTTTTAGGAAGAACATCTCATGGTGGCTTGAGGGCACCTTGAGTCAAGATCAAATGAGATAGAAAACGACATACAGGAACTTAACCTGCTGAATGAATGACATTTCATTTCGTAAAACATTTGGGTTTGTTCTGGGGAACAACACTGTGTGTGTGTGTGTGTGTGTGTGTGTGTGTTTGTTTGTGTGTGTGTGTGTGTGTGTTTGTATGAGAAGGCTGAGGTAGGAGGGAACGTATGAAGATTAAAAGAAGCTCCCAGAAGACGTATGTCTGGAATGCTGCCAAAGCTGGCAATCTCAGGGGATGATGACACACATTCTTCTCAGATTTACATTTATTCATTTTACGCTTGTATCCGAATCCACTTACAGCAAGTACAGGGACATTCTCCCTCAGGCAAGTAGGGTGAAGCGCCTTGCCCAAGGACACAACGTCACATAGCCACAGCCGGGAATCAAACTCAAAACCTTCCAATCAGGAGCCCAACACCTTAACCGCTGAGCCAACTGACTCGAATGAAATGCCTCGACATAACCTGCAAGATTCCACTTGCAACGCTTTGGTTCACCAGACCCGTTCTAAATGAAATTTGCTTTCATCCTCCAAAAAAACTATTATTATTTCTAATAACCAATTACCCTGCAGACACTCTGGTCAGTAACATGTATGTATGTGCTGTGTATGACACTGGGTAAGAGCGTCAGCTAAATGACTACATGTAAAATGTAAATGTAACATAGTCCCATACACATCCAAGACTCTCTACAGTAGCTCCATCAAAGAGATGGGTTATTCAAGCACACACCCACACACACACACACGCACGCACACACTCACTCACACACAACAGATGCCTTTGATGGGTTTTAAAGGTTGAACGCTGAAGGCGATGATTAATGACGAGAGATTACCTCAATGGTCTCAATCTGCACTCTCTCCATGTCCCTAGCCCCCCCCCCCCCCCCCCCCCCCGTCTCTCCATCTCTCTCAGATTCACTGTCTCTCTCAAAATCTCTTCATTTATTCAGCTGTCTCTCTGTCCCACTTGGGTTTTGTCTATTTTCAGTGAAGCTGCGGTGACGATTCTGACACAGAACAGCAAACAGCCTGCAACAAACCAGGCGGTCAGATATGTCTGACAATAAAGACTAACAGGCAGTCCTATTTCAACGTATTGCCACGAAGAAGCGTTTATGTAAAAACAAAGGGGAAGGGAGGAGAAAAAAAAGAGAGATGAATGAAAGAATGAAAGATGGCGGACAGGCTTAAAAGTTGAGGGACATTAGGGGTTCATGGTCAGAGAGTTCAACGATGTGTTGTACATCATAACACATGAATTATGTTGAAACAGTCCTCAAACCTTGATGGATGTCTGGTGGCCCTGCAACTCCTAAATGCCAAGTGATCTTTACTGGGTTGCAAGTAGAGGAGAATACGGAGACCAGAAGAGATGAAAATGTTTTACCGCTATAATATGTCCTCACCAATCAAGCTGAGGGTTTGTGCTAGGGTAGAAATACAATCCTTGTCCACCATACTAATAAAATGGAGGAAATGGGGGAAAGGGCTGAAGGGCTGGTTCCTTAATTAAATCCACATGGGGTGCCAGGTGGCTAAGAAGTTAGGGAGTTGGGATGATAGTCGATACCTGGTTCGAACTCTGGCTGTGACAACATTATGATGTGTCCTTGGTCAAGACACTTCAGCCTACTTGTCTTGGGGGGAATGTCCCTGTTTTTGCTCGCCCTGAATAATAATAAATAATATATACTACTTATATTGCACTTTTCATGATACTCAAATACACAATTATTCTTCTCTTCCACACACAAGTGTTAAGGTGCTATTCTAACCACAGCTGCCCTGGGGCAGACTCACAGAATTGAAGCAGCCAATCAGAACCATCGGCCCCTCCGAGCAACACCAATCACGCAATCACTTTCATACTAAGCAATGTGGGTGAAGTGTCTTGCCTAAGAACACAACAACATTTCCTCTAGTCTCCTCACTGTGTCGGCTGGGGTTCCAGTGGTCTCCCATCCAAACACTAACCAGGACCTGACCTGCTTAGCTTCCAAGATCTGACGGAGTTGCACATTGGCAAGCAGGTATGGCCACTCATAAGCATCTCTGCTAAATGTAAAAGTATTTAAAGGTGTAGTGATTTCGTCATACTAAATCTAATGCAACATTTGCAAAGAAAATGGCTAACTTTAAACATTTAGACCGAATACAAGTAGGCTAAGCATCTGTGAGTGACATACCTCCACAATAGTGATCTTGGCAGCCTTGCACATGGGCTGGTTAAAGTTCCTGGCTGTTTTCCTGAGGAGAGAGGCAGAGAGGGGTGTGATGCTGCAGTCTGATTGGATACCAGTCGTGTCGTTCATTTCCAACTACAGGAAGTCACTCCCCAGGTTTGTTCATGGCAATGAAAGCATGATGTCTACGAAAGGAACTACTGCACCCTTGTGGTGAACAATATAATCACAGGGAACTAGGGACCAAATCAACAAGGAGTGTTAAGATGCTTTAAATAAAATAAAATACTACTTTATTTGTCCCCCAGAGAGGAAAATGCAGTTTGTAACAGCAGCAGGGTACAGCACAGCACAAAGAGTAGCAGGTTAAAATATAAAGTACAGTTAAGAAGCAGTATAATACAAAATATCAAGTACAAGATAGTGATCTAAGATCAACTTTGCACATTAGTGGGAGGCAGTTAGTCTGTGAAATCCACTGTATTTTGAGTTCTAATTGCTTTGTGTTCCTACACATTTTAATTGGTCGCAATCTGATCTTTACAGAGGCACAAACAAGGTATTCTGTGGTGTTAGAAGCACAGTGGACTGTCATAGTTACTGGTATTATGTGTGGTGTGCTATCATCTGTTCATATGTTCGGTATGATGAAGGTCATCCGTCTCAGATAAACTCAAGTCATGTTAAGGGGATTATGCAAGACTGGTTGAGCCATCGAATATCAATTCGAGCATCTTCCTTCAGAGTATGTTGTTGGGGAATGAACACCAAGAAGATCTTATTTGTATTTTCCATTTTGTATTTTATCTTTATTTTAATTATATTTCATCCTACTCTTACTATGTTCCATATATGTTCTATGTTTGCTCTTTCCTGCCATAGGTAAATTTCGTGCTGATTTTGAATAGTGCTGTTACAAATTTGGCTTCGTGTCATATGAAAAATGAAAGAAATTCACCAAGTGCCCTGCAAAATATTGGGCCTTTTTTAAACCTACGGTTTGGTTAATTAATAACAAGTTACACATTTGAGGTGCCTTGGACCATAGCTTCACGCTTAACCAGCTAACTCTCTCCGCACTGTCCCTGCTCTGCTTACAGTGTAAACAACACAAGGTGATTAGCAGGGCTTTAATCTAGCTAGACTGCGGCGGTAAATGTGGACGAGGTAAATATTGACAGTTTGAAATGGATTGGAGGACGCATCATACCTGAAGACGACATTCCCGGCCTTGTCGGCTTTCCACGCTTTGATGAGGGCGAAGTCTCCCACAATGGCCCGCTCCATGATGTAGTTTCGGCCGTTAAACTCACGCACCTGCCAACGTTAACATCGCAAACATGACCAGACGTTGTAGCGACTGACTGTGGAGCGTATCAGAGAGTTGGAGGGTGGTAAACTCCCTAGGAAGGTCCCCCCACCTCTCTCTGCTCGCTGGCGATGGCGATGGAGCCATCTTTGTTGTATTTGATGGGGGAGCCACCTTCCTGAATGAGGGTGCCGAAACCAGTGGCTGTGAAGAAAGCGGGGACCCCTGCACCTCCGGCACGGATCCTCTCAGCCAGCGTCCCCTTAGGAAAGAACAGTGAGTTCATAACGATCAGAGTAACCTGCAAAATTCCCTCAAGGCGTTTTAATGTTTTGGGAGGGAAAGGTTAACCTAACAAAGACGGAGGGAGGGAGGGAGGGAGGGAGGGAGGGAGGGAGGGAGGGAGGGAGGGAGGGAGGGAGGGAGGGAGGGAGGGAGGGAGGGAGGGAGGGAGGGAGGGAGGGAGGGAGGGAGGGAGGGAGGGAGGGAGGGAGGGAGGGAGGGAGGGAAAGGAGGGAGGGAGGGAAAGGAGGGAGGGAGTGAGGGAAGGAAGGAAGGAAGGAAGGAAGGAAGGAAGGAAGGAAGGAAGGAAGGAAGGAAGGAAGGAAGGACGGACGGGAGGGAGGGAAGAAGGAAAGAAGGAGGGAGGGAGGGAGATATATGATATAGATTCAAGCTTACCTGTGGCGTTAGCTCCACTTCCAGCTCACCAGACAAGTACTGCCTCTCAAACTCCACATTCTCCCCAACATATGAGGAGATCATCCTCTTGATCTGCTTGGTCTGTAGCAAGAGGCCCAAGCCAAAGTTATCCACCCTGCAGGGACACAAACTCAGGCATTCAAAGGGAGTCGTCTTTTCTGTAGAGACCTAGTAAAAGAACCTCCTGCAGCCAGGGACTCAAAAACAAAGCCATGGTTTGAGACCGCAGGCGAACGTTGAGCTCGCTGGTCCTCTGTGAACCTTTGAGGACAATAGAGCATTTAGGGCAGAGGCCCCCTGGAGCTGTGCGATTGTCCGCCAAGCTTGCTTTAATTAACACTTTAATGACCACATGCAGGAGCGATTACCATCTGTACAGTAATGTCATGCGCATTCTGGACCCTCCTGCCTACGGACAACATCATCTAACAGGACAACTCTGTAACTTTGTATAATGACAATAAAGGGCATTCTATTCTATTCTATTCTATAACTCTTATTGTTATATTACCCTGAATAAAAAAAAAATATATATATATTTGTCGCACTGCTAAAGGTAATACTGATGTGCTGCCCTTTCCTAAACACTAACATTCACGCAAACACTGGGCTGTATGTGGGGTCCTGTTCTATGAACACAGCTGGACTGTGCTGTACGGAGCCTTTCCATCCGGTCAGCTGACCGTCAATGGAAAGAGAGGGACAACCAGAGGTCCTTCTAAAACTGGGCAGCTGAGAGGACAGCCCTGCTGAAGGCCCCTCCATCTCATATTTCACTCTGGATAAAGACACTACTGAGCGAAAGAGTAGGATTGACAACAGCAGCACAAAATAGTAAGGAGTGAAGAGACTGTTTAAAAGTGTATTTTGTATGTTTGTGGTACAACACCTAGATTAGACAATACAGGTTCTACACTGGACAATAAAAGCCAGAACTAGCATTTTATTGCTGTAAAATGGTGGATTCTGTCTGTAATGACAGAAGACAGTTTTAACCAGAGGTCCACTCTACAATATAGTCATTTAACAGACGCTCTTATCCAGAGCGACTTACAGCAAGTACAGGGACATTCCCCCCTGCAGGCAAGTAGGGTGAAGTGCCACAGGACACAACATCACGTAGCCACAGCTGGGAATCGAACTCACAACCTTCCGATCATGAGGCCAACGCCTTAACCCGCTGAGCCACATGACGCCTCCTTATCAAATGGTCTGCGTCTGCTTTTAACGGACACAAATGCGATCCTCCGCCAGATTTATGTTCTATGTTTGTTCTATGTTCTATGTTTGCTCATTCCTGCCAAAGTGAATTCTATGTTTGTTAATCTTGCATAGCGAATAAACCCCCATTCTGATTCTGATTCTGATAGTCTAGACGTCTGCCGTCTGGGAATAAACAGTGCTTGAGGCTCTCAACACTTTTCACATCAGTTCTCTGAACATTTCAATGCTTTTCAAGGTCATCACTTCAGTAAAACTGTCTGGGAGAACGAGCACAGCCAGACTGAGTGTATGACAAACCTTGTCATGCTGCTAAAAGCTATAGGCTGATCTTGGCAGTGTGCCCACAGACCAACACCTATTATTAGAGCCACAGAGCGACGTTACAACTTCTCTCTGCTATGGCGGACAGAGGACTAGAAACAGACCTCACTTTGCTCCAAACACACTCCTAAAGATAAGACTCGTCCTCTTAATACACTTCAAGGTTATAATTATTATATTCCTACTGTTAGATCATAATCAGCCCAGTTTCAAGATAATGATTAATGACACAATTAACTGGTTCAGACATGTAATTGGAGGGAGGTGGAGGAATATTATTACCAGTATTACATTGAAAGGGAATTTTAGGAACATACTGCAGATTTGTCTGCATCTTCTGGAACCTTAAAGACACTATTTAACTCGAGACAACATTAAGACCACTGTTATGTCATTAGCATGCGTTTGGCCTATATCAACACAATTAACTGAAGTGATTGAGAGATGACATCGAGGCAAATGTCTAAATCGCTTTAAACAGACTTCCAATCTGCTGAAACGGTCAAACTGTTTTGTTTGGGCTTGACAGAAAATGTGCGACTATGTAGGGTTACGTTTCATGCAGGGACCAACAGTACACCTGTGTTGACACAAAAGAGAACATTATACTGCAGCTCACCTGACACTGAAACAACACACTGTTGTTCAGCTCACGGAATGCACGCACACACACACTCACACACACACACTCACCCAGCATTGTTGCTGACCGCTGTAAGGCTCTTCACACCAGTCCTGAGCAAACTCTTGATAAGGTTCTCTGGAATCCCACAAAGCCCAAATCCTGGACACAAATGAATATAACATTTTACATTTTTCAGACGCTCTTATCCAGAGAGACTTACAGCAAGTAGAGGGACATAAAGTTCCCTGAGACATAAAGTTTCTCATAAAGTTATAAGTACAAACGTAACTCCAACTCAGTATAATTTAATATAAAAGCATTGTTACAAGGTTTTCTTGTAGTGGCTTGGTTTAAAGTCAAATCAAATTAATTGTCCATTATGGAGCAATATTATTGAAATAACTTGTTAGGAACGATTATACAAAATATCTACGTTTTCATTATAATGTTGACAAGGGTAAATATTATACAATTACAATTATTATTAATAACAGAAAGCCCAGAAGTGCTTTGATGGAAACAGTGTGTTTTACCTCCCACCAAGATGGTGGCTCCATCATGGATGTCTTTTACTGCGTCTGTGGGGTCTGTGTAGAACTGGGCACTCCTGTGACTAGACGTGGAAAAGTATCCGCTACAGGTCTGAGGATACAATGGAAATAATAAAAATGTTAAGACACAAAATACATATTCAGCTCGACTGAATTTAGGAATATCGGTAGAACCTAGCTCTGGCCTAGCTCTAACCTAGCTCTGGCCTAGCTCTAAACTAGCTCTAGCCTAGCTCTGGCCTAGCTCTGGCCTAGCTCTAACCTAGCTCTGGCCTAGCTCTAACCTACCTCTGGCCTAGCTCTAACCTAGCTCTGGCCTAGCTCTAACCTAGCTCTAGCCTAGCTCTGGCCTAGCTCTGGCCTAGCTCTAACCTAGCTCTGGCCTAGCTCTAACCTAGCTCTAGCCTAGCTCTGGCCTAGCTCTAACCTAGCTCTAACCTAGCTCTGGCCTAGCTCTAACCTAGCTCTAGCCTAGCTCTAACATAGCTCTAGCCTAGCTCTAACCTAGCTCTGGCCTAGCTCTAACCTAGCTCTAACCTAGCTCTGGCCTACCTCTAACCTAGCTCTAGCCTAGCTCTGGCCTAGCTCTAACCTAGCTCTAGCCTAGCTCTGGCCTAGCTCTAACCTAGCTCTAGCCTAGCTCTGGCCTAGCTCTAACCTAGCTCTGGCCTAGCTCAAAACTAGCTCTAAACTAGCTCTGGCCTAGCTCTAACCTAGCTCTGGCCTAGCACTGCCCTAGCTCTAACCTAGCTCTAGCCTAGCTCTAGCCTAGTTCTGGCCTAGCTCTGGCCTAGATCTAATTTAGCACTGGCCTTTTTCTAGCCTAGCTCTTACCTAGCTCTGGTCTAGCTCTGGTCTAGCTCTAACCTAGCACTGGCCTGGCTCTAGCCTAGAAGTTAACTAGTAAGCAGAAAGGTCTTTAATAAGAGATCTGCAGAAACATGCCAGGAAGCTAACTCATTTAACTCAAGTGTCAAAACAATTGCATCAGTTTGACCTCATCAAGGCCTTCTTTTCCTTCTTATCCCTGCACAGGTCACCTTCTCTCTCCCACTGGAACTAATTACAGCCACTGAATGGACTCCTGTGTACTGCTAGGGGATTCTGGAGGATCCTTTACTTACACTGAAAAACTCAATTAGAATTCTCTGAAAGTAGGAGATGGCTGGTTTAGATATAGAATATATACTGAAAAGTATTTGTAATTGAATAATTCTCTCTGAAAAGGTTTGTCATAGACCAAGGTGGAATTTATAGGCCCAGTTCCCCAGACACTGGGTTAAGCCAAGTCGTTGACTAAAAACGTTTTTAACCCTTTCATGCATGAATTATGATAAAATCAGTCAGGATTTTTTTACTAAGTATTTTTATACATCTTTAGGGATGTAAAACAAGGTTCAAATTTATTTTTTTGTCCATCTTTATTCTATAAAGAAATAATTATCTGTACACTCAAGTGTACTTCATGCATTTTGAAATAAACAACATCAATGTTTAATAACATGGAAGTTATGTAGGTATTGTTGTAATTTAGTTATACAGTTATAATATGGTATTATGTTGGAATAGTGGTTCCTCCACTACCCTGTAGGCCTCTCTATTTGAGCTCTGTTGATTGATTGATGTAAAACAAGGTTACAAAATTAAGACATTCTCTCTGAACCGAGGACAGTGGGTCTCCAATCCTGGTCCTCAAGGGCCACTGTCCTGACGGTTTTAGATACGGAGAGCAGTGTCCATGGCCCTCCCCGAGATCCGGCACGCCCCCGGAAACCACTGGCCCCAGCCCAAGGAAGCAAAAAACACCAGCAGATGCCAAGATACTGCGCGCACACGAAGAACCAAGCTCACATGCACGCAGAGGAATATGAGAAGCTAGATACTATGAGGATCTACGCTCAGTTCAGTGACTGTTACTTTTGTTACACCACGGGTCTCCAATCCTGGTCCTCGAGGGCCGCTGTCCTGAAGGTTTTAGATGTTTCCCTGCTCCAGCACACCTACACAGAGCTTGGTTACGATCCTTCATTAGAATCAGGAGACTATTTTCTATGATAGTTGCCAAAGCATCCGGGGCACAAAGCTACAAAACACTGCATGCATGTGTACTTGGTTCCTTGTGTGCACGCAGCATCCCCGCATCCGCCGGCACCCCCCGCCTGCCCGAGCTGGGGCCAGCGGCCCCCGGGGGCACACCGGACCCCAGGGAGGGCCACAGACACTGCCCTCAGCTTTGTCGGTTGTGGAGTGGTACTGGGTCTGCCTCTGGATATACTCTAATTCTACTTCTTGCACCTGTCTGTACTGGCAGCCATTCTTCATCACTGCTACCAGAAGCACACTCTTCCTCACTGGAGTCATTCCTCTATTACCCTGTATGCCTGTCTTTTTGAGCCCTACAAAAAATATGCATGTATAAAAACACTCAAATTATATTTTACAAACATAAAGCAGTTGATTTACAGCCAAAGTATTACAATATATTAATTATTTTCAAGAACAACATTGGTAGTAATTGACATTGCATTGAAGTTGTGAACTGTTATAACCACCCCCTGGAGGACAAATAAAGGTTTATCTAATATCATTTGAAACATAACCTATGATGCATGATGTACAATTGAGTGGACAGACGATTAATCTGTATTTCCTCCAAATATAAAATGCAAACTTGGAAAATCTTTACATAATATGTCACCTTAGATGTTACTTGATGCAATTATATTTTTTTTACCTGCAATGGCATGTTTTTATAGACGGTAGAAACCTTAATAGCTGAGGTGGTTGGTCCTTCTCCCTGTCTGTCGGCCATCTTGGTTTTACCGACTACTTTTTCCCATTGCAATGGCCTGCAAATTGGATTTTTTCGCATGGGATGATGCAAAAGGCTTCACTAGAGTGGACTAAATGCAGCAGGGCCCAAAATTGCAGGCATTTAAAGAGAAAACACACTTTTAAACAGCTGTACACTGTAGTGACCTCTATGCATGAAAGGGTTAATGGAGATATTCACTGTATGTTTCTTTTACTTTAGGACAAGGGTTAGTATGCGTCTGTGAAACTGGGGTTAGTTTTAACTCTACAGAGGTCTTCACTGAATGTATGGATGGACAACCCTACTGTTTACGAGATAACTTCATAATAGTATTGAATAAAGCCCACTAGACAAAGATGTAGACAACTGGTTGTTTTGTACACAAACTGGTGAATTATGGTTGCACCTTGTTGCTCTTTTGTTAAGTAAATGTTAGGCCTACCAAAGTACATCATTAGTAATGCGTCCTGGAAATGTGGCGCCTAGTTTTCAACACTATCTTGAATTTCCTCACGGATCAGTAAAGTGAATTGAAATGCATTGAATGAAAACATTATGGGTGCTTTGTGCGCTTAATGGTGCGGATATGGTGACTGGTGAAATGATCAGGCACCCCTGATTAGAAATGCAGTAATACTGGTATCTGATCGGAGAAAAAAACGTAAGATAAGATAAGAAATCCTTTATTTGTCCCACAGATGGGAAATTACAGTTTGCAACAGCAGCATAGTCCAGCACTCAGAGTAACAGGATAAAGACTATGGTACATCTTCGAAAGGGTAAAATTAGGGATCAGGAAAATCCGAATATTTCAAATTCATTCTGATATGTACTTGCAAAACTCTGAATACCCTATTTAGGCTATCATATGGTTGTTAACTGGATTTATAAACAACAACACGTGGGCTGTTGTGAGTTTCAGTGTCGTAACAAAGCATGATCTGGTGTCTGATGTGCATATTGATACTGACCTTGCTTAAGGAATGTGTCGGATATTTGAAATCAGATCTGCAGGCGAATACAATGTTGCAGATTTTATGATCCACTCTTGACAACATTTTTAGGGCCGCCATGTTTTAGGAGCTATGATCACCACCCTTATTGGACGGGGGGCAGGATGATGAGCAGTCCTCCCAAATGTGATCTTGAATTGACACTGTTGGCTGAGATCAAGGCTCCTGTGGCTCCTGTCCTTGCAGTCAGCTGCTTAGTGTTGATCGTAAAAAGCCACAGGAAAGCACGTTTTGGATGCCGGCGCACAACAGACGAGGAGTCACTTGAAGCGAATTACACTGTAAAAGAATAATGGATTGGTACTAAAATGGGAACCGATTAAATATTTTTACAATGTGGTCAGCTAATGACTGCAGGCTATGTGTTTTTCATTAAGACTAGGAATGCATCAATTCACCTTGAGTTATGGTTCATTTATTTGATCCACCCCGTGTGGAGGCACCAGAGATAGGCGAGAAAAACACAATTTACAGTACAATTTAAAACAGAGCAAATAAACCCGTGTGTGCTATGTTTTAGCTCGAAAAAGGGGTCAATCAGTGTCTCATACTGTGATGTTTTAGGTAAGATATTGCACTCCGCCCATCAAGGTGAACACAGGCTTACACCGGAATACAAGACGACGAAACTTAATGACCGTATAAGGAACGAGGCGGAGAGAGGGGCGTGGCCTAGCGAAGGCTGGGTTATCCATTGAGATTTACAGTAGCTGTTTCAGTTTTATGATTAACAGGATAATTTGCAATCATTAAATGCTCGTAGAAGAAGATAAACACTGCCAATTGTTTAAACAAAAACAAAACCATAGGCCAGTGTTACTACTAAGCACTAGTAGAAGCACTTCTTTTCTTGTATGTGTCTACTTTTATTCTATGTTTGTGCAACTATATATTATATAAACATATAATAAGAATAAAGAAGAAGAAGAATATTTTTGTATTAAATTATTTTTTACACAGTACTATATCATGCCCCCTTATTGTTATTGTTATATTACCCTGCAACTCTGTGTGCTGTACTTTACCCTGGGGACGAATAAATGTTTATCTAATCTAATCTAAATCTAATCTAAACGAATTCTGACCACGGTGGTGGTCCCCCTATTCAAGAAGGGGGACCAGAGGATGTGTTCCAATTACAGAGGAATCACACTCCTCAGCCTCCCCAGTAAGGTCTATGCCAGGGTACTGGAGAGGAGACTCCGACCGATAGTCGAACCTCAGATTCAGGAGGAGCAGTGTGGTTTTCGTCCTGGTCGTGAAACACTGGACCAGCTCTACACCCTCTACTGGGTGCTCGAGGGTTCATGGGAGTCTACCCTCTACTGGGTGCTCGAGGGTTCATGGGAGTTTGCCCAACCAGTCCACATTTGTGCTTTGTGGATCTGGAGAAGGCATTCAACTGTGTCCCTTGTGGTGTCCTGTGGGGGGTACTTCGGGAATATGGGGTCCGGGGCCCTTTGTTAGGGGCCATCCGTTCCCTGTATGACCAGAGCAGGAGCTGTGTTCGCATTGCCGGTAATAAGTCAGACCTGTTCCGGGTGCATGCTGGACTCCGCCAGGGTTGCCCTTTGTCACCAGTTCTGTTCATTGTTTATATGGACAGAATTTCTAGGTGCGCCCAGGGGGCCAGAGGGTGTCCGGTTCAGGGAGCACAGGATCTCATCTCTGCTGTTTGCAGATGATGTTGTCCTGTTTGCTTCATCGGACCGGGGCCTGCAGCATGCCCTGGAGCGGTTTGCAGCCGAGTGTGAAGTGGCCGGGATGAGAATCAGCACCTCCAAATCCGAGGCCATGGTACTCGACCGGAAAAAGGTGGTTTGCCCCCTCTGGGTAGGTGGGGAGCCCTTGCCTCAAGTGGAGGAGTTCAACTATCTTGGGGTCTTGTTCACGAGTGACGGAAGGACAGAACGTGAGATTGACAGGCGGATCGGTGCAGCGTCTGCAGTAATGCAGTCTGCACCGAACTGTCGTGGTGAAGAAGGAGCTGAGCCACAAGGCAAAGCTCTGCATTTACCGGTCAATCTACATTCCTATTCTCACCTATGGTCATGAGCTTTGGGTAATGACCGACAGGACAAGATCGCGAATACAAGTGGTCAAAATTAGTTTCCTCTGCAGGGTGGCCGGGCACTCCCTTAGAGATAGGGTGAGGAGCTCTGTCACACGGGAGGAGCTCAGAGTAGAACCCTGCTCCTCCATGTTGAGAGGAGCCAGCTGAGCCAGATGCTCGGGCATCTGTTTCGGATGCCTCCTGGACACCTCCCTTGGGAGGTGTTCCAGGCATGTCCCACCGGCAGGCGGCCCCAGGGAAGACCTAGGACACGCTGGAGGGACTATGTCTCTCGGCTGGCCTGGGAACGCCTCGGGGTCCCCCCGGAGGAGATGTGCGGTGAGGGAAGTCTGGGCCTCCCTGCTCAGACTGCTGCCCCCTCGACCCGGCCCTGGATAAGCGGCATAAAATGGATGGATGGACGAATTCTGATTATAAGAAACAGCAAAACATATCATCATGTGAATAATAATAATAATAAGGGAGTCACGTGGTAGTGTTTCAGTCATAGCAGATGACAGCAGGAGACAGGGCTTCAGGTCATCATGTGAATAATAATAACAATAATAACTAGAAAAAAATTCCTAAAGAAATTTTGAGTGTGCGTGACTCTGGCCCGGGACTCTCCCCCATATATCAATGACACTGTTGAGTCATTTTCTGAATATGACTTCTACCATTGCTTAGGTATGTGACAGATCAAGCTTTCAACAGGTGTTCATATGCTGATGCACTAGTAGTAGCGTTAACACTAATTTCAGCAGGATTAAAGACAGCTCCACTTGAGCACACTGCCACAGTTTAGGTTTAAGTAGTAAGCAAGCAGTAAACAATTGGTCACTCTGTGTCAGGTAGCACTTTACATTACAGTTCAGTAGCATAGTAATAGTTTGGTTCTAATTTGATAATAGTGATAAATGCTTTCAAAAACTTAGAGTGTAAAATGACCCAAATACATCCAATGCCAGAATTAGGCCATCAATGGCTATGACTTTGGTATTAGAAATACACCTTTTATCAAAATGATACCGCATTATAAATATCAGATAACATTATAAAGTTATACAGCTGTGTTAAATGTCAAATCAATCCACATGCAATCAAACATGTAACAAATCAGGATTCAGCAATACGCTAGCATCAAAATTCACAAAAAGCACTAGGTCACACAGTTCTGATATCACACTAACAAAAACAGTGCTTTTTATCCAACATTAATTGAGAAAAAACACACACGCACATACACATACACACACGCACATACACACATACACACACATCTATATATATATATATATATATATATATATAGATAGATAGATAGATAGATAGATAGATAGATAGATGTGCATACACACAGGCAGTCTGTACATTAATGACTTAATGATGAACTGTCAATCAAACCATTCAGTGCAATGAATCACTTAGTAGCAGACACACAGGTTCAATCATCTATAAACTACAGGACTACAGGACTCCCCATACAACACTAGCCAATAGTTTGCAAGGTAAACCAGTATCCAGACGATTATGAATGTTTTACAGCAAGCCCCCCCAACAATTTAAATAGCAATTCCTAAAAGACCTGTATTTAATCCCCACTGTTTCTCTATGGAACTGCCGATCCCAACCACCCACACACCTCCCCAATACCTGGTTGGATTCGTCTGGACCCCACCACATTAACTCTGGCCTCAAACCCCTCCGAAATCGCCCCCCCCCCCCGACCCCCCCGCAACGTCACAAACTCCGCTTGAAAGTGAAACTAAATCATTCGCGATTGTCAAACCTCTCCCCCAAACAGGCTCATAGCTCATCAACCCGACCTCCCACACACCTCCCCAATATCTTGTTAGATTCCTGCGGACCCCACCACATGAACCCTGCCCTCAAACCCCCCCGCACGAGCCCCCCCGCCCCCCGCCCCCCGCAAACGCCGATCGCCCCCCCCCTCCGAAAACGACCCTAAACGGTCAAAATGCACACAAATAACCCCCCCCCACTACCCTCCTTACAACCCTCCACCACCGTCCTGACTGATAAGCACATGAATACATATAAACCCAAATGTTAAAGAAGTCAAAAACCCACATCTTATATGGCATGCTAGCAAAACATATGCTGATGCACTAGCAATTAGCTTAAGCGCTAATTTCAGCATTGGTCGCTAATGTTAGCAAACAGCATATCTTTACAGCTAGTTGGAATGTCAGTTGTAAATCCTGACTGATAAGCACATGAATACCTATGAGCCCAAATGACAAAAAAAAGTCAAAAACCTACATTTTAGATAGCCGGCTGAAGCCGGCTGAGCCCTTCCTGAACGTCTACATAGGCATTTTGTGTTGACAAGTGAAGAAATGCGCTCTTGGGAGCAATTCTAAAAAGTGTTCGTTTTCTATCTTTTCAGTTACAGCCCCACCTCTCTTAACATAGGAGTCTATGAGGCTGTTCATGGGTGCTGCGGCCGAATCTTCGCATGTCAAGCTAAAACAATAAATCTGACAGATAAAGTAAAGCAAGTGTGAGCTAGAGGACACATTTTCCTACGTTTCTATGTATAAATTGTGTCTGTAGTGGTGCATTTGAGGCCATGGTAATCAAATACGTTTTATTTTTTGTACACAATTCTCTCTCTTCTCCACACTCTAGCGATGACATCACCACTCTACCTCTCAAACATTCTCTCCATTGACACCTATTCATTTTTTTGGTGTGGTTTTTGGCAATTTTTGGGCAAAATTGTTCGCCAAAAGTCTTAGATAAATCATAGCACACATGTCGGGGCCGAGCCGCACGTTTTGATATAACTTTTGTGTATATGCGTCAAAAACTCTGGTAGGTGTTTTGAGCCAAAAAAACGGCGTAAGAATAAGTATAATAATAATAATAATAATAAACGCTAGTAATAACATAGTGTGCGCCTTGCAGCACGCACACAATAATCATAATAATAATAAAAGAGTCACGTGGTAGTGTTTCAGTCATGGCAGACGACAGCAGGAGACAGGGCTTCGAGCTGGAGAGAAGGATCTTCGAGCTGGACAGTAAATGCGCCAACCTGACAACTGAAAAACAAGGTATCGGTAAACAAGGTTAAGATAAACACCTTTACAGTGATCTGTGTGTCTTTTATGTCTTGTTTTTTTGTGAGTGTTAAAAAAAGCTTTAATCAAGCATGCAGTCAGCTAAGCTAAGCTAGTTAGCTTCATGCTACCATAGCAACAGTCGCTTTTCTTAGCTGCCTGTCTTACATCAGCTATTATAATGACATTGTAAAAATATGATTTATGTTATTACTGTATTACATTAGCTAACTAAAGGTATTAAGATATTATCACAGCCACAAAGCTGCATGCAGCTCACTAGCATGATTAGCTTGATTAGCATGTTGAGCTAACCAGCTGCCTCCAGTCTGCAGGCTTCAAATGTGACTCAACAGTTTCCTTTTCAGTTCAAAACACTTCGTAACGAACCTTAAAGTTGACCTTTTCCAAGCCCTTCTTAAGATTGCCTTCTGTCTAAAACAAGGACGATCCTCTGTCTGGGGTGGGTAGCTAACCCACTTAGCCACAGCAGTAGGCTAACCTCAGGCCAGTCATATTCGCCTTCCTCCCTATTGATGCAGTAATCCTGCAATAAAATACATGTAAAAAGAAAAAAAAGGTTTGTCAAATGTTGTTGTACTGTAAATATGATGTGTTTCTGTAAAAGAGTCGTGCACATATTCACTACTGATCTCCTGTGTCCTACAGGCCTGTAACTGCACATGTAGCCAGGCTTGGTATCATATGGATGCATCTTTGCAGGCATGAATTGGTGCATCTCTGTGATCGACAGTTAACTTCATGCTTTTCTTCTTGTAGATGATGACTATTTACAGAATGCGTCTGCGATATTAGACAAGTTGAAAAGCTTCTACAGACAAGGAGGAGAGAGTTGCAGTCTCCCCAAACTGCTTCAGGATTACACACAGGTATTCCACTTCATCTCATGGAAACTTTCTATTCCTAGGTCCCCACTGAGTTTGTAAGCTAAACAGACCAGGTAGTTTGAAAGGGTGGACCATACATCATCATTGGTGATAAATATAGTCAGCAATAGAAAGGCTGCTGTCATTAGTTTGCCATCCTAAAAGCTCACTGCTGGTGGACCATAAAATGTGTATCATCACATTGTGAATGCTGAAAATATGACCCTCTATAGACCCAGGTCCTCTTGGTAAAGAATAAAGGCATTTGCATGAAAAAGACAGACCTTTCAATGTTGCGAGTGTTTGTGTGCGTGTGAAGGTGATCTTGGACATCACATTCTATGAGGAGAACAAACTGGTGGACCAGGAGTTCCCAGAGGACTGTTCCCCATTCAAGATCCAGCTGCTGCTGCAGGACCTGACAGAGCCAGAGGTGCTGGCAGGCAGGCTGGCCCCAGCCCAGGAGGTAGGAGAGACATACACACACACATATACACACACACACACACACCTGAGGTGCGGGCAGGCAGGCTGGCCCCAGCCCAGGACGTAGGACACACACACATCTGAGGTGCGGGCAGGAAGGCCTGGCCCCAGCCCAGGAGGGATGATTGTGTGACTGCTCTTTCTTATTTGTCCTCCCCCTGTCAGGTCCAGTCTGTGCTGGGTCTGGAGCTGCTGGAGTGCCTCTACTGGAGACGTGGAGCACTGCTCTACATGTACTGCCACACCCTTCACCAACGCAAACAGTGGATCAAGAAGAACAAAGGCACTTTTCTCAAGGTAGGCCTCCCCAATCCATAAGTCCCCAGATAATCTCATTGTGAAGCCTTCATAAAAGACTTTGGACAATAACTTGGTGCAACAGTAGAGCATATGCCTATGCTGCACGGAAAGTGGTTGCAGGTTTGAATTTTTTTTTTTTTTTTTTTTATCATTCAGCAGACAATTTAATTTACATTTAGTCATTTACAGACGTTCTTATCCAGAGGGACTTACAGCAAGTACAGTGACATTCTCCCTGAGACAAGTAGGGTTAAGTACCTTGCCCAAGGATACAACATCATGTTGGCACAGCTGGGGTTCGAACCTGGGACCTTCTGATTACTAGCCCTGCACCCTTACTGCTCAGCCACCTGACCCTACCCCCTTTTATCCGAAGCAACTTCCAAGAGAGAGCTTAACAAGAGTATAGATCACTGATCATAACAACAAGATAGCCTCAAACATATTTCCCTTACTGCATGTTGCGTTGGATAAAATTGCCCATCAAATGAATGTGCATTGATGTTGTAAAGTTGGAATCTGATTTGATCAATCTGGTCCTCACTGTAAAAAATTTTAATTATAATAATCTAAATAAGTAGGTTGCATAAGATGGAGCAATTGATGCCATCAGCCATCCCAGGGTAGCTGCAGTCTAAACGGATTCCTGTGCTCTGGCTTGTTCTAGTGTCTTCAGGAGGGGGTGCGTTACCTGATGAGGATGCTCCAGGTGAGGAACTCTATCAAACTGAATGACGGCGTGGTGTTCCACGACTCTGCCACAGCCAGTTTCCTGGCCGAAGGTAAACATGGGGATCTTTATGGAACGTTCAGGAGCTGGAAGCTGGTTGTCATGGCTCCCCTTTTTGTCTTAACACGTGGGTCCATTTTGCAACAGGCATCTTCTCTGACACCCACCTGCTGACGATGATGTACATCGGTGAGATGTGCTTCTGGGCAGTGAAGTATGAGGACTGCAGCATGGAAACCAGCGAGCGTAAAGAGGACCGCCTGCAGTTCAGGGACATTGGAACGCAGATCCTTCACAAATACGTCCTGGCTTGCGAGGGCCCTCTACAGGGGCAGGGCTGGAACACGGAGAACGCCAAGGAGATCCTTAGCATCCTACAGTAGAACCCACCTTCGCCGGTTCCAAGTTGCCCGCAGGCACAGGTCTAAGAACCCCCGCGTCACTCGTGCCCGAACCCAAAACCCTTAACTATTAGGCTAGGGGCCGTAAAACTGGCTTAAACCGGTGTCTGTGGGCAACCTCCGCTTCTGTCCAATAGCATGGAGGGTGCTGAGGGAGGTCTCTGGAGGTGGGGAAGGAGGGTGGGGGTCCTGAGGTGTGTTAGGCAGGGGTGTGTGGTGTCTTGATGAAACGTTACTGTCTCTGCCCCCCCCCCCCCCCCTCCCTTCCCCCCTCCCCTGAAAAAGCACTTATCTTCCAGATTCCAAGGCTGTTGGTTGGGCATGTGTTTTGCTCCTAAGAATGTGGTAGAATAACCTAACTAATATTGATTAAAAAAAAAAGAGAGAAAATTATTTAAAAAATTGTTGAAAATAAAAATCCATACGGAAGAGATTGTTAAAAGATTAATGATAATCCTGCTGCAAAGGAGACATCGCAGAGCAATTGTTTTTATTTATTGTTCTTTTTTTTGTTTTCGTTTTTTTTATTAATGGCATATATTAGAAGACAAAATGCAGAGTATTGTTGAAGATTGAAGTGTTCATTAACATTTTCAAGTATGTACAGTTTTGTTCAAAATATCAGCTTTGTAATATTTCCACCTCTTTTCTTTCTTTTTTCCCCACTTGGTCAGATTTTCTGCCACAGATGACATGAGGTACAGGCACAGAGATCGAAACTCTAATATTTTAATAGTATGTATTGAAATGGATAAGCTCTGTGTTTGTGATCCTTTTGGAAGACAAAAAAAGGTATTGATTTGTTTTTTTATGTCCTCATTGAAAATAAATATATGTTGGTTTACAACCTTGTTTTCTTACATTTACATTTACATGTATTTTTCTTGAACATGTGGTTAAATGATATTGCAGTATATTTGTTTTGGAAAATAATTAGCTTATTTTTTTTGTAGGTTAGTGAGAATTTAATTAAAAAAAATAGGCTGGTGGTGTAACAAAGTTGACCTGTGGCCAGTTAAATGCCTGATGGTGGTTTAGGGTTGGTCAGAGGTGGCCTGGTACTCTGACTGACAGGGAAAGCAGTTTGTCGGCCTGGTGTCTGTGTCGTTCAGTTCTTATTCTGCCTTTTCCCCAGGATCGCAGGTCCTACCCACACTCACTCTGTATCCACCACAGATTCAAGCGTAATATTACTAGTTAAATCAGGGGTGTCCAACCCTGGTCCTCGAGAGCCACTGTCCTGAAGGTTTTAAATGTCTCCCTGCTCCAGCACACCTGATTCTACTTAATGGGTCATTATCAAGCTCTGGGGAAATCGGATAATTAGAATCAGGTGTGCTGGAGCAGGGTAACGTATACAACTGTCAGGACAGTGGCCCTCGAGGACCAGGATAGCCCACCCCTGAGATAAATGAAAACATAGATTTAAAGCAGGGAAACCCTAGTCCTCTGGGGCCACTGTCCTAAAGGTTTTAGCTGTTTCCCTGCTCCAGCACACCTGATTCAAATGAATGGTTGTTATCAAGCTCTGTGGAAGCCTCATAATGACCCTTCATTAGGGTCAGGTGTACTGGAGCAGAGACGCATCTAAACCCTTCAGGACAGAGGCTCTCTAGGGCCAGGGTTGGACACCCCTGATTTAAAGAGACAACGTCAACGCTACATCCGGGACGTCACATCCTGCCCCATCAAACATGACACGTCACGGAG
The DNA here is from genome assembly GCA_030340665.1 of Neosalanx taihuensis. Taxonomy (NCBI): domain Eukaryota; kingdom Metazoa; phylum Chordata; class Actinopteri; order Osmeriformes; family Salangidae; genus Neosalanx; species Neosalanx taihuensis. The sequence goes on along the minus strand of CM059316.1, from coordinate 1,810,422 downwards.
TTCCTTATTGGTCCCATAAATCGAAACTAATGACGAACCTTTGCATCAAGTCTCCTAGTTAGAGAACACATCTTGAATCACTTTAAAATATAAGAATGGCTGGCAGTGAAACGGCGATCGTCCACACAAGTCCGTGCAACGAGTCAGTGTTAATGAGGAGCCTCAGAAGATTCAGGGACAAGTACATAAGGAGACCCCTTAAGGAGACCACGACCCCAGGATCAACCCCCCATGGAACTTTAGGGAGCTTACCGGTGAGATCATGAAGTCATTTCATCTTTACAGGTGAACACAACGTTGATACATGCATAAATGTAACTTTATTTGCTTAAAATGGCCTTTTAACTTCGGGTGTACACCATGTAACTTTAGGAGGAATCGTTGAAATCGCATATTACATATAATATATAACTTTCAAAACATATATGTGAAGGTGATTTTATCGCACATTATTCTCTTTCTCGTAATTTACCCATTATAAACTAAACGTGACAGTTGCATAGACGCCGGATTTTCTGCGATAGTTTAAAACCCAGGGAAGGACGGAACCAGGAAAAACGTAATCCTAACGATGCTGTGTAACAATAGCTTGTTCAATAACTTCTTCTATGAGTGTTGATGTTTAATTCCGTGTTCCCACCACCTCCCTTTTCAACAGGTGGATCTTCAGTTCATAATCATGACTCTGCTCTCTCCTCCTGACCTCTGTCATCTGGGAGCCACCAGCACCTTCTGGCAGGTCATGGTCAGGGACCCGTTGCTATGGCGATACTTCCTCCTCAGGGATATGCCTCATTGGCCCTCTATAGATCATGTGACCATGCCTCGACTGACGGACCTGACGGTCTCACTGTTCGACAGGGACGAGGAGACGGATGAGATGCAACTGGAGCGACAGCAAGACCTCATGGCTGAGTATGTCTAATGTCAGTCTGCCACAAGTCATCATGACTCTGTACACCAGGGGTTTCCAATCCTGGTCCTCAGAGGCCACAGTCCTGAAGGTTTTAAATGATCTTGTACACCAGTTCACTATCAGGCTTCCACAGAGCTCGATAACAAGCCATTTGTTAGAATCAGGTGTGCTGGAGCAGGGAAACATCTAAAACTGTGAGGACAGGGGCCCTCGAGGGCCAGGATTGGACACCCCTGATCTAGATTCACTGGTAGATTAGATTGTTAAAGAGGTGGCTGAGTGATTAAGGTGTCAGGCTGGGGGATGTCCCCGTACTTGCTGTAAGTGGCTCTGGATAAGAGCGGCTGCTGAATGTAAGGGAACAATGTCGTCATTTACTTGCAGGTATCTGAGAGGCAGCCCAGCGTGCAGACAGCGTTTGCAGCCTCCTCAGCAGCTCTACAGGGTGGTGACATCTCTGCTGTCTTATGTGAGGTCAGCCGAGCCACGTTACGCTATGTTCGGACTGGGGATGGAGCAGCTGGACGTCTCCATAGTAACCAAACTCATGCACTCCCCAGACCTGTTCCCTGTGGTGGAAACGACCCATCGTCAAATAAATGGTGCCTCAGCAATCCCCTCATAGCTGTCATTTTAGACCGGGGGGGTCAAACTCCAGTCCTGGAGGGCCGCTGTCCTGAAGGTTTTAGATGTTTCCCTGTTCCAGCACACCTGATTCTAATGAAGCGTCGTTATCAAGCTCTGTGGAGGTGTGCTGGAGCAAGGAAACATCTAGAACAGTCAGGACAGCGGCTCTCGAGGACTGGAGTTTGACACCTGTGTTTTAAACCACCACCCTATGATTCATAATAATGTCAGCACTTTGAAATTGTATCTCCAAAATCAATGCTGCTGTGTTAAAGAGTACTAGGCAGAAATAGCAACGTTGTTGTGCACTGTGTTTTCAGCCAGTAAAAGAGCTCCGTCACCACGTGCTGCTCCCAGTGCATGATGCAGACGCTGAATGTGTTTTTGCTATTTCAGGAATTGGGTCTGGCATTAGTTACATGTACAAGAACCAGCACAAGTTCAACATTCTGACGCTGTACTCAACTAACAGGTAAGGCTTAAGATTTGACACGTTTTAAAACGTCATAAGTTGCATGTTACCACGTCGCAAAACACCATCAAATATACAAGCCATTCGTTAGCACGGAGGTCATTAACAGTCCAACCGAAGCTCTTAGAGACCATGTGTCTGTGCAGGGCAGAGAGGGAGCGAGCACGGGTAGAGCAACAGAGCGTGCCCAGTAAACTCTTCACCCTGGAGGGAACGGACCAATCAGGACGCCCCATCTACACGCCCACCCCTCAGGTCCAGGAAGTGTGCAATACAGTGAACGGCTACATCTACGTGGCCAATGCTGAACAAAGTAAGAGTGACCTCCGGTCAGGATCAAATCGGAATTGGATAGTCCTAATAACAGGCAACATTGCAGAGGGTTTCACAGATATCCATAGCATATTTTTCAGGATGTGGCCTATGGAAAACCTTTCTGGCAGGCTGATCTATAGCCGTGTGAATCTGCGTCTCTGTGCGTGCGTCGGCGAGCAGGTCAAGGGGAGTTAGAACGAGCTCAGATCCAGGCCGTGTTGGGGCATTCCAGGGAGTGGTCCGACAGACCCCTGCTGGTGTTGTCCTGCGTCTCCAGAGAAGACCCAGACCTCTCCACCCTCCGAACCAGGACCTCCTGTGTGGACATGGCCCAGAGACTTGGTCTTCCCCTGCTACCCAATCCCTGGATGGTAAGGCCCCTCCCCCCCGCCCCCCCGTTTCACTCCCACTGACAGTCTCTTAAGAGAACACAAACGGTGACTGTATGGTCTCTCTCTCTCTCTCTCTCTCTCTCTCCACCCTTCCCTTCCTCCCTCGCTCCAGGTCCAGGACTCTGTAGCTGAGTCTCTCTCTGGGTTTGTGGAGGGTCTGTCCTGGCTGCTTCCTCACTCTGGCGTGAGGGTGTAGAAGTTCTCACACACTAAGCACATGCTTGTGTACTGTGGTAACAGTCACGAAATATGAAACCGAACAACAAAACACGAGTCTAAAGATGTGCGTTTCTTGTGAAGGTTGTCAACTTCCTTGACCACTTAGAATCATGTTGAAGTAATTCCCGTTTTAAGATTTAAAGCACTGCTTTGCAGTTCATTACAGTTCAAAGCTCTCAAAGTACATTCTTTGTGGCTCGTCTGGTTAAATAATGGTTACCATTTGCCTTACTTCAAGGGAAAGTGCAATTTCAGTTAATATTTTGCAGGTGCAAATTATTAATTTTTATAATTGTCGGTTTTAAAATGTGATTTTACACAGCGATGCGAGCATCCAGTGATATTATTTTATATTTTCTATACAAAAATTAAATTGTACAAATTGCATATGTACACATGATTGACTGTACAGAAAGTATTAATAAAAATTGAATTGTTAGCTTCATTTCTCCTTGACACCAACCCCAAATCGGCAACACACTGGAAGGTTTCTGGGCATTTCCTGTGGGGTTGGACCTTCCTCCAGATCCCTGTTAAAGCTCAGGATACAGTCTCCCCAGACAGCATACAGTGGTTTCTCTCCCCTAAGCACTGGCACATGCCTGAACACGCTCTGCTCACATCTGGCTTGCAGACGTCAGAAGGGGCTCGACCACAAGACGGCAGCACCGCTGTACCTTCCACCAAGTCCCACCAGCCAGCTGTCCTTCCCACACAGACTGTGGATCCAACTCTGCCCCAAGAGACGTAACAGTTCCCTTAGATCAGTGGTTCTCAATTCCGGTCCCTCAGGGCCCCCACTGTCCTGCATGTTTTAGATATTTCCCTGCTTCAACACTGATTTAAATGAATGGGTCCTTATGAAGCTCAGCAGATGATGACAATTTATTTTAATCAGGTGTGTTGGAAGGGGGAAACATCTAAAACATGCAGGACAGTGGGCCCCAAGGTCCGGAATTGAGAACCACTGCATCCATAATCCTCCATAATCTCCATAATATTAGTCGGACTCATTTTCTTTTAATTACAGAAATCCAAGGACTAAATAGTCCTACAATGTGCTGTTTGAATGGCAGACGTGAGCAGTGGTCTTCCTTTTGAGGCTAGTATTAGAGTAGTGTGTGTGTGTGTGTGTGTGTGTGTGTGTGTGTGTGTGTGTGTGTGTGTGTGTGTGTGTGTGTGTGTGTGTGTGTGTGTGTGTGTGTGTGTGTGTGTGTGTGTGTTCGTGTGTGTAAAACACTGTAAGCGAGATGCGTAAATATCTGCACCGCTGTGTCCATCAGACAGTGGGTCATTTCACAAAGGAATTGGTCCATGCAGGTGTGTACAGAGCTTCTGTGCTGTTTGAACAAAACATCATTAAGTGTTGAGGATAAGTACCGAGGGAAGAATTTGGGATGGGATAGGGGGAAGGGATGATTGACCTAAAAATGGGGCTGGGAGTAGAGATTGGGCACGAGGTAGTCTGGACTGAAGATGGATACATTATTTTTAAGGGCTTGTTGAATTCCACCCCCCCCCCCCCCACACACACACACACACACACAGACAGACACACAGACACACTAAAGGACAGACACACAGACACACTAAAGTAAGTTTTAAATGGACGCCAGGGGCAACAACAAAGACTACCAAAATGTCTTCAAACAGGGAAGAGGAAATCCTCAAATACTTCACTTGATTAAAAAAGCTTTGGAGGTTTTTTTAACCAGACATACTTACTCCTCATACAGGTCATTCATTGGATAATCAACTTTGCATCTGAAGCGTCTGCTAAATGAAAAATGAATAAATGTAAACTTGTTTTACTTGTTAGTGTAATGCTAATCTGTTCTGACAGCTGTCATTAGAAGTGTAATTGAATGGAATTCATGTATAAATGAGACCAGGGAAAAAGTTATCCACTGCTCAACCACAGCAGAGGAATATTTTGACAGTGTTTGGAAACAAGGTGACCCAATCCTAGCAAATGCTTCCCCACTAAAACAGGAATAAAGGTGAATATAGAGGCACACAGATGTACACAGCTCTATACTCGGTACAGAGTCACAGCTCTTGGCTTGTCTCCATTATTCTCTTTATCTGTTAAAAAAGAAATTCAGGGTCAAAAACCATTTCACAATTGTTATATAAGAATCTTTTTTGAAGCATAGTATTTCCTGCGGTCTGGGCAGTAATTTTTTCCCCCTAATGTTATACAGTACGTGAACATTTAAAGAAGTATATAGACCAACTCAAATAATTGAGGTTGCAAATTAATTTTGCAAAGCACAAAATCTTAAAGCTCAACTTGATTTGAGCTCAAAAGTACAAAATACCTTTCTTCATTGAGAATCAACCTCCTTTCTCCTTTCCCTTCCTTTCTCTCGATTACTCTAAAATGCACGTTTGAAATATAAATCTGAAAGTTACCATGAGCAGCCCCCCCCACACACACCCGAAGGGAAAAAGTACACACACCCATACTTCCAATTTTACTTCCAAATCTCTCCCTTCTAACTCCTCCTCTTCCTGTCCTCCTACATCCTGGATCGGGTTAATTATTTGATTGGTATTCAGCTAAAACAGCCAGCATTAAAACACAAGCACACCCCTTGAAAACATCACTTGCATGGTGCATTTGCTGATTAGCCAAAGCATCTTTTAATTGCCTTGTTTTGCCCTTGACTGTGTCTCTCATGCTGACAGTAGGTGAATCCCACACGCACACCAATGTCCACGATTTACTCCAATGTTCGCTTTCTGTGCCTCTACATCACGCTGACATCAACTCAAATCAATATTTATCTGTTTAGCCCTTTTCAGTAAACAATGTCACAAAGAGCTTCACATCTGCCCATACAACAGCCTTCTCGACCAACCTAAACCCCCAAGGGAGACAAGGAAAAACTCCCAGAAAAATGGCAGAAACCTTGGGAAATGTCATGTTTGTCTGCCTGTGGGAGGATGAACTGCGAAAGTAGTTTGCATAAACAGTGATGGTGGATGTCACATCAACTGACTGACTCAACATATCTGGGAAGTAATGACCAACATCTACAATGCAGTTCATCTGTATGTGTGTGGCTGCATGTCCAGTGTCTTTACTTACACGTTGTACATACAGAACAAACTATAGCAAAAGTAAAATAAGCTTTCTTCCTCTCAGTGAGAAGTAGGGAAGCAGTTAAGAAATCAGGTTAGTTATTGGAATGTTGCCGGTTCGAATCCCGGCCGTGGCAAATTACGTTTTGTCCTTGAGCAAGGCACTTCACCCTACTTACCTCATGGGGAATGTCTCTGTACTTGCTGTAAGTTGCTCTGAATAAGAGCGTCTGCTAAATGACTAAATGTAATGATGTAGCCCAGACTGACAAAAATCAATACCAGCTCTTCATAGGAACATTTTCAAGCATGAGTACTGTGTTCTGTGATTTACAGACGGCAGGGCAATACTTTAGAAAAATATTAGTGGCAAAGGCTGTAGCCTTGATAGCTTTATGTGAGAACTAATGGATCCAACTGAATTGTTCCCATGCCACATTCAATTTATCATGCAAAATGACCTATCTGAGGTCAACTGGAAAATCGGAGGAAAGAATGCATTCTTTTTCTACTCTCCTTACATATTTCACGGTTAATTGACCGATGGATTTGACTTGCAATCAGTTGTTAATGGTTACTTGTACATCTGCCAATGCGTTCAACTGTAACTAAAATGGTCAGTGTGGTATGTTGAAATTCAAAGGCTGGATGAATACAGCAGTAAATTAAAACAGGACATTTCCCTGGTGATGCTCTGGTTATTTAACTGTATTAATTCCAATTACAGTGTATTTAGCAATGTAAAAATTATCTGCGATGTTCAACTCTATACAGTATAGGGCCAATCTACTGACAGCTTGTATAGCCTTTATAACATATTACATATATAACATATAGCATGGTCTTTTCTAACATCCTTAATAGACACCTGTTGTTTTAATTTCTTTTGGAGAGGAAAGGATATTCTACAACAGTAACAACAGCATCCAAATGTATAACCCTTTTTACAAGCAAAGTGAAATAATGTGCATTATTTCTGCACTCCACTCCTACAAAATGTAATCTCATGCCAGGCTGCAGGAACTCGCCCCCCCCCACACACTTCATTTTGCGTCTTGTCACATTTGAGTTATAGTTTGTTTACCTCAGATCCTGGTCCGCCGCAGAGCGTTCCATGCACACTGCGGCCGTCGGAGACACCAGGGGCCATAACTTCAGGCCATAGAAATGAGGTGAGAAGGAGGTGGGGTATAAATATACAGGGACAGCGCTGTTCAACCCGACACAGCCATTCCATCTTTCTTTACAGCCGGACGAATTATACTAGCCTTGTTCTGGAAGCTTGCGAGGAGGCAGCGGGCAATTAGATATGAACCTACATGCTGGTCCCCCCCCCCCCCCCCTCCCTCTCTACTCTCTTCGGCCACAGTGTCCTTCATGGTGCAGAGCACTTTGCATATTAGGTTCTGAAACCCAGAGTTCATACGGACACAAATAGCAAAGTGTTCCTGTCTGCCATTGTAGAGAGTGAATAGAAAGTGTGTGTGTGTGTGTGTGTGTGTGTGTGCGTGTGCGTGTGCGTGTGCGTGTGCGTGTGTGTGTGTGTGGGAGTGACTGAGTGAGAGATAATGAAACAGAGAGGGAGGGAGAATAATACAGAATCTGTAAAAGGATAAAGATCTGATGCAGGGACAAATATGAGGGACAAAGAAGAACGTTATTAGAAGGGGTACAAATCCAATCATTTTCAGTATTGCCTTAAATGCGTGTGTGTGTGTGTGGGGGGGGTGGGGGAGGTTCATAATTTTAAGTCCAAATATAATTTAAATGCGTATTATAGAATTGTATTATTACAATATTGGTACAAGTCACTTTTAATGACAATCAGATTCCAATTGCAGACTCTTCAAGGTGGGCGTGAAGGACATGTCATCTCGGTACACAGGTACGGTGTCAGATGGCTCAGCGGTTAAGGCGTTGGCCTCATAATCAGGGGGTTGTGAGATCGAGCCCCGCTGTGGCTATATGATGTTGTGTCCTTGGGCAAGGCACTTCAACCTACTCACCCCAGGGATAATCTCCCTGTACTTACTGTAAATCGCTTTGGATAAAAGTGTCTGCTAAATGAATACATGTAAATACAAATGAACCCTTGACTGAGGGGCTGCTTTAACTGACAGCAGCGACCAAAGCAACATATCAGCTGTCCGGTGGATCCTACACGTGATCCAAGTCTGCCGAACGGTTACTGCGCCTGTTTTTCTTTTTTGTTGTTGTTGCGATTAGGAAGTTGTTCATTTGTTGGTTGTGTTTGGATAAGTCTGACTTTTGTCCCTCCACCCCCCCAAAAAATGTATAACTTTAAAATGTTCGCATGCCCTTACTGATAGGAAAACCTACCAGCTGGAAGGTGTGACCAAGCTGAGAGCAGTCATTCACCCTTCCTCATCTCTCTCTCTCTCTCTCTCTCTCTCTCTCTCTCTCCTTGGGTTTACTTGTCTTTTTCCTTCTGCTGCATTACAGATCCTTCTTCCTTTTTTCCCCACCGGCTGGGGGCGCTGTGCTGTGTAAAGGAGAGAGAGGAGACTGTTTAAATGGGCTCTTTTCTCCTGTTTAAGCATCAACAGGAAACATTAAAGGATCGAACTTGCTTAATGAACCCCTCCTCCCCTTAACTCCCCCCCTAACCCCCTAGCCCCCCCCCCCCCCCCCCCCCCAGCCCAGCCCCCCACCTCCCACCCCCCCGGCTGGATGGATCGACCATGATCTCTCTTCTCCTGAACTCGTCTCTCCTCCACCTCCTCGCCTTGTGTTTTCCTGCCTCGGGAGTTTGGACAGTGAAACCCGGGGCTGGAGGAGCTGGACACGGTCGCTGTCCTGCAATTTCCAGACTGTCAGATGTGTGAGAGTCGAACGCCTTTGAATTTGTGATCACCCGGAAAACTTCGTATTCGGGTGAGTCCTGTTTTAATGTTGGGCAATGATCAAAATCTGGCAACCAGGGTGTCGATATTCACTGAGAAGCTTTAAAAGAAGATTTAAGGAGGTTTGGGTGGGCATGCAGAGGGAGGGTTGGGGAGTTTGTAATTCGCAGGGATTGTTGGATTAATCATTAATAAAGTCCAAACTTCTGCGGAAACATCAGTTTTGGATTCACGGGAATTCATGGGAAACCCGATAAAGTAAGGGGCGCGTGAGGGGGGCAGACTTCTGCGTGGCACTGGGACTACGAGAGAGAAGCGTGGTGGGGTCTGGAGTGGGGGGACTGGGGGAAAAAACGATTTGGCAAATCAAATCCATGTGGAATATCTCTCCTGCATGACAAGAATACCCCATCCCCCTCCTGATGAACAGGCACAGAGAGACAAGTGGAGAAAGCATGCACTAATATGTCCTTATGTAAATAGCCATACATGAAACATTTATGATTGTGTGCTTGTAATGAATGCATAAGTTGTTGTTGTTTTTTGTTGTTGCGCAATGTCTGTTTTCAGTATCAGCTTAACACAGTGACGCCAGATCTTGCACGCTGTTTTATATAGTAGTAAGGTGTGACTGTTACATTGATAAGCATGTATTTAAAACAAAGCACATGTATGGTATGAACACAAGCTGTGGGTGAGACATACTAAACAGTGTTGTTTCCAGACTCAGACCCTATGCTAGTTTTAATAACTGCCTCAATAACAAACATAATGTCCTAAAGATGAACCTGGGTATGCTTCACTTGGGTTAGTGGGCTTTTAGAAAACATATTTCTCTCCATCCATCCCTCTCTCTCTCTCTCTCTCTCTCTCTCTCTCGTTTTCACTCTCTCTCGATTTCACTCTCTCTGCCTCTGACTCTATTTCGCCCTCTTTCTCCCCCCCCCCTCTCTCTCTTTGCAGTCTTTGCTCTCACGGACAGACAGGGAGCAGGATATTGGGAGGCAGGTGATGTAGTTACATTTGACATTTATTCATTTAGCAGACGCTTTTATCCAAAGCGACCTCCAAGAGAGAGCTTTAGAAAAGAGCATCGGTCACTGAGCATAACAACATGATAGACCTTGAGCACAACAGGTTTATAGATTATGAAGCATACGTTGTGAGCAACCAACAATGGGAAGAACTATAGGAGCATTCAGCCAACCAAGTTACAATTATAAGGCATCTCCGACGGGGAGGAGTTTACCTGTAGGAAGGCAAACAACAACAACAACAACAACAAAGCACCTGAAATGTGCATTGTTGTGAATCAATGTGCATCCCTGTTGTGGATCAATAGTGGAGCATGTTTTGGAAGGGAGCTTTTAGATACATCTGCACAACTTACTTTCCCCATGTTCAGTAACCACACAGTGCTGAAATGAGCTCGGGTTATTTGACTTTCAAATCAGTGCTCAAACCTAACAGCCCAATTTGTGGGGCTATTTGAACCGGTTTTTGTCGTCGTCAGTCTATGGAATGCGCTCGTTCAACATCCTTGACTACGTTGAACATGTAAGAACCTTCCCTGCTCACCAGCTCTCTTATATTGATACTACTGAGAGAGATAAGGCAGCTGTGGCTAAACTCGAGGTACCTTCAGATTGCGTGTTGTCGTGACTATAAAGGATAATTCATCCTTTATTTGTCCTACAGTGGGGAAATTGCAGTCAATGCCATGACTGATTTGCAAGCAACAGGCCACAAAATCACCGTGTGAAAAAGCATGACATGAATACATTTGTGTGGATGTATTGATTGGCTCTGGAGATGTTTCATAGATATTCTTTCCTATAGAAATGGGACAATGTTGTCGTCTCTCGAAACACACAGTCTGTGTCCTTGGGCAAGGCACTTCACCCTACTTGCCTCAGGGAGAATGTCCCTCTACTTACTGTAAGTCGCTTTGGATAAAAGCGTCTGCTAAATGAATAAATGTAAAAATGTAAATGTAATGAAACCCTGCGAGGAGTTTCTATACTGGGCTGAACCTATAGCTGTGTTCTGCTGAACCTATAGCTGTGTTCTGCTGAACCTATAGCTGTGTTCTGCTGAACCTATAGCTGTGTTCTGCTGAGCCTATAGCTGTGTTCTGCTGAACCTATAGCTGTGTTCTGCTGAACCTATAGCTGTGTTCTGCTGAACCTACAGCTGTGTTCTGCTGAACCTATAGCTGTGTTCTGCTGAACCTATAGCTGTGTTCTGCTGAACCTATAGCTGTGTTCTGCTGAACCTATAGCTGTGTTCTGCTGAACCTATAGCTGTGTTCTGCTGAACCTATAGCTGTGTTCGCCTTCAGAGTTCTCTCTCTTTTGATCCTTCTCCTTCACAAACAGGCATTCAATTTCTCTGTACTAGTTTCAAACTCTCTTGCTCTGCCGTTAGTCAGACACAGACGCACAGTAAGCAAAAGACAACACACACACACTCACACACACTCACACACACACACGCACTCACACACACGCACACACCTTCCCAGCTGGCAGAGGTGTGTACTGATCCCTTTCCTAAATCTCTTCGTGGCCCAGTGCTGACTCGGAGTTTTCCACTCCTTCTCATGAAATAGGACCGAGAGACGTGAGGGCCATCCAAAGAGCTGAAGCGGGATTCCTTTACGTACACACACACACAAGCACACACACGCACGCAGACAATCCCACCAAATCATTGTAGCGCTTCACCCTCGCCGACCGGTGCGTTGGAGACCTTGGCGGGGGATCAGTTCGCTGCCCTGCGCATTGTCAACTTCATATTGGCCCGTGCCCATCTAAAATAACACTGCAGAGTTGAACTACGCCTGGTATTCTGTTACCCCCCCCCCCCCATGCAAAATATGGATGCATTATTTGGCAGGTTGCCTTGTCTGGTTTCACGGTCAATGTTTGTTTTTGGTAGCGTGTACTGTACTTTAAAGTATTGGCAGAAAAGCAGCTTGTGTGCTTGTTCAACGAAGGAACCTTGAACTCTGTGATCAGTGACTTTTATACCATTCACTCTGATACGCATTGTGATTATTAGACTAAGTGTATTTTTCAATAGTTACCTGTCAAGAATCGATTCCCAACCTTTGCCTTCCTCTCTTGCACTTGCTGCCTGTTCAGCGAGACTTTGAGCTACATAACACAATCGCATCCGTTTAAGTGCAAGACATAACAAGGCCAACATATTCACCAAGTCATTTTTCTGCTTGAATGTGAAGTTCAAGCTGCAACCGAGCAGAAACGTAGGATTAGACATAACTTAGAAAGGCCCTTCATGTCAGGTTTTTGTCGGGTGCCTCTAAGTCATGGGTGTCCAATCCTGGTCCTCGAGGGCCTCTGTCCTGAAGGTTTTAGATGTTTCCCTGCTCCAGCACACCTGATTCAAATGAAAGGTCATTATCCAGGCTTCCACATAGCTTGATAACAACCCATTCATTAGAATCAGGTGCTGGAGCAGGGAAACATCTAAAACCTTTAGGACAGTGGCTCTCGAGGACCAGGATTGAACACCCATGCTCTAAGTGTTTAAGGGTTGAGGGTCTTTTGCTCAGCCAGAAGGTCTTAGTTTGCGTGGGAAACTTGCTCGATGTGCTGTCTATACTTTCTACTTTCTACTACCGGTACTGTCATGCCGGTGGTCCTAAGGGCCCCCCGTGCCACACTTGTAATCACTGTGCTCTGAAGTTTACCCTCTCTTAGTCAGCCAACGGAACTGAGTAAACATGAGTGTTCTTATCATGTGATAAGTGAGAAAGATAGAGAGAGGGAGAGAGAGAGGAGAGAGGGAGGGAGGGAGAGAGAGAGTGGGAGAGAGAGGAGAGAGGAGAGAAGGAGAGAGAGAGGAGAGAGGGAGGGAGAGAGGGAGAGAGAGAGAGGGAGAGAGAGGAGAGAGAGAGGAGAGAGGGAGGGAGAGAGGGAGAGAGGGAGGGAGAGAGGGAGAGAGGGAGAGAGAGAGGAGAGAGGGAGAGAGAGAGAGGGAGAGAGAGAGGAGAGAGGAGAGAGGAGAGAGGGAGAGAGCGAGAGTGGTTGCTGAACATGTGTAAAGTTGTGCATGCAACTGATATATCTAAAAGCTCTCTTCCACGACACGTTCAGCTAAATCACCTAGCTGCAGCCCTGACCTGCCTCCTAATGTTCTGCTCCTCATCTGTCCATTAGAGAAAAGCCTACAAAGAGACAGACAGAGAGAGGCCAGGTATAGAAATACAACGGCTGGGCAGCGGCTTCAGAAAGGATTCATTCCTTTTCACAGGTTCACGCTGAAGATTTGATTGCTAATGAGCAAGATTTCCTCATTCATCGACACTCAGTTGCCCATGACAAATAGAAAAACATTGTATGGTTTTTGTAAAAAAAAAAAATCAGTTCTAAAAGATTACTTGGGAGTATTCAGCTCCTAAGTGCTTTGTAGACTATAACTGTTACAGCTACAAGACACAACATGAGGTAATACAAGCTGCAAGCTTGACACAATTGCATGTGGGCAGGTTCCTCCATTCAGGCTGGCTGGTCCTCTCAAGCTGCATCTGCCATCCCCACAGCCTGTCAGCCTCTGGGCTTTGACTGGGCCGTTCAAGGACAGTCGGAGACTCTGTCCGTAGCCACTTCAGTGTTGCCATGGCGGGATTTTATGAAATAGACCGAAAGAAAGTGATACAAAATTGGGAAGTGGAATGAAAATATAATTTTTTACATATCTGAAAAGTGTAGCGTGCATTTGTATTCAGCCTCTGATACTCTAACTAAGATCAAGTGAAACCAACTGCCTTCAGAAGTCACCTCATTAGAAAATAGTGCACCTGTGCGTCATTTCATCTCATTAAGAATACAGCTGTTCTGTGAAGCCCTCAGAAGAGTAAGAACATAAGGGAGCAAACAGCATCCTGAAGACCAAAGAACAAACCTCAGGTCACACAGGGATAAAGCTGTGGAGAAGTTTAAAGCAGGGTTGGCTTAAAACGAATCATCATCCCAAGTCTTGCATCTCACAGAGCACTGTACAACCCCATCATCAGGACATGGTAAGAAGCCTACCAAGCCTACCAAGACATGGCTGTCCACCTCACCATCAGAGAAGCAGCCAAGAGGCCCATGGGAACTCTGGAGGAGCGGGAGAGATCCACAGCTCAGGTGGGAGAATCTGAAAACTTGATTCTGAGAGTGGAGCTGAGGTTCCCTTCCCAGCAGGACAGTGACTCTAAACATACATCCAGAGCCACCATGGAGCGGTTTAGATCAAAGCATATTCAAGTGTTAGAATGGCCCTTGCCAAAGTCCAGACCTACTGGAAATCCAATGGAGAATCTGTGGCGAGACTTGAAAATCGCTACTCACCATCCAATCTGACTGAGCTGGAGCTATTTTTGCAAAAAGGAATGCGCAAAAATGTCACTCTCTAGATGTGCAAAAGCTGGTAGAGATATATCCTAAAAGACTAGCTGCTGTAATTGCAGGGAAATGTGATTTTACTAAGTATTTACTCAGTAGGGCTGAACACAAATGCACTTTTCTGATATTCATTCGTTATCTACCGCTTATTATTAGCGGTGCCACTTCTTTTCGTTAGGGGTCACGGGTGACTGGAGCCTATCCCAGTCTTTCGGGCCTTAGGCAGGGTACACCCTGGACTGGGGCCAGCTAGTCACACACAGTCAGTGACCGACAACATAGAGACAACCATTCACTCTCACAGTCATTGACTAGGGGCAATTTTAAGAGTGCCCAAATTAACCTACCACATGCATGTCTTTGGACTGTGGGAGGAAGGCCAGAGAGAACCCACGGTAACACAGGGAGGACATGCAGACTCCACCCAGAGAGAACCCACAGTAACACAGGGAGGACATGCAGACTCCACCCAGAGAGAACCCACAGTAACACAGGGAGGACATGCAGACTCCACCCAGAGAGAACCCACAGTAACACAGGGAGGACATGCAGACTCCACCCAGAGAGAACCCACAGTAACACAGGGAGGACAGGCAGACTCCACCCAGAGAGAACCCACAGTAACACAGGGAGGACATGCAGACTCCACCCAGAGAGAACCCACGGTAACACAGGGAGGACATGCAGACTCCACCCAGAGAGAACCCACAGTAACACAGGGAGGACATGCAGACTCCACCCAGAGAGATCATGGTCGGGCTTGAGAACTGAACCCATGATCTCCTTAGTGGGAGATGAGAGTGCTAACCGCACTGCCACTGTGCAACCCCGCTTTTCAGATATTTATTTGTAAAAAACAACAACATTTGGACACCATTTATAATTTCCCTTCCACTTCACAATTATTAGATTCGATTAGATACACCTTTATTTGTCCTCCAGGGGGGAAAATTACAGTTTACATGTGCCATGTTGCGTTGGTCTTTCATATAAAATCCACATAAAATACCTTTTAGTTTGCGGTTACTACTGACACAGCAGGGTTCTCATCTCTGCAGGAGACTTTCCAAGCTCTCCTAGAGTCACTGTTGGTTGTTTTGACCACCTCCCCATCCAAGGTCCTTCTTCCCTGACTCCTGCTTCTTCCATTTCACAGTTATCGAGGTCACAGAGCTCCTTAAACACACAACACTTTGAATTGTGGGACTTTACACACAGTTGTATTCCTTTTGGAAACCATGTCCAATCAATTCTGTCGGTTGAAAGCCGACTCCGATCAAGTTCTATTCACATCAAGGATGAATCTAACAAACAGGATGCACCTTTAACACAGCATGAAGTTACACAGGAACTGGTGTGTATTCTTACGTAACTTAAAGATATAGGTTTTGATTTTTTAATGGATACATGTTTTCACTTTGTCGTTATTATTAAATGAGTGTAGATTACTTTCGATTTGCAGTGCACTAGATTCGATTAGATCAGATTAAACTTTATTCTATTACTACAATGAAATCTGTTCAAAGTAAAGGTGTCTGAATACTCTGAAGCCACTTTGTTTTAGAGTGTCTGAGAAAGTCTGGCTGTCCTGTTTACAACGAGGGACATTGTCACCTCATTGACCCTGTAAAGAGGCCACTTAATCACCACACCTTGAAATTATCTACAATCTGGTAAAAATTGATTTCACTGACTGCAGTACAAGGTGTCAGATAACCTTTTCACCACCACCAGTAGAGCTTGACTTATGAGGTATAACGTTGTTCCAAATTAAATTATGCAAAACAGCTACCTTTTTGTTGTTGTTGAGCTAGATGTGAGGCATGCTTTATGATTCTGCGTTCAAAATCATAGCAGTGAAAGACTAGGATATGTTTATTTCACGTTAAACGTTTTACATTAGGGTGGGAGTCATGTGGCTGAATGGTTCGATTTTAATGTGAATTCAAAAGGTTCGAACCCTGGCAGTGCCACCATGATGTGTCTTTGGGCAAGGCACTTCACCCTACTTACCTCAGGGGGAATGTCCCTGTACTTGCTGTAAGTTGCTCTGGATAAGAGCTTCTGCTGAATCCCTCAATGTAAATGTATCTTCATTCAATGTATCTTCAGATCATTTTTTTTACTCTTTCCTCCCTTGGACAAGAACTTTTATCACACTATTCTTTTCTCGAGGTCTCGAACTATACTTTGCTATCATATTTTCTGTGTGTTTTGTGTGTGTACTTTGAAGGGGCCAGGAGTAGAGACCACTCTCAAACAACACTAAATGACCCCTCACCCCCCGACATTTCCCTCAACCCCCTACCCTCAGCACCCCCCGTCATCCGCCATTCCAGAACTCCCCCCCCCCTTCCCCTCACTGCCCTCAAAAAACGTCCTGGGTTGTCTGTGGGAGAGAGAGTGCATGAATGTGCTTGTGTGTTTGCATGTAATCGCACAAGGAGGACACTATGGGGGCAGAACCGCAGACCCTCCCTCTGCTCTGATTGGCCGAAAATGTATTTCTTGCCTGTCAAAGGGCCAGTGAGAAGTTGTGGACAGGCTAGTGGGACAAAGCTGTTTGTGGCTCCATCAAGAAGTTTGGCTTCCACAGGAGAGCATGATCCTTGTTAAAAATAGAGGGAAGACCGAGGTTTGGGATGAGCATTGAGGAAACATAGCCTAGAGCTTGATTGTTTTACAAGTTCTCCAAACATACTTTTAAAAAAAAAACATCCGACGAAAAGAGAAAGAAACTGCCCAAAAGGGAAATGGGTGGAGGAGGGGCTTGTGTTGTGCTGGTGTGGAAAGAAGGAGTGTGTGAGGGAGGAATTTCATTTGGACTAAACCATTTTTCAAGCATAAACAACCTTTCTGTCCTGCAACGCTTTTCGCAGTAGAATTTCTGCAGTACCTACGCTGGCCCTCTGATTTGCCAATACACAAGCACCCCCCTCCATAACACTTTATGTTCGAAATATGGATTCTGCTGTCGTTACTGAATGACAATGATTATTTGTCATTGAAAAGATTTGCTGTTACTAAGGACACCAAATGGACGTGTATTGAGTAGGTCACTAGAAAGCGCTCAAGGTCTCAGGACAGTCAGTGTTGAACAAGGTTTGGGGTGTAGCCTGTGCTGTAAATAGCCGAGGGGGGGGGGGAGGGGGGAGGACACAGTAAAGATAGGTCGTCTTATATTTAAAGGTTGGACAGAAATGACAAACATAATGTCTGTCCACCATCTTGGTGACCAGCAACAAACTATATACTGGGAATAATGCTGTACACCAGACTTTCGCTGGAGCAGCCAGAGCTATATCCATCAAGTCTAAACCGTGGAAACGGTAAACTATGCGGAAACGGGTTTTATAAGGACATTTTATGTAAGTGTTAGTCTTAAGGCTTAGGTTCCAAAGGCGCAGTTGTGTGGATACAGATGTTTCTGATTGAAACTACAGACAGGGCAGGGTACATTATGCTATGTTGCGTTCATGGTGCGATACGTCAGACCACAAAGACTATTTTTTTTCTGTTCTTTTCCCCAACATTTTTGTTGTTGGCAATCCACTCACAAGGGAGAACCTCTGAGTAGATGTAAGATCGATATGGAAAAATGCATGTTAGGACTGTGTAACCTTCAAATCATAACTTTAAAACAGGATAGGGAGACAGTATGTAATGTCGGGAGGAATTTGATTGGAGATGCATGGTAGAGTCATCATCATCCAACACCTTCATCAGCCCTGGTTCTGGAGAAGCACATCTTTAACTGCGGGAGGTGAACTGCAAACTGCAGAGCATCTTAGCTCTGTGACGATTGATTTAACTTCTCATAGCAATCAACAAATCAAATGCTCGGACAGTAAAGAAATATGCCTGCATTAGACCAATTGATGCTGTGGTGCAAATATGTTTTGCACATAAAGAGAAGAGATTCACAGTTATGGGAAGGATTTGTATTGAGCCCAAATCTTTGACATGATTTGTTCAACTAAGAAATGTGCTTGGCAGTGTATGAAAGCAATGTAAAAAAAAGTTGTGCTTGTTAGGTTATGATGAAAATGATGTCTTAGAAATTGAGAAAAACTGGAAGTAACTGATCAGTAGACTAAGTTTCTTGCAAATAGAAACATTTCAGGGAATATGTTTTATATTCTGCTAATTCAGTTTTGCCGATTTTACTAAATCCTAATGTTAAAGTTTTATTATATTAAATTATAACATGAACATGATATGATCATGACGATGATCTAACATAACAATTTAGTAAATCAAAAAAATATTCAAATAAATCCAGTTGAAACCGGTGTAACTGCAATGTACTTTTACAAAGTTTTTCCAGACTTTAATGCATTTCTCTTTGGGTTACTAAGCCGATTGTTGTGATCGCTGCACTTACTTTCTGAAGGAATACGTGAGTGTAAATACGCTGGAAAAATGCAGTGAGCAACAAGTGGAGCGGGAGACAGAACAAGGACAGCCGAGATGTTAATTATGTCCTGTCCGGTGTCATGTTTCCTACAAGCCATCTGAAAATAAATGACAACTGCTTGTGCTACTAGACCAGTGAGAGGGAGGGAGGGAGGGAGGGAGGGAGAGAGGGAGGGAGAGAAAGAGAGAGAGAGAGGGAGAGAAAGAGAGAGAATGATAAAGCAAGGGGGAGTGCAAGAGAGAGAGAGAGAGAGAAAGCAGGGGACAGATATTGGCTCAGCATTTCACATCAGTATGTCAGCACAGAGCATCACTGCTAATTGTCTTTTCTTTTTCTTTCCATCCCTTCCCCATTCTCTCTCCTCCACCATCATCCCCTTCTCTATCGGTCTGTCGTCTCCAGCCGAAGGAAATCTCCCGCCATGGCCCCCTGGTCTTCGTCTCTCTGCGGCATCATCCTTCCTCTTCTGCTCCCCTCCTTCAGTTGGATGACTGCTCTGGGGCTGGCACCCGTGGACGGC
Organism: Neosalanx taihuensis; assembly: GCA_030340665.1. NCBI lineage: Eukaryota > Metazoa > Chordata > Actinopteri > Osmeriformes > Salangidae > Neosalanx > Neosalanx taihuensis. The sequence continues at coordinate 1,791,179 of CM059316.1, read as the reverse complement.
ATGACATCATCAGGTAGGTCACTGCTGCATCTCAAACACACACACACATACGTACGTACGTATGGATTTTCGGCCACAAACGCAGACGCTTGCGTACACACCTTTGCACGCACTAAACACATTGGGTTTACCATACCAATCATTTCTCGGCTCATCACATTATCCGCTTATGCTTTGCTTTATAGTAGTTCGATTTGTGGCATTAGCTTTTAAGAGTATAATACCCATCATATCGCAACAAATGTCTGTCGAAGAAGTCTGTATTTGCCAATAGGTCTGGGGCAGAGTTGAGCAAATCCCCCCCCCCCCCCCCCCCCCCCCCAAGTCAAACAGACCACAGATCAATACAACAGTGGAGGGTAAATATTAGACCTTGTCTGACTCAAAGTCCATGGACAGGGTGGGAGGAAAGATAGTGGGATAGAGGAACAGGAAGAAGCGGTGGATGGTTCGAAGGCCTGTGTGTGTTTTTAACTGAATCTGCACCAAGGAGGAAGACACCACACAAAGCGAGAGAACGCTGCGTCGGAATGGAGAGCGGCTGCGTGTGGTTTGAACGAGGGACACTCCGGAATGTTCCATTGATTTGTTTCAGGCTGCCACATAGTTGGAGGAATGTCCCTGTCGTTCTCGAGAGTCGTTCTCAGAGTTGCGTGCCGGGCTGGAGTTTGTGTGTGTGTGTGTGTGTGTGTGTTTGTGCGTGTACTCAGTGCTTCAGGACAGCGACTCATGTCTGGTTAATTCTGGACTTAAAAGATCCAACCTTCAAGGGACTGACCCCACCAGTGTCTGAGGGTGCACAGATTATAAAGTCATGAAAGCACTGCTTAATGCACCAAGACGTAGGCCTTTAAGGATTTATGGTGTTGGCATTGGATCAGAACTTTCTTCAGACAGTGACCCGTGGTTTAACTGCTGCTCATAAGCGTGGGATAGCTGGAAAGAAAACGATTGTGAATTAATAAGCCGGGCCGTGGCAGGACATCAAAAAGATTTGTTGGTTTGTCTTTTGTACCATTGTGGCTGGGCATAAGTATGTCTACACGTCATCACTGCAACGGTTAGGCATAGATTTACATTCACATTTAGTCATTTAGCAGACGCTCTTATCCAGAGTAAGTATTCAAGTACTTGCGTACATTTACATTTACATTCATTTAGCAGACGCTTTTATCCAAAGCGACTTACAGTAAGTACAGGGACATTCTCCCTGAGGCAAGTAGGGTGAAGTGCCTTGCCCGAGGACACAATGTCATGTTGGCAAAGCCGGAGTTTGAATTTGGAACCTTATGATTACTATCCCGACTCCATAAGAGCTCAGCCATTTGACTTCCTGACTCCCTAGACTAGATCCATCAGGCGTCCGAGACCCCCTGGGGTCTGTCTCAGAGCTGCTGTCTGAGAGCTGCTGTCTACATTCATATCCTGGTTTGCAGGACCCTCCGGATCATCTCTCAGGTTTTCTTAACCGTGTTGACTCAGTGTCTTCAAAGAAAATGTCTCCCTTCACTTCCGGTCTGTTTAGGTGAGTTACCAGCCAGGCTCATGGAATGACCAACTGGCCCTCTCTTCCTCAATGACCGTGACATATCACTGTACAAAGAAGAGATCCTGATACAGAAAGTAAACACCCCTTTCAGGCCTTTGGTGCGATGTCACGAACCCAACTTGTTAGTAGACCGGAGCAAATGTATGTAGTCAGCAACAGTCAAATGAGTCCCTCAGAACATGTATTTCTTTATCATTAAGTTTTTGTTTTCTTTTGAACCCAATTAGGTCCAGTGGTTAACTGTTAATGTATAGCTGACCAGTTTGTTAACACCAGAGCCTTCTTGCTCGCATTCAAAGCACTGCGTCATTGCATTTTTTAAATTCTAGTACTGTCAATCGATCTATACCCAATTTAACATTATTACATAATGTTGTTCTATGGTAAAAAACAAAACAAAAAACTGTTTATTATTATAATGGGATGATTATGTCAACATTCTACAGCGTGATACACATCAAATTGAGTTTATGCCGATTATCTCATGCTACCTTAACAACGATGGATGCGACGCGTTCGGAATCATTTTATTCGAATAGAACCAATCGGCAAACCAATTCTGCGTTCATGACGGATCTGAGAGTGTGTGAGTGAGTGTGTTTTTCCGATGTGCGCGCATGTGTGTGATCTTGACTCCGAGACGTAGCAATCAGTACAGGGAGAGCGAGGAGACAGAAATCAATAGTACCTTCAGAGCTGTATTTACTGCTGCAGCACGGATAGTCTGGACGAGGCCAAGGAGGGAAGTGGTGATCAGGGGTGGGGAAGGGTTAGCAGAGAGAAGCTCCTCTGGGGGCGAGAAAGAGGGAGGCGTTGAGGGAGTTGGGGGAACGATGAGGTTTAAGTGGTGAATGAGCTCATCATGTTTTTCCAAAAAGAAGCTACATTGGACTGTCTTTAGGATCTTCGCAGCAGAACTTTGGATAGTAATACATATTTTGATATTCTAGTCCAGGGATCACCAATCCTGGTCCTCAAGGTCCACTATCCTGACAGTTTTTGTGTTTTCCTGCTCCAAAACACCTGAATCAAATAAAGGGTCATTATGAGGCTTCCACAGAGCTTGATAACGACCCTTCATTAGAATCAGGTGTGCAGGAGCAGGGAAACATTGAAAACTGTCAGGACAGCGGACTTCGAGGACCAGGATTGGTGATCCCTGTTCTAGTCGATACTGTGGCTTTTGAGTTGTCAGGATATAGTGACAATGAGATTAATGTGTATGTTTAAAAGTATAGTTCGGTCCAGATTGATTTAAAAGACAAATATTAAAATGCACAGTGTTTGTTGTATTACCTTAATTCTGAAATTCTGAAAAAAAATCTAGTGATATAGAGTGGATTGCGGAGATAAGGAAAACTATCGTGTCAGTGGAGTCTAAACTATCTGGCCTGATTACAAGTTTGTCTTTCTTTTTTAAATGAATACAATATATTCAGGTTAATGCTTCTTTAGTTATCGGCTGCATTTACATTGAATCATTTACCAGACGCTCTTATCCAGAGTGACTTACAGCAAGTACAGGGACATTCCCCCCTGAGGCAAGTAGGGTGAAGTTCCTTGCCCAAGGACACAACATTATCTTGCCTTAGCCAGGAATCGAATCGACGACTCAGCCACCTGACTATTTATCTTTGTACCACCTCACCTGTGTTTCTTTCGCTCTCTTCCGCCCCCCCACTCTTAGATCCCTACCTCTGGAAGCCTCATTTCACCTCCTGTAAGTCCCGCGAGCAGGAGACGTTCCGATGTTGGTGGAACTCCGGTAGTTTCCAGAACCTCTCCGAACCCGGAGCTCTGCGAGTCTTCTACCTGAAGTGAGCGTGCGCTCGTGCAAACGTTCCCCTCCGTCTCTGCCTACGTCCAGTTCCTTCAACCTTGATCCCAACCGCTCTATTCCCTGTCCTCCTCAGCTCCAGGTCAGGTGACTGGAAGGAGTGTCCTGAGTACTCTTCCTCAGTGGAGAATGAGTGTTACTTCAACAAGAACCACACGGCCATCTGGATCAAATACTGCGTAGAGCTTCGCTCCCAGAACCAGAACATCACGTACGACCAGTTCTGCTTCACTGTGGAGAACATCGGTGAGTGCGGCACTAAACCACACCAACGTGGATCGAACCACTCAAGATCCCCCATGCAATGGTAGAATCGGACACTGGTTGTTCAGGGTTTTGGTAATCAACGCCTTTCAAAGTAGCATGGAATTTATCCTCATATTATGATCTCATACTCATAGATTTGTTTTTATCCTAGATAAGCCTCAAGTAAGCCAAGTATTTGGTCTTTTGTTCCTTTGGAGTCATGTTAAATTTGCCCTGCACTAACAGTGTGACAAGCTAAGAGTCTTTAGTGGAGCACATATGGGAAGAAAACACTATCCAGTGTATTTTGTCACTCAATAATGTACATGTATAATGGAGTGTTGTTAAAAAGATGACATCTGGGGCTGGGGCATATGACAAGGATGTGATGCAGGGAGGCAGACAGACATGGAGGTAGGCAGACAGACATGGAGGTAGGCAGACAGACATGGAGGTAGGCAGACAGGCAGGGAGGTAGGCAGGCAGGTAGGGTGGCAGGCAGGCAGGCAGACATGGAGGCAGACAGGCAGGAAGGCAAACAACCAGATGTTGATATTTGTCCCCTTTGCCTTCTGCTAGTTCACCCTGATCCCCCTGTGAAACTGAACTGGACTCTGCTGAACATCAGCCTCTCAGACTTACACTATGACATCATGATCAGCTGGGACCCTCCCCCCTCGGCAGACGTCAAACTAGGCTGGATGAAACTGGTCTACGAAGTCCAGTACAGGAAGAGGACCAGTGCTCACTGGGATGTGGTGAATGCCAACAGCAGCACTCAAACACACCCAGTTTGTGGTGCCGTTATGGGCAGTCCTCATGTTTGTGTGGCCCTCTCCCCTGCAGCTGGATCCTGATAGGAACACCCAGCAGACCGTCTACGGCCTTCACGTAGACACGGAGTACGAGGTGCGCGTGCGCTGCAGGATGGTCGGATTCACCAACTTCGGGGAATTCAGCGAGCCTTTCTTCGTGTTCGTCCCAGGAGGGTCCAGCAAAGGTAGGAAGACGTCAGAATGTGAGTTTGTGGATGTGGGGATCTTGACAAGAAGGGATCGTTAAGGAAGGGATTATGGTGAGGGAATTTGGGAGTCCACAGTCCAAAGAGGGTTATTATAATGCGTGAAGTAGAAATGATTCATGAGAATGACGTTGACTTCCTCTCTTAGAGTCCTCGTTTCCAGTTATGCTGGTCCTTATCTTTGGCAGTGTGGGTGTGATTACACTCTTCATGGTTATTGTCTTCTCGCAACAGCAGAGGTAAGCCCTCTCTCTCTCTCTCTCACTCACACACTCTCTCTCTCACTCACACACACACACACACATACCAGTTATCCAAAATATATGATATGATCAAAAACCATTCATGTGCCCCTTTCAGACTGATGGTGATTCTACTGCCCCCTGTTCCAGAACCCAAAATCAAAGGGATCGACCCAGAAGTATTTAAGGTACCACATCCCAGATCAGCAAGAGAAAGAAAAGGAGACAGAGAGCCAAAATACAACTGAGAATGCAGTATTCTTGTTTGATATAATCATAGTTGTACGTCTTTTAATTAGAACGTTAAAAAAACACTTTTTGAAAGTTAAGGCAAACAATAATGACAGCAATATCAGAGTGGTTATGAATGATAGCAATATCAGAGTGGTTATGAATGATAGCAATATCAGAGTGGTTATTAATGACAGCAATATCAGAGTGGTTATGAATGATAGCAATATCAGAGTGGTTTGCCAGTGAGTGTATGTCTCACATCACATTGCTCGCACCAGAAAGGGAAACTGGAGGAGCTGAACTTCATTCTGAGTGGCGGTGGGATGGGTGGGCTCCACTCCTACTCTCAGGATCTCTACCAGGATGACCCCTGGGTGGAGTTCATCGAGGTCGACTCCGGGAAGTCCGAGCTCGAGGAGAAAGAGGACAATCAGAGCTCGGACACCGAACGTCTGCTGGCACCGCCTTACCCGAGCCACCACGCTCACCTGGGCTGCACACACGGCCTCAGGTACACTCTGGGTTCAGCGGTATTCAGATGTTGGTTTTGTTTCATGCTCGTTTGCACATTGGTGTCACATCGCTGGGTAATGATATGTTTCTGTGTTTCACTCCTCTCAGTACGCCTGATGATGACTCTGGTCCAGCTAGCGCCTACGAATCAGACTTTCCTGATCCGGGGGCCCTATTGCTGATGTCCACCCGTCTGTCCAGCCAGTCCCACCAAGGTGAGCCTCTTCTGGGTCGCCAAAATCAGGGGAAAGCCCCAAACGCGGAAGTTCCACTTTTCGGCCAGGCTCCAAAAGTCCAGACTGGATCTGAAGAGCTGCAGAACTGCGTCAACGTGGATTTCTACGCTCAGGTGAGTGATATTACCCCCGCTGGAGGGGTGATGCTGTCCCCCAGTCAACAACCACGTTCCCAAGAGAACAGCACCATCCCGGAGCCGAGCAAGAGGAACGTTCGTGAGGAGGAATGCGAAGACGAGAGGCAAGCCGAGGAGTGGAGGAGGAGGCTGAAGCAGCAGAAGTTTCAGCTGCTGGTGTTACACCCCGAGGGGGGAGGCTACACCACGGAGAGTAGCGCCCGCCTTGTCAACACCCCCATCCCCCCTTTACCCAGAGAGGCGTACCAAATTGTGCCCCCCCAGTCCCCGGAGACCCCACCATCGCACCCTGGTGCAGGGGTAGGGGAGTACCAGTCCCCCTACATCCTCCCTGAGTCCCCCCCTGCCATGTTCCTCCCCTCTGTTTCAGACTACACTGTGGTACAGGATATCGACTGCCAGCACAGCCTACTTCTCAACCCTCACTCCCCCCAGACCCCCCCCCCTGGCCCCCCTCAGCAGCCGACAAAATCTATAACCACCATCCCCATTGACTACCTCTCTCCAGACCTGCTGAGAGAAACTACATCTCCCAAGATTACTGGGGGTTTTGTGGGAAGTAACTCGTAATAACAGACTGATTGTACATGACCGCTGCTGCAAGCCAAATATGTCACGATATGATTCAACTGCCTGAGTGAAACCCACACGGTTAGTGAGGGAAGATGCTGTAGGGAATTTTGTGGAAATATCAAGTGAAGGTTTGGTTCTGTCAGTACTTTTGAAGTACTTAAGAATATAAAACATCAAATGTTGCCAGAAAACCTTTTTTAAAGGCTTGAAGGGGCTAACAGGGAAACTTAAGTTGAAGGTACCCTAACAAAACAGACTTTGAAATAGAGCTTTTCTACACACTTCTTCGCTCATCCAGCACATAAGTCCAACCCAGGCGTTGTGACTGATTGAAGCTTCATGCACAGAATCTGTTCATCTGTGCCATTTTCCTCTGCCTTAACTCTTCTTAAGAATATTCGTCTGTGAAGCAAACACATCAATATTAGCTCATGTTCTCTCAATATTTTGATGGAATGTTCACAAGTTCAAAGGCAGTGCCACAGTCTGCAATTATAAAGGAAAACTTTATAATAAAACTGCTCTGAAGGAAGGTTGCAGGGGTCTTGTGTAACAACCCTGTAGCAGACTTCTCATTATAACAAAGGGATAAAAAATGTTTTTGTGTTACTTTATACGATACATGAATCATGTCGGTGTCCTTCAATGAGGACCAGACAACGGACCATGGATTCAAAGCCATGATGCGACAGTAGGTTGATCATGTTCCAGTTAGTTGAGTTAAAAAAACAACAGTTATCTCTCGAGCAGGGACGGGTGAGGAATCATCCGTGAATGGGTTCAACAACCCTTAATTAACTTCACTTTTCACATGGAGGGACGATAACTGGAAACATGCTACATATTTGTTCTTACATATGAGTTCTCTCAGTTTCTTACTGGATCTTTGGAAGGCTATGAGTGCATATGTTTATGTAAATATAGGTATTTTTTTATCAGTTAGGATACTCTACTGTGCTTAAGTAAATACCAAGTATGTATCAAAAGTGGGAGTTACGAGCAACCCTACACTAACATTTAATTAATCAAAACTTTGCAAAGAAGAAAGACTGTAAAAGCAAAACATATAGCAGAGAATCAGAATAACGAGCTTGTTACATAGATACACTTCTTTACGTTTCAGAGGTTACAACTTATTACGCAATGGAATTTGAGCAGGTGTGTAGATAATCAACACAATCTTCAACTGCCCTCTGCCATGTCTACTTATCCTTGACGCCAGGGGTGTCGAACCGTGTGCCATGGAGGGCCAAGAGGGTGCAGGTTGTCATGCCAACCAAACACTACACAAACTGATTTCAATAAGTGAAGCAGCTCATTAGTGAAATCCACTAGTGTAGTCCTTGGTCGACGTGAAAACCTGCACCCTCTTGGCCCTCCTTGGCACACGGTTCGACACCCCTGCCTAAGACACTTCCTGCCTACTTTGCCTTCTTATACTTTGGTAAAAATCTAGACTGCTAACATATAATACCACTTAATGACATAGTAATTCCAATTTACTGCTAACTGTTTTAGATGTTGCTATGCAGTTCCATGTAGTTAATGTAACCTTAATGTCAAGGGTTGCCAGGGAACTCTACTACATCACAGTGGTGTTTTGGTATTGTACAAAGCCAAAGTTGGATCTAAGTGATGGGGACAATGGCAGACACGAAGAGCTGGAGACTGTACCTCATGAGCGCAACAATGAATTATGAGGACTGAAAAAATGAACACGATACAAATAAGCTTTTTATTATTATTATTTTGTTGGCTGCATTAGAAGCTCTCATTCCGTACGGTACAATGCCTGTTTTTAAAGAATGATTAAAAAAAGTGACATGTTGATCTTCGTAACGTTACTGCATGTTGAGATACTCATATTCACGCTTCTGTGGAGTCATGCGGTAGTTGAAAACCCCCTGTGCCATCATTTCACCTACGCTTGTGAATTGCAGATATGCACAGATACACATACAAGCCTTATGAGATACCATGTATCACACTGCACACTAAGAGGCTTGCCAACGCCCCAGGTCCCACTGAGAAATCTACCTGGCCTGTGCTGTAAGCATTAAGTTATTCAGCAAGAAATGTCTTAAATCTATTAGTGCCCTAAAGTATGTTAAGTAGGTATTTATAAAGATTTTGATACTAATTCAAGCATTTTATGGCTTGCTTGATTAGTCCATGAGCCTGTTTGTATTAAGCTTTATCACAGGTAGTCAAGAGAATTTGCAGTGAAATGTAATAATACAGACCTAATTCTATTGTAGAATGTCCAATACATATAATCTCTCTGCAAAGTTTTAAAGCTAATGTTAGCCTTAGATTTATTTCAGCGTATTAAAGACATATTATTTAGAGAAACATTGCTAAGAATAAGCTACAGATGATTTTTTGTAATTGTAATTGTGTTTGTCTGCAGACTGGAAGGATTATGCATGGTAACACGGTGTATTATTTTCCATTATGAAACTGAATGATGAGACTCGGATCTTTTATTTACAAAGGTTACAGACAGAAGGAATGGAATGTTTACGTCTGACAGTATGTTAGTATGAGCATAATGTAAATTGATTTTTGTTTAAACCTTGTAACTTTACTGACACTTTAAAGCACGCACTTTCTACAAATCGTATTACATATGAGTGGTGTAGTCCATAATTTGCATTACAGACTCAATCAAAACTCAGAAATATTTCATAAAAAATAGGTTTTACTCAATGTAAAAATACTCCAACATAATACAAACTCTATAACATCATATTACTGTTAGTACGTTAATCTAAGTATGAAATGCCGTTTACACTTTTGGTCAGAATTATTTGATAGATACACAATGAAAGTATGACATACTGTATAAAGATTGAGTTGATTATGCAGCTGATTTCTGTGTAAGTGTGTAAAAAGTGATACACAGATGGAACCACAGAAGTTTGTCTCAGATTGGCTCAATAGTTTCTAAAAAGGTTGGAAAAAAAAATATGTAGAGACTTCTTTATAGGTACACATCTCGATGGTTGATAATAATTTTCATCAAGTATAGTTGTCTGGTTTTATCTGTAAATCAATTGTAAATATTTTGCCTGAAACACAAAGTATTATATGTTTTGAACTGTGCTATTGAGGTCAAATATACAGGTCAGAATACTCTTGGTTCTAAAATGGTTCTGATTTTATATGGGTAGTCCGTTTAAATGTGTTTCTTCCACAACTAAATCTTGTACAAGTCTGAATTGTGCTAAACCAGATTGTTTTAGTTGAAGTGTTCATCTGCAGCCCAGTAGGAAAGGCAGTTGAAAAGCTCTAAAACGCTTAGCTGAATTTGGTGAGGATAAGAAGTGTCAGGGGAAAAATATCAAGCAGTATTTTATGATTTTATGTTGTTTTTCTTGACCGTCAAGCTTTTGGTTGTGGTTTTTGTCAAGTTACTTTCAAAAAAGTCAAACAATAAATATGTATATTTAGACACCTTTTTGAGCGTTATCAGTCATTGCTTGGTATTTTTTTTCATTTAAAGTCCCAAATGTATTGTGTTCATTTATGTTTTGTTTCTCTGTACTAAATCAGGGATCACCCAATCCTGGTCCTTGAGGTCCGGACAGTTTTCAATGTTTCCCTGCTCCAGCACACCTGATTCAAATAAAGGGTCATTATGAGGCTTCCACAGAGCTTGATAACGACCCATTCATTAGAATCAGGTGTGCTGGAGCAGGGAAACATCGAAAACTGTCAGGACAGCGGACCTTGAGGACCAGGATTGGTGATCCCTGTACTAAATGAACGCAGGCCTGTGTATTGTTCCTCCTTGAGTTCACAGTGGTACATTTAGTGTTCTTTTCTGTAATTATTCAATATGCTGAAAGAAGAACAACATGATTCGCTGTGAGAGGTCCTACTGATCAGTCCTTAATGTACTATGACGTTGGTGACTGTTGATTTAGTAAAGGTCCAGCACAGCATGGGGCTGGGATGTCTGTGTACGTGTCTAAGTGACAGATTGATGGAGAGCAATTTATACATGCGTGTTTGTGTGTGTGTGTGTGTGTTTGTGTGTGTGTGTCTCTTCCCTTTCCCACTTTTTGGGACTAAGTGGACCGGGTAGCGCTGAACAAGCGGCTGTGTGTCGGAGGGAAAGCAGATCAGCCAATTAGAAGGAGCTTGTGTACTGCTGTTCTCTGTGTAGGGTTGATTGGATCAGAGAGCTAGCCACTCACAGATCCTTCATTTTGGACCATTGTAGGTAATTACCCATAGGTCTCTGCTCCGACTATTGGATCTTCAGTACAATTACACCCACGCCAGAAGCCCATCCAAGCATCGTTTATCACGTCAGCCAGCCGATTGACCTTTTAAGATGCTCGGTCTGAACTGCCATTCAGATACATTACAGAGCCAGCTTAGGTGATGGGGGTGTTTTTCCAAGCTATCTTTTAATATTCTTAGTTGTTACCTCATGTTTGTTTCACAACAGACTAACCTAAACTAGGTCCAGGTGTAGGGTCTAATACAAATGAAATGGATATTCCATAACACAGTAAATGAATTGTATCAAGACTTTATGGGCCTTATCTTGCACCCAGCGCAACTGACTTTGTACACCGTTGCACGTATCATTCCTGTTGCGCACTCGACGCAGAGGAGTTTTCCTTCCACAGACGCATGTGAGTAAATTAAGGAATTAATTTGCGCTTGTGCACAACACACATGCTCTTTTCCTTCTGTCATCTACACAGACGCAGCAGTTCCCATTTAAGACAAGGATCACTTCCTCGGCTGGGATGAAGCCTGGAGCTGGTGGCCCGGACATTTTCCAGACAAATAAGCCTTCTTCCTAAAAGTTCAAATTAGTTTAGAAAAAAAAGTGCGAGCAGGCGTCTTGTAATTAATTTCTACATACCAACTTACCAGACTGCAAAATTGTTTTAGATTTCATCTTGACTTGTTGCCAGGATATTTTTTGTCCATACGTGTTAGTTCTGTACGGACATTTATTGTGCATCAAGAATTCATAGAGCAACTCTATAAAAAAAATCGAAGGACATAAAATGTACATAAATGTCGGTTTGAGGTGGTCTGTGAGATACTTTTCCAACTTGAATGTTGAGTGTCCCAATGCTTCTGTCATGTGCAGGTCGATCAACCGAGGTCAGCGTGACCTCACGGCAGAGGACGCGTCATCGCCAAGCCCCGCCCCCTCATCAGCCAGCCAACAGCTGCAGCTCATAGAGAACTGGTCAAAAGGCAGCGAGATGGCGGTCCTGTTTAGTTAGTTATCGTTTGATCTGTGATCGAAGGGGAGCACAGTACAAGAAGTAAGATAACTTCTCCTGTTTAGTTTGCAACCTGGACAGACCGCTATATTGCATTTGAGCTCGAGCGCCTAAATTGTGCGCCAGCGCAGGGGGGCAGGGGGTGCAGGGAGAGTTAGGAAGGGGTGTGGAAATATTTTATACTTCAATAAAGCTGTTTAAAGAAAAAAAAATGTTGAGCACGTAACATACGCCATCTGTTGGTCGTACTAAGACCATCATTCTAAAGGAGCTTATGGAAGTCTTCAAGTGAATACATTACAATATTGTCGAGGGAAAAATATTGTAATCTAAAAGAATGAAAATCGTCATACAACACTCATGAAATATGATCTCTCCAAAAGACAAACTAATTGGAGTATTTTTCTCACTTTGTCATGATCCACTGTCATACACAAACACACACTCAGAGCTGATGAAAAGGTGAACCTCTTTATTCAGTCATTTCAGTTTGAAACATTCCTCAAACACTGGTGAACATCTGCTGTGCAGACATCAGGCTGTCTAAGTGACAATTGTCTTCCCTTAAAAACCTTCATTAAGTACAGATTCACCAATATTCCAATCTTTCATTCTATTTCACCTCAGGACTGACATAAAGAGTAAAACTTCTTTCATGGTGTTTCATATGAAAAGCAGAATATGCATTACACACAAAAACTATTTGTTAGTTGCTTATACTAGGATATTTTGTTAAAATTGTACTGAGTCACACATTGTGCAGGGGAGAAATTGAGTTTGCAGACTTGTCTACAAAAACACTAAACTAGAGTATGCATACAATTAGGACAATTAGGACTATAGGCTATAGTTCAATGAGGGAAAATACAATCCCTCTTTGAATGTGAGACTCCCCCCCCCCCCCCCCCCCCCCCCCCCCACCAGACTCTATAATCATCGCAGGCCATAACTTAAATTGGATGGGACCTAATTTTCTTAGTTGCGATCATCCAGATCGCACCCTTATTGGATTTCAAATGGTAATTTTTCTCCAAAGCTATTAAGAACTGGTAAATTCAATTTCATAATTACTTGTGAAACAGATAATGTCCACATTTTGTTCCTCTCCACTCTCTTCAATCTGACATCCAGCAAGCACCACTAGAGCTTAGTTTCCGCACCTGCCTTCATTACGTGTGGAGAGAGCGCAGAGGAGGAGTCAAGAGAATGGATATCATATCTTCTTCCACTCCTGGTGAGGAATGAGGCTGAACATGCTGACAGACACACAGTGCACTTAATGAGGAGGTGTCATTTCTATGCCATCCCTATCCCTTTGTATAAACCAGGGGTCTCAAACTTGTGCCATCGCGGGCCAAGAGGGTGCAGGTTTTCGTGTTAACCAAGCCACTACACCAGCTGATTTCAATAACGAGTTTGATTTCACTGAGTGGAGAAACTCGTCAGTGGAATCAGCTGGTGTAGTGGCTTGGTTAACATGAAAACCTGCATCCTCTTGGCCCGCGATGGTACGAGTTTGAGACCCCTGGTATAAAAACTTCATCTACTCCTTACTGTCTGTCAGCTGCATCACCTCAGGGTAATACTAGTTGGTAAAAGAGCACTTTCCCCGAGGGTTGAGATTTAAAAGGTGTAGCAGGGAAGTGACCCTGCTTACAGCTGCTCTCAGCCTCACCCCTCGATACCCCCGGGTCAGTCTCATTTGGCTGGCTGAGGCTGTGGTCAGTCTGCCGGGGCCAGACGTCACTGTCAGGTCTCTCTAATCTGATTGGTGGAGTCCCCCGCTGGCCTGTGTCACTGTCAGGAGGCAGGAAGTGCCTCGTCACAGTGTCAAAGGTCGACGGGCTGCTCCTCACCAAAGAGCCTTCGTCAGTGTCAGCATCAGCTGGCTTTGATACTGACCTCGTGTTCAGATTCTGCCCTGAACTCTCAGCTGTGCTTAGACTTTCACTTGGCTTTCCCTGTGACTCAAGGCTTCTGCATCACTAACTCTGCCTCTGATTGGTGCAGGTGAACGGGCTGCTGTTGATGGTGTTGTTTCTCCTCGTTCTCAAAGCGTGAGGCATCGCGAGCCTGCCCGTGCCCTTCCCTCCTGTCACCACGGTGACCATGCCCCCTTCTCTCCCCCATATGGCCATGGTGACCGTGGCCATGGTGATCGTGCCCGTGGTGACTGTGCCCGACGCCATGGTGATGATGATGATGCTGGTGGGGGTGTCTGGTATCTGAGGTTTCCACATCGTCAGGTTTGGCCTCCGCCGTCCTGTTACACTCTGCTGGAATCTCAACACCCTAGGAGACAGATTTAGAAGAGTGTCAGTTTGTGTGTGTGTGTGTGTGTGTGTGTGTGTGTGTGTGTGCGTGTGTTTGTGTGTGGGACTTACCTCATATCTGCAGTCCCCACACACGCGTTTGCAGTATGTGTCCTTAATGGCGTTTTCTACATAGGGGGTCCCCAGAATGGAGTAGGGGAGGGATATGTGATAGCTGAGACGTCCACACCTGGAAGACAGGATGCAGGGAGAGTACAGATTAGAAAGGGTTTCCATTATCTCGTTCCTATGTACACATTTACAATGTCCGTGGTTCAGTTTGATCATATTTTCATTCTGTTTCGCCCATTGGTTTTGTTATCTTCAGACTGCCTGCAGAGGATTGCAATAGCTGTGTTGACAGACCGGTGAAAATAGCGCCGGTCAACATTTGAAATCACGTTCATACCATGGCAATTATGTGAGGCAAAATCATTCGTGCTCCAAACTTTTCCAAAACAGTGATCGATGATGATGATGAATCAAACTGTGAACTGACCTATCGTAGATGAGGAAGTCATCCTTGTCTCCTGCCAGAGCCTCCCACACATCAGCCTGCTCCGGCAACTGCTGGTACAGGGTGATGTTGTCGGTCAGGCGCTGCTGCAGCAGGCTGTGCAGCCTCTGGGACTGTTCCCCCCGGTGGTTCACCACCATGTAGGTGATGTTCTCCAGACCCTGACCCTCCAAATTCTGGCGCAGGCCATCCATGCTGCTCCCCCGGGGGAATGAGAGAAGGGTGTGTTTAAATTCAGATAAGGTAGGGGAGAGTGAAACGGCCGTGTACGATGATGATTCACGTTACATTGACGTTCATCAGACCAAAGCGATTTAGCGCAAGTACAGGGCCATTCCCCCCCTGAGGCATGTAGGGTGGAGTGCCTTGCTCAACGACACAACATCATGTTGACACAGGCAGGGTTCAAACCAGCGACCCTCTGATTATTAACCAAACACCCTAACCGACTGCAACACATGACCATATTGGAAGTATTCTTTCTAAAATGCATTGTTGGTGCAACACTCTTGTCGACATAGCGGAGCAACAGGATTGGTGGGTAACTTACCGAGAGGCCTGCACCAAACAGAATAATCAGCTGGCCTGGAAGAGAGCCACTACTGTCACCTGACCCATGGCCTCTTTCATTGGCTCCACTTCACCGATCTTCCAATCAGGTGGAGGTTTACAGCGTGTCCCCTCCCCCTGACTCTCTGCCCCGCCCCCAGGGAGCAGGCAGAATGCCAGGAGAAGGTTCAGCCACACCCACATAATCGAGGGTCAACTCGGGGGTCTGACAGCCGACTAGAGAAAGGAATTGACGAGAGGGAGGAAGGAAGAAGGGTGTGGGGGAGGGGAAAAGAGTATTAGGGAACTTAAAGTCAAACATGCAGCGTGAAAGTGGAATGAACATTTGGGTGAAGGTTTGACCTAATTTCCAGCTTGATAAAATGACAATTTACACCTTCAGACAAGACAAACAAATGTGTCTTTGAGGGTTTATCTAAATCAGGAAAATGCAGCATCCATTTTATATTTCAGTGTATGTATTAAGTTTAGGTTTGATCACTCTGCATTCTAACAATATAACTGTAAAGTCGCAAACCAAAGTAATACTTACCATTCTAACTAACTCTAATTCTACTAAAATATATATATTTTTCATCATATTCAAACAAGAGTTGTAGATTTGGATATTTCCTAATTAAACTTACTATTATTTCCTATCAAGCTTTAAGACAAGTATTTCAAAGTTCAATATCAAACTTTAAGACGATTATTAATCCTTCAATTGTTCATATTATCGAGCAAGCATACATGGCTTTTGTTTACCAAAAAGCACAAAAGGTGCTACACAAATGAACTAGTCGTCTTGATTAAACAAGATAAAGGTTAATCCTAGCATGCGTAGTAAAGTAACTGTCGAAACAAAGTTATTACTTACAAGCAAGTTCTGTTCTTTCTTGAAGCAGCTATTCCAACAGAAACAGCCCCAAACCTGGGCTCTCCCCTTTTATACCACGCCTGTTGTTTTTCTCCCAGAAAAAGAAGGACAAAGTTCAGCAGGGTGTCTCTTTCTGCTGACTCTTGCACTTGTACACGAGTTCACTTTGTTACAGTTCAATTATTTGTGTAAAGTTATACAGTAGTTCAGTTACTTGTGTAACTCATTATATATATTTACAGACTTTGCTATACCCCACTGTACGTTTTGTTTGCAGTGTGGCAAAAGACTATTCAGACTATTTCACAATCAAGTGTTTTAATTATAAGGCAAACCAGTTTCCATGTACATATTATTGCACTATATTATTTGTCTTGTTTACTTTACACTTCTGCATGAGTTTGATAGACTGTACCTCTAAGACATTCCTTAAACCAGAATTTCTTATCAAATGATTATAAAAACAGAAACTTTAGGAAATAAATGACAGTACAATCATTATAGAACACATGTACAGCATTGCTCAGCATCACTGCATGTCAAGACAAACTACTAGCTCAAAAATCCATGCATCCGTAAACCCAAGGTCCAGTGTTTAATGATCCATATAAGGCCAAGTCAGTTCATAGTTAACTGTGTACAGAAACCTGGTGATAACAATCCAGACAAGACCCTGGTGCTGACCTTCCGAGCAGTGAATGGGACTGCCCCAAGCTATATCAACTCTCTCCTCCAGCCTTACAACCCTGTCCGCCACCTACGGTCCTCTTCTGACAACCGTCTAGTGGTCCCCCCCCTCAAGAGCGCCAGAGCCCAGCACAAACTCTTCCACTGTCTGGCTCCTCAATGGTGGAATCAACTCCCCACCCCCATCAGAAACACAGACTGTTTCCTCACCTTCAAGAAAAGGCTCAAAACTGCTCAAAACGGAATTTAATGGCACTTAGAAACACTAGAATTAGCATGGCACTTAGAAACACTAGAATTAGTATGGCACTTAGAAACACTAGAATTAGTATGGCACATGGAAATATCACTTGTTGTTGCTATAGTTCAGAAACTTCCTATTGTTGTGTTTTGACTTGCACCACTGGTGGACTACAGCCTGGCGGAGGCTCACCTTAAAACTGTATAATGTTCAGCTGAATGCTCTTATAGTTCTTCCCTTGGCACTTATTTGTTATCATGATGTATGTTTTGTAACCTAGATGTCCGCTATGTTGGGGTCTATCAAGTTGTTAAGCTCTTTTGTAATGCTCTCCCTTGTAAGTCGCTTTGGATAAAAGCGTCTGCTAAATGAATAAATGTAAATGTACTGACCTTCAGAGCAGTGAACGGGACTGCACCTGACTACATCAAGTCTCTCCTCCAGCCTTACACCCCTGCCCGCCAGTGTGCCTCTCAAGAGCGCTAGAGCCCAACACAAACTCTTGCCCTGTCTGGCTCCTAAATGGTGGAATCAACTCCCCACTTCCATCAGAAACACAGACTGTCTTCTCACCTTCAAGAAACGGCTCAAAACCCACTTGTTCCGAGAGTTTAATGGCACTTAGAAATATCAGCTGTTGTTGTTGTTGTTCAGAATTACTTTATTGTTCCCCAAGAGAAAACTCTTTAGTGTTGTTGTTGTTGTTGCTTTGTTATTCGCTTCCTGTAAGTAGACTACTGCCTGTCGGAGGTGTCTGCCTTGTAATCTGTTTGGCTGGATGCTCTTATAGCTCCTCCCTAGGGGGGACGATAATGAGGCCCTTTACGCTACTGATAAAGCTAAGCTGAGGGTGGTGGCTAACACTGGGCCAAGCCACGTGGCACAAACAGTGATGCTAGGTACAACCTGACACCCATGATTTTGGGCTAAGAGGTAATTTAGGGTGGTAGACTAAGAGAATTTGGCATTGCTCAAACGATGAGTTGGCATTAGGTAATAGTACCTAGCTGTTGTGAACTGCAATTTCAACCCCTGGAGGACAAATAAAGGTTTATCTAATCTAATCTACCTGGACCTTAGTCGGACCACATGGGCACTAGCCCTAGCTGAAAGTGGACTGATGATCGTGAGTGTCCAACCTCTGGTGAGTGGTTATTATATTTGTCAGGCTCTGCCACACAATTCTGTGTATGTGCAAACCGCTTCTGATTCTTTAAGCAGTGAGTTCTCATAATGAGAACAAGGGCAATCCCCACATTTCATCTAAATTGGTATGAGCTAAATGTCTACAGTGTTGAAGAACCTGTAACGAAAGGTCAATCAAACACAAGGGAGGGAAATGTCAATATCAAAGGTGAAGACAGTAACCTGGACAAAAACAGCACAAAACACATGATATTTCAATTTAGAATGTTAAATAATGACATAAATCGATTTTCCTATACATTTATTCATTTAGCAGACGCTTTTATCCAAAGCGTTGTATAATTGTATAATATTACAAAGAAACCCTCAGCCATACATGAAATATATAACTCAAATTATGTGAGTTATGTATTCTTTCTGAAAGTTCGGGCCATAGACATGTTTGGGGCCCCCTGGAAAACATGATACCTTTATGTATGGTGTATACTGTATAAAAGTATCCGGTCTGTTATATGAGTTTTTAATTGTTATTTCTGTGTCGAATTCCATTGTACATATTTCTATTTCTATACAGGACTAATATCCCCTTGTATTTTAATTGCTGAATTAATAAATGCATATATATATATATATATATATATATATGCTGTATAAAAAAGTATTCGGTACTACCAGCAAAAGCGTCGCTAGGCAACAGTACACAGGGTCCGTCTCAAACATCGATCCAAGCCTACATAGCAAGCAGGTTTCGTTGTTCCCGTCAGTAAAGAGCACAACGGACTGGCATAATTTCTTATTAAAGGTGAGACAGAAACACACGTATTGTGTCTGCATAAGTAACTAGAAACGCAAACTAATCTATGTATTTTCATATGAATACATGTAGACTTTGTTTGCTTGGTATTGGGAAGTAAATGAAAAGCCACATATCTGCAGATCATGCTTGTGCTGCCTGCTGTAGAGCCACTCTGAACTACAGTTAGAGCAACTCTAACCAGTCTGTCAGTACAAGACTAGAAACATAATACAAATGCAATATTTGCCAGGCTAGAAGTGTTAAATGATAAAACTGTACTTGGTTGTGTCTACTGTGTGGCTGGTTGTAGATATATCACTGATCCACAAATGATGTCTTCCAGTCTCATAGATTCAAGTCCTTATGGATGCAACTGCAAAACCTTTCAGAATCCCACCTCAAATTGCCATTTATGCAGAAAAGCATGAAATATTTGATTTGGTTCAGGTACAGTATAGTAAAGTTGTGACAAAATACAGAAATAACCTGATACTCACTTCCATGCAGTACCTGGGCCTAACTTAAGCTATGGTGTCAAAGTAATTTACTTTCTGTTCTGGGTTCGTATGTAGACACTTGTTCAGAAGTTAATGGTGGACAAGCCAGATGATCCCATTCAGTACCTGATCAATCTTCTGAAGAGGGGGACTATTCAGGGTAAGAACCTCTGTTGTTGTACATTAAAAGGACGGTTTATTTCTAAATATTCCAAAATACATATTACTGCTATAACCTTTGTAGTGCTATTTATGCATTCATTATATATATTTCTATATCATGGCACTTGTTTCGTGCTAAAAAGGTCTGTGATGATTGAAACGCCTCTAAACACAGCACACCAATCTTTTCACATTCAATTAATCCAGGGTTCACCAACCTTTTTAAAACTGAGAGCTACTTCCGGGGTACTGAGTCATATGAAGAGCTACCAGTTTGATATGCTCTTCTGAAAAAAACACATTTGTTCAGTTTGCCTTTATACAGTAATGATTAATGATACTCATCTATGTGAATACACTGATCATGTTACTGATATCTCACAATAATAATTATCATGAACATATTTTTTGTAATATTGTCCTCTTTAAATCTACATAGTGTGATTAAAAAAGAACAGCAACAGAATCAAACTAAATTTTAGATGCAGCTCACTAGTGAGTTGTGCTATTCTTTGACCAGGACTGTGGGTGATTCATGTGGTCCTTGGGGGCTGCCTGGTGCGCACAGGCACCGTGTTGGTGACCCCTGCATTAATCTAGTCCAGTGGTTCTCAACCCTGATCCTCGAGGGCCACAGTCATGAAGGTTTTAGATGTTTCTCTGCTCCAGCACACCTGATTCTAATGAATGGGTCGTTATCAAGCTCTGTGGAAGCCTCATCATTAGAATCAGGTGTGCTTGAGCAGGGAAACATCTAAAACCTTCAGGACAGCGGCCCTCGAGGACCAGGATTGAGGAACACTGATCTAGTCGCTGTTCACTGTGGTTTTAATGAACATGTATTTGAAAGATAAAAATGCATGTGTGGTATTAATTGAGGCGTGGTGAGTGTTCAGTATCTTTATGTGTTTTCGTTTTGTTCCCTTCTGTCTCAGTACCGAGAATTATGCTGTTGGGACCTCCAGCATCAGGAAAAACAACTATTGTAAGATGGATAATCGTAATATTATCTATATATAATAATTACAGCTACCCTCAGCAGGTCTAAAAATAGTCAAATTATTATAATTTAGTCTAAACCACAGTAAAATGTATCTAAATGCTGGCAATACAATGTAATACATCTTTAAGGAAAGATGGCAGTGTTGAAAGTGTTTGTTGTGTTAACATTTCCAGGCCAGAAATCTGTGTGAACAGATTCAAGCCATCCACATCAACACCAGCAACCTGCTGCTGGAAGACACCGACCAGACCATGCAAGCTCTGCAGTACAGAGACAAACAGCAGGCACGGCCTCTCACACACACCCACACACAGACACACACACACACCCACAGACAGACACACCCACAGACAGACACACACACACACACACACACACACACACACACACACACACACACACACACAAGAACACACCCACGAACACAACGGAAAACTGTCAGAGAAACCCTTGTAAAACAGCGATGTTTCTTATTTATGTTTATTTGACATTGTTGTTGTTGTTACCAGGAAATTCCAAGTGACCTGTGGATTAAGCTGATTCAGCAGCGTCTATCAAAGATTGACTGTGTCAGACGGGTAAGGGCCTTGTCTCCAACTTCATTCCTCCTTACATACATTCATACACACAGACACACTAGGCTACCTGCTGCACAGACGTGGCACCACAGTACTTCAAGTGATCAAGGTCCTTGTCAAAAATCGAAGGGGCGTGTGTGTTTTCCTGCAGGGCTGGATAATGGAGGGCATCCCTCGTACGCATCAAGAGGCTTTATCCCTCCAGAAAGCTGGCATTTTCCCAGATCACGTTGGTAAGGGCCTCATTCAAGGCTCACTGCACTGCCATCTAGTGGTGGTTCAGCAGAATGAAAGCTTGGAGGTTGTTCATCCTCATTTGTGTGCGTGTGTGTCTTCTCTGGCAGTAATGCTGAAGGCCCCTGATTCAGTGCTGAAGGAGAGGAGCCATGGAAAAAGGATTGACCCCGTTACTGGAGGTAACTGGGAGACAGGTGGCTGAGCGGTTAGGGAATCAGGCTAGCAATCAGAATGTTGCCAGTTAGATTCCTGGCCGTGCCAGATGACGTTGTGTCCTTGGGCAAGGCACTTCACCCTACCTCACCCTACTTCACCCTAAGTCGCTCTGGATAAGAGCGTCTGATAAATGACTCAACGTAAATGTAAACATGGCCGACACTGACAGGTCAAAGATCTGCAAGGTACAGAGATTACCGCGGGACTGAGCCGCAGGGGGCTCGTTTCCTTTCCAGACGTGTACCATGTGACCTTCATATGGCCGGAGGCTGAGGAGGTGGCAGAGCGTCTTCTGCCTGAGGAAAGCACCTCGACGGAGCAGCGTGCGAGGCAGCTGAGGCAGCACCAGAGCGAGGCTCACGCCCTCGCCAGGATTTACCACAACCACCTCAAGACAGTCGACGCCGACCAGCCTCACGCTGACGTCTTGGACCAGGGTAAGAGGTTAGATCCTGAGTCAGTCATGAGGAGACATGAGGAGCTGATGGGCCACTCTAGTTCTGCACAGAACCAGTTGTTGCTCTGTATACAATTATGTAAATGCATAATGTATCATGCATTTATCTAAATGAGCATTGAGCACATTAGGGCAATTTGAAACAATTTGAGGCATTCAGAGTGTCGTCCATGTGTCAGTGTAGTGGGGTTTCCAATGAAAGTTTCTTTTTATTTTGTCTGTGAACACACAGCTGACTTGTCTTGACAAATGGCCCCTGTTTGGCCCCCTTTGTCTAACTCTGACTCTCCCAGAGTGATAGTGGCAGCAGACATCTGAGCACATTTCAAATGGCTTTTCTGTCCACTCTGGCCTTCTTCCAGGCCCCTTTCACTCAAAAAGCGATGGATGGTGCAGATTAGAGACAGACTGCACACACACACACAATCACACACACACACACAGAGGACATATAACTATTTTCCAGGCTGTTCCTGCTTTTGTATAATAAGTGTGAATGTCTGTCTCATTTCTCAGTGCTAACGTACGTCTTATCCAGACATCGCTCTCTGGCCCCTCACACACCCAGGATCCTGCTATTTGGCCCTCCAGGCTCAGGAAAAAGTCTTCAGGCAAGACTGATCTCCCAGAAATACAACATGGTGAACCGTGAGTGTCCGATCCAAACACTGTAGACTGGGCGGTTTGATCACAGCTTGCTTGTAGATGGTCCTGGATGTGAGTCCTGGTTGTCAGTCCTGGATGTCAGTCCTGGATGTGAGTCCTGGTTGTCAGTCCTGGATGTGAGTCCTGGTTGTTAGTCCTGGATGTGAGTCCTGGTTGTTAGTCCTGGATGTCAGTCCTGGATGTTAGTCCTGGAGGTTATTCCTGGATGTCAGTCCTGGATGTCAGTCCTGGATGTCAGTCCTGGATGTTAGTCCTGGAGGTTATTCCTGGATGTCAGTCCTGGATGTGAGTCCTGGATGTCAGTCCTGGATGTGAGTCCTGGTTGTCAGTCCTGGATGTGAGTCCTGGTTGTTAGTCCTGGATGTCAGTCCTGGATGTTAGTCCTGGAGGTTATTCCTGGATGTCAGTCCTGGATGTCAGTCCTGGATGTCAGTCCTGGATGTTAGTCCTGGAGGTTATTCCTGGATGTCAGTCCTGGATGTGAGTCCTGGATGTCAGTCCTGGATGTTAGTCCTGGAGGTTATTCCTGGATGTTAGTCCTTTCCTGGACAATTGTGGTTCTTTGCTGCGTTTTTCCCGGCTGTGCTGTGGATTCGAACCCTGTTCCTTCTGGTTTGTGTAGTGTGCTGTGAGGAGCTGCTGAAGGCCGTGTCAGCTGATGAGACCAACATGGGAGAGCTGATCAAGCCCTTCCTGCAGGCTGGACAAAGAGGTACAGACAGCAGGTTTAGGATTATGACTCAGGTCAGGAGCTTAAGAGGGAAGGGAGGAATGCAGCTGTGGCTGAAATAAAATAGATGAAGGGTACGTCTTGTGGGGAATAGGAGGGAAAGTAGTGGAGGAGCTGGTGACTTATGGTGACTGGTTATGGACAAGGTCTCTTGACTCTAGTTCCAATAATTTAACCGATTCAACAAATCTCTCCTGAGTGGGGGGAAACCTCTGTAGCTTTCCGTACCCTTCCACCAACAACCCACGAAACATCTATAAGCAGGGGTGTCGAACTTGGTCCTCGAGGCCCACTGTCCTGACCGTTTTAGATGTTTGCCTGCTCCAGAACACCTGATTCTAATGAATGGGTCATTATGAGGCTTCCACAGAGCTTGATAACGACCCGTTCATTAGAATCAGTTGTGCTGGAGCAGGCAAACATCTAAAACTTTTCAGGACAGGAGGTCTGTGATCTATAGCCTCAGAAACCATGGTGGTAACGTAATTGTTCACCCCCACCTCCTCCCACCTCCCCTGCCCCTGTCAGTCCTAATCCTCTCCCCCTGTTCTTTGACCCCCCCCGGTCCCCAGTCCCAGACAGCATGGTCCTGCAGGTCTTGACGGAGCGTCTGAGCAGGCTGGACTGCACTCTGCTGGGATGGGTTCTCCACGGCTTTCCCAGAGACCTGGAGCAGGCAGAGAAACTGCAGGAGTCCAACTTCATTCCCAGCAGGTGAGCGTTGGGGAGCGGGCGAATGATGAGTGTTGAATCAGAATCTATTTTATTAAATATACGAACACAGAATTTACTTTGGCAGAAAGGAGCAAACATAGAATAATAATACCTCAATTAGCAGACGGTTTTCCCCCTGAGGCAAGGGACATTCCCCCTGAGGCAAGTAGGGTGAAGTGCCTTGCCCAAGTACACAACATCACATACCCACAGCCAGGGTTCGAACTCACAACCTTCCGATCACAAGGCCAACGCCTTAACCCACTGAGCCATCTGACTCCCTAGTGGGCACTAGCTGTACACATGGGGGGGAATATAACTATGATAAGCGAGTGTAGAGAAGAAGATGATTGAATGAGTGAAAGAGTGGGGGGCTAGGGCGAGGGGGGGAGGGAGCATGGAGGTAGTTGAGAATTCTACCCTTATTCTGTATAACACATCAAGTATATTTTTGGTTGTCTACAACAGGGACTGTTTAAGCTTAAAGGGGAACTTTAGATGACCCCAGGTTTATGCAAACATACAGACCCCAATCTTGCTATTCTGGAGTGATTTGAATAGTGAGAGCTCTACTTGTAGCAGAGAAGTTCATTACTTTTTGAGAGGCCCCTCATAAAGGGAACTTCGTTAGATTGAACGACTCTGTGTCATTCTTATATAAATGCATCTTAACATAAACAGGGAGAGGGGGATGGTGCATGTGTAGAAGAGGGAGGAAGAGGTGAAGGAGCTTGTGGATTGATGAATACTAACATTTATTAAGAATGACCGATCTCCTGGGTTAGATACATCAAACTATAAAAAGATATTGAAGATCCCTTTGTCTATTGTCCTATCACTGCTGTAATTTTTGCACCACTGTTTACATAACTGTCCCCCCCCCCCCCCCCACGTACTATATATACCCATTTCACTCTGTACCTGTTATTTGTACCTGTTATTTGTACTTCCATGTTATTTGTATAATTTGTATTATTTGTTTATATGTATCATATCTGTAGTGTATTTGACATTGTATTCATTTTTTTTATTAGTATGCCACATATATGTTCTATGTTTGCTCATTTCTGCCACAGTGAATTCTATGTTTGTTAATCTTGCATAGCGAATAAACCCCATTCTGATTCTGATATTGATCAGAACGGGACACTACAGCACATCCTTAGTTGGCCGTACCTGGTTAGTGCAGGAGAAGGTTGTGTTCCAAGCCACTAGTGTCATCTTCTCTTGTAGAGTTTTCTTCCTGGAGATGACGGAGGACGTGGCCCTGGAGAGGCTGACCCTCAGGTCCATCGACCCGGTCAGCGGGGAGAGGTCAGTCTGTTTGTTCGTCTAGTCGGCCCATGTAGTTTGTCCAGCCTTGGTCTGTCTGTAGCCCTCCTGATCTCTGTACAAGTCTGCCCTACTGATACATCCAACGGCCCCGTTCTCCTGTCAGGTATCATGCAGTGTACCAGCCAGCTCCCTCCCCGAAGGTCCAGGCTCGCCTGCAGACCAACCCCTCGGACAGCAAGACCCAGATCCTGCAGCGCTGCAGGGAGTACTGGGCCACCGTCCCGGCCCTGCAACATCTCTACCCTGACGCCATCCGCATCAACGCCGATCAGGACCCCCAGACCGTGTTCGAGTCCCTGGAGAGCCGCCTGGTGGGCCGGCTGCCCAATATCCCAGCTGGGCCTGGGCAGGGGGAAAACTAGGGAGAGATGATGACCGTGGTCTGGGCCGCACCTGAACCATGGACCACAACTTCCAACTGTTGTTGTTCATGTTAGTAGCTTATACTGGCTGGTCAACTTGTCAGCAGTATGTCAACAACAACAAATGTCTAGTTAAATGGTGCAAGAAATTGCTTAACTTGCTTTTTTATTAGAAGCTATTATGACAAATATTCCTTTTCGATATATCCAGATGTCTAAATGTTTTGATTACATATTTACTATTGATGTATGACCTTTGAATTGTACATAAATAGTTGGACATCTTTGTCTATGATCCTAGGGTTGTCCTTATACATTGTAAATGTCTGATATGGATATAATATTTGACAATTACAACAGTTGTTAAAATGATTTGAAACCAAGCAAAGTGGCATGCAACTGACCAACACCCTGAAACTGAAAGTACATTCAGTACGGCCAGACCAGACCATCATCCCTGAGCCAAAAAGCTCAGATCAACAGGACTGAACGACTACAGACCCGTCGCCCTGAAGTAATGAAGGTAATGAAGTCTTTTGAGCGCCAGGGTTCTCATTTATAAAACTTGGCGTAGGATTCTTACTAAAAGTGCACGTGCACCTAAACTGCACTGTGTTCTGCAGTTATCTAAAGGTATATGCCAGGGGTCTCCAACCCTGGTCCTCAGGGGCCACTGTCCTGAAGGTTTTAGATGTTTCCCTGCTCCAGCACACCTGATTCTAATGAAGCGTCGTTATCAAGCTCTGTGGAGGTGTGCTGGAGCAGGGAAACATCTAGAACAGTCAGGACAGCAGCCCTCGAGGACCAGGGTTGGACACCCCTGGTATATGCGATGTTGTCCTGTATTCCATGCAGTCGGGCAATCTGATGGTGAGACAGCTAAATTTTGATAATTCTTTTTAGTTGGATTGTACAACATGTTTATGGAACAATTTTCAATCGGTACAAGCGCAAATAACACTGCTGGATATAATGTTCATGATAATGATGACATTGAGTGAAAATAACGTGTGTGAGGACAACAAAATACATAAATATTACGAGTAATCGCTCTTCCCACTTTTACTTTTTGCAGTATGACTACAGTACGGTCACCTGTGTCGCCAATTCCCACTGTCTCCAAAAGATGCGTACGCACGCTTTCAGCCCCGTTTTGTGAGTACACAACCTTTATACATGAGGCCCCAGGACTCTGGCCAGCTGTAAGCTCACCCTCACAATTCCCCCAGAATTTCTACACTGTAGTTTATCTTAGCTTACTTTGCAGGGCAAGAACAAACAGTTAAAAAGGGTTAAAGGGTTAAAAAGTTTACAGTTTATTCTGATACAAAAAAGCCTACTAATGCTGTCATACTAAAAACATGAAGCAAAGAGAACCACGTATATGTGATGTCTGAGTCATATGATGGCGTATATTTTACATCTCAAATAGGCTTCTATTACCAAACACCAAGTGAGAGTGTACTATACAATGATTGCATGGATTTTCGTTAAGTTGGCATCATGCATCTGATTCTGATCGGACATTTACCCCATTCGACAAGTTTCCAGACTCGACTCCAACGCCTTGCCATGTTGGTGCAATGCACGCTCGCACCAGCTGTCGCACAGCCTACAGTCGCAAGTGTGCACGAGGTTTGACCTTGGCCACAGTTGTGTAAGGATGGCTGCGCCCTGTAAGCGCTCTTGCTTGCCTTATTGCTCCACTGAGCACTTTTCATCGACATGAACGGGGACGCCATCTTCGAAGAGCCGGTTCGCCGTGTCTACTGTATATAAGTCTATGGGAGAGACAGACAAAAATGGTCTTCATCAATGGGTGTTGTCAAACAGCAGGATGAAGCAGAAAGACTGGTGGTACCAGTGTAAAACTGACCCTGTGGTGCACAAAACTCAGTTGCAAGGGTACACTTTTCTGAAACTCCATTCTGCCCATAATCTCTGTTTACTAACATCAACACAACAGTGTGTTTTTGATTTCGGTTTTAGAAGGAAGGAAATGCATTAACCTTGTGGAAACTAGTCCCTTTTATTTTATTCATGGTTACTATGATTGCTTGTAGCAAGTCTAGTAGCTGACTACCACTAGCTGGTGGCTGGTGCTGTAGACTATATAATCAATTAAGTCCAATAAGTCATTTTGGTAATTAAATTAAAGATTATGGTAATTAAGATACATCTGCATTTATCCAAAGCGATTTACAGTAAGTACAGGGACATTCTCCCTGAGGCAAGTAGGGTGAAGTGCCTTGTCCAAGGACACAAGTATCTGACTAGATGTTCATGCGTACTAGACCTTACTGCATGTACTAGATGTTCCTGTATGAAGATTGGGAAGAAAAGACTCGTCTGTGGCTCTTTTTGGCTTGATTAAATGACACATATACAACTGTTTATCTTGAATGGAGAAGCCAAATACTGTATAATGCGAATTTTGTGTTGATAAAAGGGGGAGGGGGGGGGGCATTGCCATGGCATGTCTGTGCTTTGAAAATCATCGACAGTACCTGAGTCTTCATGTCTATGGCGTGAACAGGGCAGCGCAGGGACCGGAGTTGCTCAGCAGCAGCGGTGAGCTGCTGGGCGCTCATCTTGTCAGCGGAGGACATGTCTGCCTGGATGTTCCTCAGCAGCCTGGTGAGGCTCCTGATGTGCTGCTGGCTCTCACGCTCCGCCAGCCTTGCCTGATCATGGACACATGCTGTCACTGTTGGGTGTAACACCTTTGATCCTTTGCATATTTAAATGGGGGCGTGGACGGGGAGGAGTTCAGCACTTCTGCATGTGCGCTCAATTCTACTGTGATTGTGATGTACAAAAGAAACGTGCTTGGATTCATGCCTACGCACACTTTGATACATCTGAATTTATTTGTGCGTACGACAGTTTCTGGGTTTTGGCGTACGCCAAGTTTCAGTAGGAAATCCACGCAAGTCTTTGTACATGAGGCCCCAGGACACTGGAAAATGACTTAACTTGATTAAACTCTATAAGGCACTGAAAGTCGGTCTACTTAATTGAACTAAATTGGGTCCATCCAGTGCCCAACAAGTATTGTGTTTTAGTGTATTTGCAAATACTATTTGACCCAGGGTATAGGAGATAACAGTTCTGTTTTCATTTACATTTAAAAGACGCTCTCATCCACTTACAGCAAGTACAGGGACATTCCCCCTGAGGTAAGTAGGGTGAAGTGCCTTGCCTAAGGACACAACATCATGTAGCCGAAGCCGTAAATCGAACTCACGACCTTTCGATCACTAGCCCAACGCCTTAACAGCTGAACCACCTGACTCCCCCGTGACTCCCTCCCCTATTTCTGATTGACCTCTGACCTGGCTGCAGTGGCCCTCCAGCACAGCCAGCAGACAGTCCCTCTCCTCCTGGCTCTGCTCCAGCTGCAGTGACACGTCCTCCTGCAGTCTGCTGGTTTTCTCCAGCTCCTCCTCCAGCCTGCCAAGCTTCTCCCTCAGACGCTGCACTTCCGTGTCTCTGTTCAACTTTGTGGACGGCTGGAGACACATTAGCACATTAATGATGGATGATTAACATCCAGTGTTACATAAAAAATAATACCTCATTTTATCCAAAGTGACTTACATTTTTAAGTACAGGGACAATCCCCCCTGAGACAAGTAGGGTGAAGTGCCTTGCCCAAGGACACAACATCACATTTCCACAGCCGGGGTCCGAACTCACAACCTTCCGATCACAAGGCTAACGCCTTAACCTGCTGAGCCATCTGACTCCAGCTACAGCAGTGTGAAATTGAATTAGGAACACCAGGGCTATTGGACAGGTAGGCAAGGAGCCGTGAATACTCACTGAGCCCTGCTGTGCGTCCTGCAATATCCTGGACTTCTGCTGCCTGTCAGTCAATAAGAAGACTAGCTGCAGTATTTCCTTCTGCAGAGCTTCCAGGCTGCAGCCCAACATGTCCCCCCCGCCCCAGATCCTGCAGAGGAATGGTAACAGCAATGATGCGGGCCTCACTGAGAGCAATAGAGCAAATGTACCGTCTATAGAGCATGGTGTGTTAGTGCTGAGGTTCCGTTTCCTTACCTAAATCGTGGCTGTTCAGAGCTGACACTGGCTATTAACTCATCCAAGTGAGCTGTTACCTTCTGTGGCGAAAGCAAAGAGGACCTGGCTTCCTCCAACAAGCTCTGCAGGGACTGGATACGGTGCTGCAGGGCACGTCTTTCCTTCTGGACACACACACACAAGAGTGTATACGCACACGTTCAACATTGGTAGACAAAACCCAAACACTGCCAAGTCCATAAACGCAGACATAAATAAAATATAATAAATAAATATGCACTTATCAGTTGCTTTTATCCAGAGTGACTTACAGCAAGTTTAGAGACATTCCCCCCCTGAGGCAAGCTGGGTGAAGTGCCTTGCCCAAGGACACAACGTCACACAGCCACAGCCGGGATTCCAACTCACACCCTTCCAATCATGAGGCCAATGCCTTAACCCACCATCTGACTCCGTAGAAATAAATACCTGCAATGAAGTCAGCTGCTCCTGAAGGTCTCCAGCCACCTGCTCCCTGTCTGAAGTCAACAGCTGCACCTGGGCCGAGGTGTCCTGGTTCCTCTGCCACTCCTTCTTTAACTCGAGCTGCAGAGACGTCTGCTTCACCTGTGCAACATCATTTATTAAAAAGTCTGTCTCATTTACATGTAGTCATTTATCAGACGCTCTTATCCAAAGCGACTTGCAGTAAGTACAGGGACATTCCCCCCTGAGACAAGTAGGGTGAAGTGCCTTGTCCCAAGGACACAACATCACATAGCCACAACCGGGAATCGAACTTGCAACCTTCCGATCACGAGCCCAACGCCTTAACCGCTGTTTCCCTTTTCACTTTGGTCCAGTATCCTACTGTCCCTCCACACTTGTGTCCGTTGCACTCTCTTATGCAGTGGTTCTTAACCTGGGTTCGATCAAACCCCAGGGGTTCGGTGAGTCAGTCTCAGGAGTTCGGCGAAGGTCAACACACACATCCGATTCAAATGATTCCATTATTTTGTCCAACCCTTCTAGTAAACCCTTTTAAATTGTCCTTGTCCTTCCAGCCATCCTTCTGACAGAGCTCATCTCATCAATAACGTCTGACGTACCATGCTGAGTCTGTGGAGTGTGTGGAGTTCCTCTCTGTGTTGACCAGCCTGCATGTGTTGCTCCAGCAACTGGCTCTCCAGCTCTGCCTCACAGGCTCTCATCTTGCTCCGAGACTCCCTCAGTGCAGCATTGTCTTTCAGCTGGACGTCTAGCGCCCCCATGTGGACAAGCAGCTCCTGAAACATGAAGGAAGCATCAAAGAGAAAAGGCACCACACAGAAAGTCATATCGGCGCTCAACAAAATATCAATAAAAAGCCATGACAGTCTACTCATAAGCCAAAACACACCCTTCTTCTTCATTTTATTTATATTGGCAAATATTTTCAGCTTAATTTTATTCCCAGACCCCAGGCCCAAGACCCCAGGCCCTACACCCCAGGCCCCACACCCCAGACCCCAGGCCCTACACCCCAGAACCCAGGCCCCACACCCCAGGCCCTACACCCCAGGCCCCACACCCCAGTCCCCAGGCTTCACACCCCTGGCCCCACACCCCAGGCCCTAGACCCCACACCCCAGACACCACACCCCAGACCCCCACACCCCCAGACCCCAGACCCCACACCCCAGGTTCCAAACCCCACACCCCAGGCCAGGAGTGAGCTACTGAGGCACGCCTGACCTCTCTTCTAACCTTCTGGTGAGTCTGTGTGGCCTTGGCTGCAGTCTCCACTTGGCTCAGGTTTTCTCGGCTGTCCTTCAGCTGACGCTTCAGTGCTTCATTTTCCTTCTGTAACTTCTGACAGTGTTTCTGAGCCTTGTGTGCCTGGTCTCTGACTGCTCTCAGATATCTCTTCAGCCCTGCGATGATTCCTTCCAGGTCTTTCTGGAAAACGTTGTTTGCCAGTATTTGATCTGAAGGACAGTTATGGTAAGGACAGATAAACGATTCAAAGAATACCCATATATATAGTTTGCAGATGATAAAGTTATTACTAACACATGCACTGTTAATAGTTTAGTGCCTGATCTTGCCCCTAATTGTACACTTGCCCTTTACTTATAGTGAAAGTTAGTTTTTAACACTTTTATTGGAATAGATTATAAGACAGCTGGAGGCCTATTGGTGTTCATTCACCAGCCTAGGTTTAGTTGATCCCCACAAAGTTAATTTGATCATAATCAACCATAGTAAATCACAACCAAACCAGCCCTACACCGCCACATGGTTTGGTCACTTACTGTCTGTGAGTTGCTGCTCCAGGTCTCGGATCTCTTCGGTCTCCCTGGCTATGCGAGACAGCATGTTGTCTAGACAACCTACCAGTTCATGCTGTTTCCTGCTCATCGTAGATAGAAATGGCTTCTTACTGGCTTCTTGGGGAGTTAGTTGGGTCTGAGCATACGTTTGTGCTGCCCCTGAACGTTATAATGAAGCCCCTAGGGTCGGAGAGGGACCCTGTGCAAAGACACTCCCTTTTCCGCTTCTTGGATGCTACCCTCCACCCTCACACTGTTGTTTCCACACAGAGATGTCTGATGATGTTGCCTTACAAACTTCATGATTTTTTTATACACTCAGACTACTACTTACCCACCCCAACCAATCATTGTCTCTCTTTCTCTCTCTGTCTTCTTGACAAACCCTCTCTGATTCTTCATGGATTCTCTCACATTCCCTTTCAGCATCAACACATTTCCACGTCATTTGTGTAACCAGAGAGCAGGAATTAGAAAACAAAGGTCTCCGCACCAAGGCTCAAAAAGCGGGGCATTCCATAGCTCCACCCCTGTGGGATGTCCCCTGGGGGAGTTCCCAGATGTCTTAAAAGAACAGCGTCCTGTTTCTCCACTTGTTGCTTTTAGATCTCAGTCAACAGCACTCTCTGTCTCTCTCTCTCTGTCTCTCTCTCTGTCTCTGTCTCTCTGTGTCTCTCCCTCTGTCTCTCTGTGTCTCTCTCTCTCTGTCTCTCTATGTCTCTCTCTGTCTCTCTCTCTCTGTCTCTCTCTCTGTCTCTCTCTCTCTGTGTCTATCTCTCTGTCTCTCTCTGTCTCTCTCTGTGTCTCTCTGTCTCTCTCTCTGTCTCTCTCTGTGTCTCTCTCTGTGTCTGGTCCATAACTGATTCAATGGATGCTATGGTCACTTATTAGATTGTGAGCAAACCCTCCAAATCAGACAAAATGCTTAAGTCTCCCCAAAGGATTCATACTTCTGACACAAAATATCATGGAGCACCAACTCATATGCCACAGCTAGCCTCACCATTACAAATGCCTGGGTGTGTAAATTGTTCATAACGGTGTCTCTGATGTGCACATCACTCTGATGACTGTTTTCACATTATTAACAGTTTCCCAGCATCACCTCTAAGTGTCGCCAAAGGAACAATAGCTGTAGAAACGTGCGTACGACAGCTATGAACGTTTTTGTGCGTACGCAACCTTTGTACATGAGGCCCCTGCTCTTTAGAATTTTATATTAGGGCCGATTTTCTGTTCCAAATGAAGAGCTGCAGTCAACCATTCTTGCTTTTAACATAATATGGTAACTTCAATTGAGATTTGATGACAAGTCAGTATTTGACTAAGTCCTTCTCTTTATTTTGATGAACAAATAAAAGACAATTATATAAAAATAAAACATTGAAACGTCCAGTCTTGTAATACCCTATTTTGTGGGAGCTTCAGTTTAATTTGTTTGGGGGGAAATTGAAAGCCCACCGTAAAAGTCAATCTGTTTGAAAGACGTGATGAGGGAAATCATCAGATATTATTTTTCAGTAAAAAAACAAAGACATATCTTCTCTTGCCATACAAATAAACAAAAATATTATTAAGTTCCTGATATGTTGACATTTGGCAGATCATTTTACTTTACAGCGTTTTTCCATCCATTCACTCAACTTTATTCAACAAAATGATCAGAACTGAAAAACCTGTGACATTTGCAACCAGTTACATGCCCTATAGCAGCTTTGGAAGTTTACTGAAAAATATAATTATTATATCTTTATTTCTATATATATTATATATATATATATATATATATATATATATATATATATATATATAGAAATAAAGAGAACATAGTTCATAGACAAGAAATTACAAATGAAGCAAAGAAAAAAGAAAAGGTTCATCGGAAACTTGTTTTTTCATTTTATAAAAAAAAGTTTGTAAGTGAAAGGGAATCCGAAGCTAACACAAGAGTAAAGAAGACACAGACAACACCTCCAAATAAATAACAGTAAAAATCCTTCAAGTCTCATACAGATTCTGATGTTTTCTCCACCACTATGACGCTTCTTTTTACCCTCACCTCAGAGTTCCCCTGCTCTCCTGTTGACACTTGCACCACCTGGATTTCCACCCCCGCCTCTTTCA
Organism: Neosalanx taihuensis; assembly: GCA_030340665.1. Classification (NCBI taxonomy): domain Eukaryota; kingdom Metazoa; phylum Chordata; class Actinopteri; order Osmeriformes; family Salangidae; genus Neosalanx; species Neosalanx taihuensis. The sequence goes on along the minus strand of CM059316.1, from coordinate 1,756,792 downwards.
GCCGTGCAACATCCTCCTCACACATCTCTGTCATGACCTCGTCCTCCATCACCAGGGCTGCGTGCTCCATCGCCACAACATCCACGGGCTCCACGGTAACATGCTCCACATGCATGCTATCTTCGAGCAAGATGGCCTCATCATGTGTCCCAATGGCGATGCCGATGTTGGGGTCAGCTATGAGGTCCTGGACACCGTGAGCTTCAGTAAAGTGGACCTGAAGGTCTTGAGGCTGAGTGAACCATAAGTCACACATGGTGCAGTGGTTAGGCTTGTCTCCTGTGTGAGTCACCAAGTGGTCCTTGAACAAGTCCCAGCAGTTGAAAACACTGCTGCATACCTGAGAGAAAATACAAATATATATAGGTAATGTCAGAACATTTGAAAGAGACAACACCTTTGTTGTGTAAGGTTACACCTGTTCACATACCTGACACTCATAAAGCTTCTTGCGGCCCTTCTTGGCCCCAGAGCCATTTTGACAAGCTGTCATGTGACATTTCAGTGTGCTGTTTCTGGCAAAGCGCTCATGACAGTCAGGACACTCATAGGGTTTCTCACCTGCACATGGGTTCAATCAGAGTACACAACCTTCACCATATGCGTTAGACTCATATATACTAATACACTAAATGAATGCTTGCTGTAAAATTATTCATAAAAATGTAACTTACAGTTTACGAATTAACAAACAGATGTTTTTGTGTTATCTTTTTAAAAAAGTGGGATGATTTAGCCCAAAGTTTGGTAGTCAACATCCATGCATTGTTTTTTAATAAGGAAGGACAATCTGTACGCTTCCCTGGTTGTAAACACTCTCACCAGTGTGCTTCCGCAAGTGCTCCTTGAAATGTCCAAAATGGTCAAACTGTTTGTCGCAGTACTCGCAAGTGTGCAGTTTCTTCTGAGGCTTCTGACCTCGAGATAGCTCCTCTGCCTCAAAGTGAAACGTGTTGACGTGCTGTTTGAGCGCCCCTTCTCGCGTGTACGCCTTCCCGCAGTGTCTGCACACGTGTGGCTTTTCCAGTGAGATGACATGCGCTCGCATGTGCTGTTTGAGATGGTAGTAGAGCTTGAAGCTGCGCTCGCATTTATTGCAGCGGAACATGTTGTCCAGCTGCGAGATCTGGACTTCCACCACCTCCACATTGTCCCCAACTTTGGAGTCAGTCACCGTTTCCTCCTGGTACACCAGCTCCTGGGAAAGAAGAAAAATACACCAACAGACCAGTTTGTTAGTTTGTCAACAAACCAACACAGGTATTTCCAAAATGCTGCATTTGTGAACTCCTGTCTATTAACCAAAACAAAAACATAAAAAACTTCTACACATTTTTGTACTTAAAAACAAATATACGATAGAAGCAACTTTACAGCATATGCGGTACCTCTGGATCCTCCTTCTTCACACCATGCAGTGATGTTTCCCCCTGTTGGTACTTGCTGGTGATGTCAGCCAGCAGTGCTAATGCAGAATCATCAGACGCCTGCTGGGCATTCCTGGCTGCATCCACCACCTCTTCCAGCCCAGCCTCCTCCACCTCGATGGCCGCCTCTCCAATGACCTCTATCTCTACCTACCAGGAATAGAAGCTGGGGTCACCACATACAATCAGCAGTAACCATGTTAGAAAATACCACCTGAAGCCAGGATCACACCAGGCATCTCTGCTGCTCACCGACGTTTTTTTCCGTCCTCCACGTGGCATTAAATTACATCAATTAAAGGTAAGTGAGAATGAAATGAAATCAATCTTATATCTGTGGGCGTTTACAGGACTGTAATAAATACGACCAATCGTTAAGGTCGGACCGGCACTTATGATTGGATGGCATTCGGACCAAACTCAATGACTGGACGGATCACTTGTCTGTCAACTTACCCTCTAGCAGTAGTTAAACAGCAAGCTCATGTGGTTTTGGTTTTGAAAGGGCAGGGTGGGATATCTTAGTTTGAATCCTCTGGAATTCTAGCTAAAATTGTTCGGTTTTTAAAATACATCTACCCTACCTTTAATTGTTTTGATTGTGTTTATTGTTATTTCCTACTTTACTGAGCGGTAGTCCTCAACCAAAATTAATACACTTATCTATTAGGCCTGAAGTAACTGGGATAGGCTCTAGTCACCAGTGACCCCAACCAGGAACAAGCGGCACTGCTAATAAGCAGTAGATATAATTTCAAACTAAAAGCCGACAATCCATGTGATCATCTGTCACAGTTTTGGCCTTTTCGTTTTCAGAATATTTCATGTAGCTAATGGCTGATTACTCATCCTGAAAAAACGACACTGAAATAATAGATGCTATCAAGAATGAACAGAAGTTGAGTAGTAAGCCATCTCCAGCTGCTCAGCCATCTCTAACCTGCTCAGTCTCTACTGAGGGCAGCGTCTCGGTGATGACGTTTGATGTTTCGGCAATCTTCCTCTTCATTGAATTGCTCTTCCCCATCAGTGGTTGGGAAGGAGTGAACTCAGCGCAGTCACTAACCCTACACAGGACAAGCAGACATGGAGAGGAACTGGGTCAACACCAAAACTAACAAAAACTATTGATAATAAATAAAAATAGTTTCCCTTACAACTAGAAATTTACAAATTATGTGTTAGGTAAATTATACTTCTTCTGACAAACGACATTTTACCAATAACTATGATAAATATAATGATTATTTTTATTGTGCATAATGTAACAAATAAATTCTGCTTAGTGTACGGTTGTGGTCCTACCTATTGTTCAGAGCCTTGATGGCCCCCTGCATCTGGAGGTATTCTGCTGCTTTCCAAACATCGCTAACCTCCTCTTGCCCACTGACAACCAGAGTTGCAGTGTAGGTGAACTCCATCAACTGCCGGAAGGCCGAGTTACTCACTCCTGTCAGGCAACGATGACACATATTACACACATCTCTATCTTTTTTTAATGAATTACGGTTAATGTGCTGTTTTATTTGAGGTCACAGTAGAGCTCAAGTGGCTGAGCGGTGAGGTAATCGGGCTAGTAATCAGAAGGTTTCGAGTTTGAATCCCAAGATGATGTTGTGTACTTGGGAAAGGCACTTCACCCTACTTGGAATGTCCCTGTACTGGGGTAAGTTACTCTGGATAAGAGCATCTGCTAAATGACTAAATGTTAATGTAAGTTGAGCCAGAAGGTAAGTTGATAAAAAGTTTTTTCTTATATTTGATTTCTCATCTTTAAGGCTCAAACTTAAAGACAGACAGACAGGGGGATGAAGGGGATGGTGGAGGATGGCAGCAGCACAGACAGGGGGATGAAGAGGATGGTGGAGGGAGGCAGCAGCACAGACAGGGGGATGAAGAGGATGGTGGAGGGAGGCAGCAGCACAGACAGGGGGATGAAGAGGATGGTGGAGGGAGGCAGCAGCACAGACAGGGGGATGAAGAGGATGGTGGAGGGAGGCAGCAGCACAGACAGACAGGGGGATGAAGAGGATGGTGGAGGGAGGCAGCGCAGAACGCTAAAAGGTAAGCGAGGCTGTGCATGTATGCAATATTGTAGTGCCGTCTATTGGAGCTAAACTAACTGGCTGAATACACTCTCTCAAAATTGTGGTTCTACAATCTAACAATTGTAACCTGTAAATTGGTCCTTATAAATAATACAAGTGTCCACAGCACGGTGTCATGTACACATACCCTCTATCTCCACCAGGGGCTCCTGTGTAAAATCCTGAAAGAACTTGTGGAAGAACTGACTGCATGCAGCTAGCACTGCTTTATGAGCTCTGAACTGGTGACCTAGATGGATGGTAAAGAAGACACATGTCATTCGAATCGAAAGTCAACCAGGAATTAACAGTCAAATATATAAGACAAATACAACTTATAAACAATGAGAGTATAAGATTACCGTCCACTATGAGGGTTATGTCTGTAAACTGGTCTAGTTGACGCTGTTCATTCAATTTGTTTAGCATCACTTTGTAGTGGGCTGGAAACTCACTCCCAGAATCCACCTCTGTCTCTTCTGCCATCATGTTGCTTTCCTTACCTGTGAAGGTAATGCGTGACAGTTTGATCAGTAATCTACATTCCAAATACTTAGTCATGGCCAAAATTGTTGGAAAATTAAGTATTTCTAACAGAAAAGTGTTGCAATTACACATTTTGCTATACACATGATTATTTCCTTTGTGTCTACTGGAACAACAGCAAAAAAAATGCTAATTTGACATGATTTCATACTAAACATAAATGGGCCTGCCAAATGGGAACCCTTTAAAAACTGTGGATAAATAACTTTCACATATGTTGGTGCGCACCGTAGTGCGGCTTTGGAGCGCACCAAAATACATTGTATCATTTTTCAGTTAGTGCGGTCCGTGTTCACATATGCTTGTATTTGGTTCGGCCCGAGGTCGAGCAGCGTTCATTGATTGTTGGTCACAGTCACACCACAGATGGGTCGCTCCAGAGTTCGGCGAGAGCCGCTCCGAGACCACCTGTTTAGAGCGCACCAGAGAGCGCACCAGAGAGCGGCTGTTGTGTTCACACTGACCCAAACGACCCGTACTCAGAGCGACACGTCATTTAGGCCGACCTAAACAGTGTATGTGTGAAAGCACCCTTAGTTTCAAGCATGTGATCTTTGTTTAAACTCACCTGAGGCAAGTAATAGGTGTGGGCAATCTAGAACAAAAACACCTGAAAGCAGATAAAAGGGAGAGAAGTTGACTCAGTCTTTGCATTGTGTGTCTTTGAGTGACACAATAAGCATGGAGAACAGAAAGAGGAGAGAACTGTCTGAGGACTTGAGAACCAAACTGTGGAAAAATATCTACAATCTCAAGGTTACTGGTTCATCTCCAGATATCTAGATGTTCCTTTGTCCACAGTGTGCAACAAGATCGATGTTTGCAACCCACGGCACTGTAGCTAATCTCCCTGGACATGAATGGAGAAGAACAATGCATGAAAGGTTGCACTGCAGGATAATCCTGATGGTGGATAAGCAGCCCCAAACAAGTTCTAAATAAATCCAAGCTGTCCTGCAGGTTCAGGGTGCATCAGTGTCAGGGTGAACCATCTGTTGACATTTGAATAAAATGAAACACTGTGGCAGGAGACCCACAGGACCCCACTGCTGACACTGATAAAAAAGACAGACTACAGTACAAATGTTTGTGATTAAGACAAAATCCCTCTGGGAAAACATCTTGTGGACAAGTGAGACCAAGATAGAGCTTTTTGGTCAAACATATCATTCTACTGTTTACCAAGAACAGGATGAAGCCTACAAAAGAAAAGAAACACCATTCATATAGTCAAATACAGTATGGTGGAGGTTCAGAGATGTTTTGGGGTTGTTTTGCTGCCTCTGGGTATCTTGTGCAAGGCATCATGAAATCTGAGGATTACCAAAAGATTTTGGATTGCAATATAGGGCCCAGCAGGACAATGACCCCAAACAAATTTCAAAAAACACCCAGAAATGGATGGAGAGTTCTGAAGACAGCAATCATTCCAGATCTAACTGCCAGTGAACACCTGTGTAGATATAAAAAATGCTGAAAGGTGCCCTTCCAATATCAGAGACCTGGAGCACTTTGCTGAGGAAAAGTGGTCAAAATCATTTTTTTGGCATTGTTCCTGTACACATAAAGGAAACAAACAGGTTTATAGCAAAACCTGTGTAATTGCAACACTTTTCTGTGAGAAATACTACATTTTCTGGAAAAATGTCAGGGGTGCCAACAATATTGGCCATGACTAAGCTTTATGGTTTTACTTATTGGTTCAACGTTCACAACCTGAAAAACATAATCAACATGAATGTCCTTTTCAATTATTTCTACGGACCTAAAAGGATTTAACATATAACAGATATGGTCAGAGGAACTGCAGTTACAATGTAACCAAGACAAATAAATGATGGCCTTGTCACTGTTCATGTTTTTATTTCCTATTGATCCTCTCATTAGAACTGGGCACTTATTTAATATTCCAGTACAAGCCTTGACATTAAAGTACTTATTTAACTCCATCCCAAAATGTAACTAGCGTCTGCCCACACTTACAAAGACAGCTCACACCAATCAAAAATACTTTTTTCATCTAACTTGTACTGCTAGAAAGGGAAACTGTACAATTATGTATTTAGGGAGTGCATTAACTCATTTCAGCAATGCTTTTATTCAAAGCTTTATCCCTTTAAGAAATGGCAGCGTCACATGAAATGGTCCAATAAAACCCTGTCAACAGTCGAGATAGGCTTTAAAATGGTCCAGTAATATATGAAGTCGCTAGTTGGATAATGGAAAATTTAATAAAAAACCTTTTCCCCAGACCAGCCCACAGTCATAAGGAACAAGATACAGTAAGCCCAGTAGCTAGCTGGCTACCTAGCCATCCAACTGGAAAGATGCTTACACATCTGTCTAACAACATTAACTTAATGATCTGTATCTTAAATAATAAAACATAATCTGTAACTGTGTGGTGCTAAAAAAAATTGTTTAATGTAAGTAACTAAGTGTGTAGTAGCATTAGTAAACGTGTGAATAATAATCGTTAGTGTAGGCTACATTAGGCTCGTTGAAAGTATTGCATCCATCCCTCAACACGCTTCGTTAAAGAGGCTTTTGACTGTCATCTGTAGCCCGGTGCACCGTGAGGCTGCCCGGGTGAACTAAACCATGAGACAGCTGCCAGTAGGCCTCGAGCCTGAAAGCGTTACACACCAGAGTTACACACCAGTCTGTACATCGCCATTACGTCATCAAATCGCGCATTAAAATGCACGTTTTAACGAGAAACTTTCAGTTTAAAATCCTCTCGATTAAAAATAGCTGTCCTTGCGCATCTGTACACTTACTTCAGATTGTGTTTCACAGCCGAAATAAGTTGTTGATGCGTATATTTCTCTCCCGGACTCTTGCAGTGTTGCTGTTCTCTCGTTCTTCCAAAAAGGGCGGTCGCTGAACGTCCCAGCATCAATATCCCAGGATCCTTTGCGCACTCGTCGGACGCCAGGGATTGTTGCTTGGCAACGGGGAGACAGAAGGATAACTTGGTCCCCCAGTCATAAATGACGGAATGAATGATGACTTTAAAAAATATTTGGAAGAAGACCTGGTTTAGATGGTTTAACTGTGGAACTGTTCAAGCCATCTACAAGAAGGGCCAGAGCCGCCTCTAATTTCTGAGGAGGCTGAGGTCCTTCAACGTCTGCCGGACAATGCTGAGGATGTTTCATGAGTCTGTGAGTTTGAGTGCCAACAGACTCAACAAACTGATCCGGAAGGCGGGTGACATTGTGGGGGTGGAGCTGGACTCTCTGGCGGTGGTGTCAGAGAGGAGGATGCTGGCCAAACTACACGCCATCCTGGACAGTACAGTAATATTACCGTATTTTTTGCACTATTGGGTGCAGTTAAAAGCCTTTAATTTTATTTTAAAAAAAACGACAGTGCCCCTTATAATCCGAAGTATCACTGGACAGGTACAGCCAGGCCCAGACACACGGCCAGAAGCAGCCACCACAGCCCTGCTCCCTGATCTAGCGTGTCTCAACCCCTGGTCCTCAGGACCCCCCTGCCCTGCATGTTTGAGATATTTCCCTCCTCCAGCACACCTGATTCAAAGTTGTTTAAGGATTCTGCTGAGAACAACCCATTTATTGGAATCAGGTGTGTGGGAGGAGGGAACCATGTAAAACATGCAGATGTGTAAAGCAGCGGTCTCCAGCCCTGTACTGAGAGAGGGACCTTCCTGTAGGCTGTGGCTCCAACACTAATCTGTACCCCCTGATGTTAATGATTAGCTGGATGGTGTGGCAAATCAGGTTACTTAGTAACCGTAATAGCAAAAACGCATAGGAAGGTGGCTCTCCGAAAACAGGGTTGGAGAGCTCTGTCCTAAACTAACTTGTCGTCCGACAGATTACGGGAGTTGGAAACTCTGTTCGTCCACAAGAACAAGATGTCCTACCTGCCGCTCTCTCTGTCCAAACTCCCCAACCACAAGATGGTTGTTGTCAGCGCAGATGAGCTTAACAGTTACCCTTCCAAACTAACTGAGTCCCCTGACATCAAGTAAGCATTCAGACACAGCGTCGACTCACAATGGAACTGGAACAATGCATACTGATATCTTATCTGAAGTGTTAACTTCACATACAGACCGTCCTGTAGAGACCGTAAATAATATTCCTTCTCTTGTGTTCTGCCCCAGGTTCATCCGTCTCTATGACAACCCTTTCCACAAGGTGCAGGAGGAGGAAAAGACTGTGAGAAAACAAGATGATGACAAGGAGTTCATGCAGACGCACATTAACTCCCTCCATGACAGAGGTACTGGCACATAATGATGGACCAGACAGATCAATAGGAATTAATATCATATGCATCCAGGATTCATATTATTGTGTTTGAAAGCACTTTTTACTGTATGTATATAACTATACAGTTTGTATAACTGATCCAGCACTTCTAGAACGTAAAGAACAACGATGGATGACTTTTCTTTCTTTTTAACGTCTGAAACCCTTTCCTCTGCAGAAATAGTTCCCTACTCCACCACCAAAGTGACCATCTCTTGTCTGCTGTGATGGAACAAGTTGATGCAACAGCGGAGGGATTAAGGGAGAGAAGGAAAGATGGAGGTCAGCATATCAATCCTACATCCGTGGGCCAGACAGGAGGAGTTATTGGAGGTTGGACTCCTGTGGTGGGATTCTACAACTGCACTTACATGATGGGTGACACTGATGGGTTATTCATAGGTTGGTATATTGATAAGGGAAGCCAGCAACCTGCACAATATAATTAGATTTTATTTTTTTACATTTCGCTTAGTTGCAGCCTCCACTGTGTTTTTGGGACTGAAGGCATGAAATGCTTCATAAAATGCCAGTTGTGTTTGAAAGGGAGGCCCGTGGAACTGGTCTCTAGTTGTGAGTACCGCTCTGATTGTTGGTCCTTGAATCTTTCTGAAAGTCCTTTTAGGTTTAAAGCAGTTTAGGTCGGCTTCTCTCACTTGGGATTTTCCTCTCAACTGTTCTCAGAGAGAAACGCTCTCTGTTGTCTTTCTAATGGTGATGTGATGTGACCAAACTCTTGTTGTTCAGGCTGGTTTACTTTTCCAAGGTGTCTCAGGACAAATCTTTATTGGTGGGAGAATTACAAGCACATTTTAGCACATCCAGTTCTGGTGAGTAAAGGACAATACCATAAGCTACAGCTTTGTTGTTGTCATGGTGACTGTTCTCAGATTTAGTGCTGTTTGATGTCGGTTTAACGCTGCTTAATCAGGCCGTAAGATATGTCTACTGGCGCAATCGAAAATCATGCCCGCAAACAAAATTTAAGTAGAAGATTGAATGGGTTTTTAAAGAATGAAAGGCTTCGTGTGAATAAAGACACAAATTAAATTACATACATTTCTCTTTATTATTTATTAATACGGTTGATATTATTCAAAAATTAAAGATAAAATGAATTACAAATGCACAACCCATATAGACATCATTCAACGTCATTAAAAAAAGACATCAGTAACTGTTTAAAGTATTAACATGATCATTTTAGGCACACGTTTCATTAAAATTAAGGTGCAGTATTTAACAATGAATGCATGTACACTGCAAGAGTCAAGTAGATATCTGTATCTTAACGGCATAACTGATTTTTAATTTATATTTTTCACTCCCATTTAACGATTATAGCGGCTAAATAAAATAGCCTGGATCTTTAAACAGAGCAAAGGCTGCTTTATAAAAGTGTTTAAAGATTCTTGTCTTCAGCTATGGTTTCATACTACAACTGGTGCAGTGATATGTTTTAAGTTAGGGTCAAAACAGCTGACAGAACGGGTACAGTACATCAACATCTCTCTAAATACAGTGAATACAGGACATCCATCTACTCTTACAGGTCAGCTATGATTGTATACAAAAATAGAGCTTGTATTCAGAATCTGACATCAATTATCTCTTTAAGAAAGCATAATCGTAAGTCAAAGCCATGAGAGAGATGTCCAGACAGAAGTTTGTTCCTGTCAGATGTGGGATCTCAGTTGAATCCACATCCCACAAAATGAAACACACCAAAACTAAACTCAGCTACCAGGCCAACTTCATCAACTTCAATCCTAATGTGTCACGTTGACACCATTAAACACTGAGGGCTGCGTGTATGACCATAGGTCATTTCAACACACGTCTCAGCTTTTAGAAAGTACGGCCAGTAACCCTTGGAAGTACTGTAGGGAAGGTTCATGTAAGTGGTCGTCTGAACTGATTGGCACATGCAAGCTGTTGTTGAAGCCAAACTAGGGGCTAAGGTTTACTTATTGACGCGCTGTATGCAGAAGAAAACATCTGAGGTAGCAGAAATACGCATAAAGGTTTGCGGCTGGGAGAAACTCAGTTTAAACTCAGACTCGGTTCAGCGTGTGACCCATGCAGTGAATCTGCTTTCATAACATGGAGTTCAGTCTCCAGCATGGAGAAGAAAGAGATGAGTAACTGAGTTGATCCCAGCCGGTCTGGAGTTTGTGAAGGAAGCAGTTGGCTTGGTTGGAATGTTACGGTTCAATTCTCCTTGTCAGAGTTCTAGAGGAGGAGTCACTGTGCCAATTCAAAGGAACTTCACCAATTTAAATAGAGCACCGCAAAAAATCACTGCCAATTCCAACACCCTCGTCTTATTTGGCAATTCATAGCCCAGAACTGGCTTTTATATTGATGAAATGTTCCTTTACAGGGTCTGACACAGCTGAAAGGCAAAAAGACCTATTGGAAAATTAGCAATGGCACATAGACTTACTAAAAATCAACTGCCTCATCTCTGTGAAAGCTGCTGAAAATGTATAATCAAACTCAACTTACAGACTTATCCTAACTACAGCTATCCGTTGATGTAACAGGATTCATTGCACAGTAACTTAATTTTACATACAGGTCATGGTGTTCAAATAAAGCTATGATGAAAAGGATACTAGAGACAACCGTCCGTGCTCAGCAAATAAGTGGGTAACCAGCCAAGCCGGTGGCATCAATCTCTTTAAATCTACAAACATTGTCTTGGCAAACACTTGACACACAGGCACCCAGCACCACACCCACCCTCAGGATGTCTCCTGACCCTCCACGCTCCCACACCTCACTGGGGTCAAGGGCCAGGGGGGGGGTAACATGGTTAGAGTTGTGATTAGGACCACTGAGTAACATCCAAGTGCATAAAAAAAATATTCAAACTTCAAAACAACCACTTTTACTTTCTCTCCCTGCCTTTCTCTCTCTCGGTGTCTGCGATAGGAAGGATTCTTAACAATACAATGAAGTTGTCTCTGTCACCGTCCCTTGCAGGTCAGGCTGCCTGTGATCTGACCAGGGCAGCTGAGTGGCAGGAGGAAGGGGGATCAGGACCTGCAGGTGGGTGAGGGGTTGTTTGACTGGAAGCCTTGAGTGTCCATCACATACTACTGTCTTGTAAGAGGGGCTCAATGTCCTCGTCACTGGTGGGCGTGGCCAGAGGGGTGGAGTCCTGTGGATGAGGGGAGCTGGAGTTGCTCTTGCGTAGCGAGCAGGTCTTCACAGCCAGGTTGTGGTGCTCGGGGATGAAGATGGCCACCAGCAGAGCCAGCAGCACGGCACACGCCCCGAACAGGAAGGGCGGGCCGGGGATGACAGACTTCTGCAGGTGACAAGCAGGTAATGCTTAGCTTTGTGTGTGTCGTGTTTGAAAGATGTAACGACACTTGAGAGTGTGTGAAAAACAGCATGAGACAGAGAAAGACATACAAAGAGTATTCAGTACTGATCTCCCTTTGGGCTAATCGAAAACGTCCTAATGACTAACCATCGTGTTCTCTCTCCAACTCATATGATCGGAGGGAATTACACAAGATATTCAGTTGACTGTGTGTGTGTGTGTCCAGTACCTCGACGGTGGAGCCCTGGTGAGCGTCTCCTCCCACAGGGTCCAGCTCGTTCAGCTCCACGTTGAAGAGGAAGAAGATGAAGCCGTAGAGAGCAGGACCCAGGCCGTTACACAGGCCTCTGATGCCTGTTACCATGCCCTGCACCACGCCTGCAAGCATACACACAGTGTTACACAGCGTTACACAGCGTGGGAGGGGAGCGGGGGAGGAGAGGAGAACAAGGTAAAGAGAGGAGGCGTTACCCTGCTGTTCTGGGGATGCGCTGCGGGAGACTAGAGCACTGACTGCTGGGAAGGTGATGCTGGACATGGCTGCTACTGTGCCTGCAGCCCACATCATCCTGAAAACACACACACACAGTCACACACAGACAGACACACACAGACACACACAGACACACACACACACACACACAGACACACACATCTTAACGTTTCTCTTCCTTATCCCAGCCTGACAGTCTACATCCCCTCAGACACTCTGCCTGCTTAGACTAGAACCTCGTCTTACCATGGTTCTGATCCAAACCCGTACCAGGCCAGCTGGAACAGCTGGAAGCCCAGGCCCAGCAGAACCGTGTTCTTGTTCCCGATGGTTCTCATTAGGATACTCAGGAACAAAGTCTGAGAGGGGGGAAAAAACAGAATAAGAACGATTCTCCCACAGTAGGAACAAGGACACCTTAGTATCACTTTCAGTATGAGCAACACAGACAACAGATCAGAATTGTTCTGGTGACTCATTCTTCTAGAAACTTGACTGTGTTCAGGCAGCAGATTACTGAAGTGGAAGGCTGTGAAAAGTGCCGTACCTGAGCCACAATAGACAGGATTCCCACCATGGCAATAAAGGCAGTGATGGCAGCTGGAGAAAAGTCAATGACCTGAGGGAGGTTAGAAAGGAAGTAAGCATCTTTCCATTAATCCCACCCCACAACAGACTAACACGTCTACTGTGAAACAGATATCACTTCTTTCCAATTAGACCGATGAGATTGTCTACATGCTTGTGTGTACGTGCTTGGTATGTGTGTGTGTGGGTGTGTCACCTGTCTCAGGTAGAGAAAGAAGCTGGAGTATTGCCCTGCCTCAGGCAGGTAAGACAGGAACACAGTAACACAGATCAGAAGCACTGTGGAGTCCTTCCCCACGCGCCGCAAAGACTGAGGAGAGAAAACACACACGCACGCACACAAGCACACACATACACACACACACACACACACCTAGTTAAGTGTCACTGTCATTGAACCTGGTGTTATGGACACCATCAGTTGGCTGCAAAGGTCACAGGGAGTTATTCTAGGTTAGGTAACAGGATCTCACAGCGAAGGGGTCGGCCTGCTCCCAGGAGATAGCCTTGCCCCAGGAGCTCAACCTCATCTTGTCCGGAAGCGACTCTGGCACGATGAAGAACACGAAGGCGATGTCGACCACGGCGATGATGGTGGCCAGCAGCACCACCAGGCTGTCGCCGTAGCTGGCCGACAGGTACGCCCCGATGGCCGGGCTCGTCACCAGGCTTGCCGCAAACGTTGCCGACACCTGCGGAGACAGAGAGAGACGAGTGAACACAGGAAGGTAAACATCTGGACTGTTTAGTGTAGGTTTGTTTCTGTCAAAAGGATTAGCTGATGTTTTACTGGAGGTCGTTATCAGGCCAATATTCAAACTGGGTGATGTGCAACTGCAGCGTTTGCATTCACCAAGAGACTTAAGAGTGGAGCACTGATCAAGTCCGTCTGCGTATCCTTCCACTCAAAGAACCCGTTGACCCTTATGTATCCCTCCACCCCCTTCTTTGACACTATGGAGGAAATAAAATAGGTCTTTCTGATCTGTGGGGTGTGACAGGGCGTGGCCAGGGGGCTCTCACCAGACCGTAGGCTGTGCTGCGTTCGTGCTCTTCTGTGATGTCAGCCACGTAGGCGAAGATCACGGAGAACGTCACGGAGAAGACTCCGGAAACAGAGATCAGCGCGAAATACCACCTGCATGTCGGGTAGGGGGAAAAAAACACACAAATGAATGTAGGGTGAACAAGGTTTCATACTACGGGTGCCACATCAGTACTGCATATTTCTGTAAAATGACTAAGAAAAACACAATGCATGGAATACTACTGTGTTATATTGTTACAACTCCCAGTCAAGTCTCCCCTCTTTATAACTTCAAAACGATCATGTTAATTCTGACTGAAAGGGTCGTGTACTAGTCCAATCAGTGTGTGTGTGTGTGTGTGTGTGTGTAATCATGAGAAGCACATGGCCCTGATTCCCAGCCCTGTGTTTGCAGCGAGAAGTCACTGACCGCACTGCAGCGGCCCCTCACATGAGTAGCATGTGACTTCTCACAACGAACACAATGTCTGCCTGCTGCTGCATGCCAGCTCGCTTCAGCCTGCCTGCCTGTTTCCTGGGGCCAGAGCTGACTGATGCTGGGGTGGCTGGTGGTTCATCTTAGGCACTGGTTCTCAACCCTGGTCCTCAGGGACACAGTGTCCTGCATGTTTTAGAAGTTTCCCTGCTCAGACACATCTGACTCTAAAGAATACGTTGTTATCTAGCTCAGTAGGAGCTTGAATCAGATGTGGCTGAGCAGGGAAAAATCTCAAACATGCAGGTGAGGAGGTTCCTAAGGACCAGGGCTGAGAACTAAGGGTCTGTGGTAATGGTAAAGCTGGAGCTCTGTGTGCTATTGTCTATAGAAACCTGGCAGCTGGATGTAGTAAAACCAAAGACTGAGAGGCTTGTTTTGGGGCAGGGGTGGGGGGTGTCAGTAGGTTAAAGGCTAGAGGTCAAGGCCTGGGGCTTACCATGGGCTGATCCTCATGAGGGGGATGGGAGCGCAGGTGAAGAACACTGTCATCAGCAGGAAAGACTTCCTGCCCCACACGTCTGACAGAGCACCAATCAGAGGGGCACTCAGGAACGACAGCAGGCCCTGTGTGCATGACACCATACACACACACATGATGTCACCAGTGGGGATAGGAACACACACACATGTGTCAGCTAACATGGGAATTCACAACGGTACTTAGGAATGATTTGCTGGGCCTGATGTTAGTTTCCTCCAGGATCACAATGACTCTTATTAAGGGACTTGTTGCTCTTGTTGGTCGGTTGTAACTGATTTGCAATTCTTGTACTTGCTGTGAGGTATATTATTATTGTTACTTGCTTTCCTGCAGGTACACTCTTGCACTTTTTGAGGTTCATATTGTTCAATTGCAACTTGTTTAAGTGAATGCTCTTGTGGTTCTTCCCTTCGGCACTTGTTTGGTTTCCCACAATGTATACTTCATGTTCTGGCTACCTGCAATGTTTGGAGGCTATTACGTAGTCATGATCAGTGACCTGTAAAGCTCTTTTTTGTAAGTCACTTTGGATAAATGTAAATGAATTCAGCTCAGTACAAAAACCACCACCTGCAACCGTTTACGATGAGTGGCAATTGTAACAATGGCATTTGTTTATAGCGGTATAAAACGAATCAACTGACAATCACTATATGAGTCAAGTGTTTTCAAGTTTACTCAATAGGCGGAAGCAAATGACTTGTACTGGGGAAATGTCCCTCTAAATATTGTGACAAGACAGGAAGGATCCGCAACAACACTGATGCAATTTCCATTCCAAAACCATAGCAACACTATTCATATATGAGAAAACCCCAACCTCAACTCTTTATGTCACTAACGGTTAAAAATACATCATTTAAAACATGATTAATCAAGTGTCTCACCTTCACGCCTTGAACCAGACCGTTCATCAAGAAAGTATGTTGGGGAAAGGTTTCATGGAGAACCTGCTCAACAGATACACACAAAAACAACAACAAATCAGTTACCACATGTGATGGACTACAAAAATAGGCCCAGCTGATAAGACTACATGCTTGGTCACAACATGAGCTGATCCCCCCCCACCCCCCTGTTTACTAACAGTCAGCATCGGTGTGGTCAACAACCCCCAGGCGAAGAACTCCAGGAAGATGACCACAACAGCATGGGTCACTTTAGCACGACTTGACCCGGGCTAGAAGGGGTCAGAACACAAAGACAAGTCAATACAAGTGACAAAAGTCAATACAAAAGTTGTGGGTGATGAAAGTACCAGTATTATTAAATGAAGAAACAGAAGCTGCCAAGTGTCTCGACTAGATGACTTAAACTAGAATGGGATGTTATTTGTTATTTATTTAAACTAGTTAGACTAACTAAAGTCAGATCATTTGCTGTGTTTACTTGATCGGTCATCCAACCCTAACCAGATTGTTTAGTATGTGTCTTTACTGTACCAGTAGCCCTCGATAGCATCGGTAGTTACATCAAATAAAATACATAACCGCCATGACAAAATATTCGGTTATCAAACCGTTCAACCACACATGAATTATATATTTTATATATATTTTGTCCCTCTTCATACCGAGGTCCCATCTCTCTTCCTGACCAACATCATGTCGTTGGCCTCACTCGGTATCTTTTCTAGGTTAATTTCACATCTTGATGAGTCGTTATTTGCATGAAGTCCATTCTGAGAATATGTCCGAGATGTATCCGTTACTTCCAGTTTGTCTGATGTTAATACTAAAGGCAAATGTTTCTACGTTATTTCAACGATTTGTCATATAAGACTGAGAAAAACTGGGGGAGTTTTTTTTTCTTTCTGAAATTCCTCCGTTCCTGATGTCCATCATGACATCCGTCTTCCGCCCGGCACCGCCTCCGTCACACCGGATATCATCTAACATCTGTTCTCAGTGCAGTTTTCAAACGGCTACTTCAACCGTCTGTGTTAAGACATGGACTTTAGTACCGATCTCAAATCAGCCCAGTAATTTGTGAATGGGTGGTTTGCTTTCTTCTTCGTTGCTTTGTGTACATGGTTCTGAGAAGATAACAGCGCTACCTACTGCGTTACAGTGCACGCTACAATGCAGTTGATGTGTCTAAACATTTCTTTCAGCGAAAATCTTGGATAAAATGAAAAAACAAAATGTGAGTTTGTTAGTTTTGTATATTCTCTATTTAAATGTGCATGAGCTTTTCTACGCCCCTGTTTAACGTGAAAAGGAACGAATACGTAGTCTGCCATAGATCCCACTATTTGGCAGGAAGATTTTCGCTTGTCGCTTTGTCACACAGAATACCGGCTCTCTATTTGGCATGCAGGAGGATAGGGATAGGCGGGACTCGGTGGAAGAATTTGGGTTGTATGCAAACGGCGCAGAGGGGATCAATTTAGACATACTTATTCGTCTGGTAAGCAATAATGACACTGATCCTTCGATTGGTAAGACGCATGGACTCTTATTAGATATGATTTGCGCCTAGTAATGCGTTTGCAGTGACAATTGCGTGGCAAAAATGAGGGTAGATGTTCGCATTTTGTTCATGTGAGACCGACCCACTGGCTCCCAGCCTCCCTCCCCTTCTTCTTTGTTCGCTTGCGCCCTTTTCGCACTGATGCGGGGTTTTGTAAATACTTGGTGCAACATGGCTGACATTGAGGTTATACCTGAGCAGATATCACCTATGTAACAATTATGGATCATATTGGCATTATTGGGATGAGGTTCACACGTGTTGGCAGTAAACAACCTGAACCTCCCCCTTTACCTTAACCTGTATTCATTGTAAACAAAACGTCTTATTTTGAGGTCACAATATTGGCATCTCAAGTTGTAGAACCAGTTTTATGTTTTCCAGCTTCTAAATGAAAGGTAAGTAAGTATTTTACATGCACAGTAATTAATTGTATCGATATAAGTGTAATTTATGAAATACATTACCTTGAGATGAAGAAGGGACATTACAGCATTGAAATGGGCTGCATTGTACTTGGGGTTATCAGAATCAGAATCCCCTATTTACATGCACATTTTTACATTGACATGTATTCATTTAGCAGGACGCTTTTATCCAAAGTGACTACCAAGAGAGAGCTTTACAAAACCGCATCGGTCACTGATCATAACTACAAGATAGTCCCCAAACATTGCGGGTAGCCAGTACATGAAACATACATGGAAACCAAACAAGTGCCAAAGGAAAGCACCACTAGGGCATTCAGTTAAACACGTTACAATTAAACAACACGAATCTCAAATGTGCAAGAGTGTATCTGTAGGAAAGCAAGCAACAATAATATACCTCACAGCCAATACAATAATTTAAAATCGTTTAAAACTGTCCTTATCCCCGTTCATAACTAGGTAGTTGATCATGCACTTATTGGTAACCAATTCAGACAAGCTTAGTACAGACATTGATGTCAAACCTCCGTAGCTTACAACATCAAATGCATCATCGCAGACTGTGAGCAATGCTTTTGGCCTTGGGTTTTTGCTATTCAGGACACTGCCTCATAGTCAATCATATTATATTACTGCAGAGCGGCTTGTCTCTGATTTCAGTGCTGATGCTAATTCACCGTCTTTCTCTCTCTCTCTCTTTCTCTCCCCAGCGCTGTGTGTCAGAGGTCTGAGTAACCACAGTAGGGAGAGCATCCATCCCTTCTGGAAGCACAAGCTGCATGTGGGGGCCAGCCCTCCTTCTACGCTCCCCATCTCAGAGCTACAGAGTCACAGACACTGTCCTTCTCCCCAGGCAGCCTAGCTGCCCAGCCACATGCACATGAATGAAGACCCCATTTGGGAAGACGCCAGGCCAGAGGCCCAGAGCTGATGGGGGTAAGAGACAGACAGAAGAACAGGCAGATAGACTGGCAGACAGACAGGCAGCCAAACAAACAGACACAAACCCTTTTGAAACAGATTCTGCCAGACTGTCTCTTTACTGCAGGGTTGTTTATTTACACTGACCCACACAAAGCTAGCTTAATGCAGCACCGAGTGTAAAGGCATGACGGTGTTCTGCAATCAGAGGTGTGACCTTGGTGTCTGGTGTGTTTAATCTCTTCATGCCAACTTTCCCTTTTACACAAAGTCAACTCCTCCCTCTTGACTGCCTCCGCATTTCTATTCCACGTTTGCACCTTTCATACAGAACTGCAGGCGTTATAAGTTATAACTTTCCAGTTGTGAACGTGTTATGTAGAAGACTTTAGACAGTCAGACAGACAGGTAGGCTGAGATGCACTCATACACCGAGGCACAGAGAGGTCACAGGTCAAAATGTAGGTTAAACATGTCTTCAGAACTGTGCTACAAAGCTAGAAACTGTCTTTCATGACACGTTTGACATCGATGTATTAATTATAATCTGCTGCCGTTTCTAGAACTTTCTTTGAACCCCTGTGTCTGTTATTTTTTTTCAGGGCATTCAGGAGTTTCTGCAAATATGATGAAGAAAAAGAACTCGCACAAGTGAGTTGGTTATCTTCACGTTAGATAACTTTTCAGATCATATAAGGTCATCAGTTACCTCGTCTAACATTCGTTAGGCTCACAGACAGAAAATAGATCCAAATCTAACATCTTCGGCCTCCCTCACGTTCCGTAGAAAACAAAAGACCAGTGTGGGCCCCAGCAAGTCGCTAGCCCAGCCCAGACGCAACATTGTGGGCTGCAGGATCCAGCACATATGGAAGGAAGGCAGCAAGTCGTCCCAGTGGAAGGGCACCGTCCTGGACCAGGTTCCTGTCAACCCCTCCCTCTACCTGATCAAGTACGATGGATTCGACTGCATCTACGGCCTGGAGTTACACACAGACGAGCGTGTGCAGGGCCTGGAGGTGATGCCTGACCGAGTCGGTAAGTCTAGCAGGAACCGGACGGACTTTATCTGTCTCATTCTATGGCTGTATTCCTGTAAATCACGACCACACGTGTGCAAGTCTTTGGTAGCTCCAGCCACGCTGTGTCTGAGTGGTATTTCCTGTCTTCCAGCCCCCAGTCGTGTAGGTGATGCCATCCTGGCAGACACCATGATAGGCAAGGCAGTGGAGCACATGTTCGAGACGGAGGAGGGTCCGAAGGAGGAGTGGAGGGGTATGGTTCTGGCCCGAGCCCCCATCATGACCACCTGGTTCTACATCACCTACGAGAAGGACCCCGTTCTGTACATGTACCAGCTGCTAGACGACTACAAGGAGGGGGACCTCCGCATCATGCCTGACTCTAGTGAGCCTTACACACATACCATGTTTATTTATATACAGAAATATTGTCTTATTTCTTCTGTGTTTAATAGTACAGTTTTTTAAACAATTTTGTTTAGTCTTTGTTTTTATTTGTATTCTAGCCTCAGAATTTTGCACAGTATAATAGTACTATGAATAGATAGCGGTTTGTAAATAGGTCACTTAACTGTCAGTCTCTTCCATTTTTTCTTTTCTTTCTTTTTTTCCACTTCCTCTCATTCTTTTCTCTCTTTTTTTCTCTGCTATGTTTTTCACGTTGTTGAAAGTGTGTTCTAAAAGGAGGATATCTTTCTGTCCTAGATGACTCTCCACCGGCAGAACGAGAACCAGGCGAGGTGGTGGACAGCCTGGTGGGAAAGCAGGTGGAGTACGCCAAAGAGGACGGGGGCAAAAGAACTGGCATGGTCATCCACCAGGTGGAGGCCAAACCGTCGGTATACTTCATCAAGTTTGACGACGACTTTCACATTTACGTCTACGACTTGGTAAAAACATCATAGGCCTCGTCTGCAGTATCGTCGATCCATAGACTCTGACGAAGATCGTGAAGATATCTTTATGACAAGACAAAAATGACACACACCCCCCTTCCCCCTTCTCCTACCATTACAAATGGACAATGCTTGTTGACCTTGTGTTTTATGACAAAATATTATTGTACTTCAAGGTTCCAACTATCCCCCTTGTCGATGAAGGATAGGACATGCCTGCAGTATCCATCCATGCCTGTAAGCTTGTTCTTGGATACATAGGAACAGTTTTAGGAGAGACTGTTAGAGCATTCGAGCTGCTTCATATGTAGCCCTGTATGTTTGTAAGATATGCCCCAATGACGTTGTCTCTCATTGAAGGTTAGTTTCCAAGACTACAAGTATTTAAGCACTTCGGACTTTATGGGTTATATACGATAGGCCAGCTGTGAGAAGGTGTGTGTGTGTGTGTGTGGAATTACAGATGTGGCCATAATGTTTTGCAGTGTTCATTCATCAGATATCATGGCTCTCTTTTACATGTTTTTTTTTTTGTAGAGTTGTAGTTTTATGCATTTTGGAATGGCATATCTTTTGGCACATATAGGCTACTATTTTTTTTATACTTTTGCTTTGATTGTATTCATGTTTTGTATAATCCTATTTTTAATATATATGTACTACCATATGCTAATCTAACCCTATTTAGAACCACAAGTATCTAGCCTAAAAGCTCATTGAAATTGACAATGAATAGATATGAAACGGGCAACAGCAAATCTAGTGCGCATATATTCTGTTGCTTTTTTACGTTTTTATTCATGTAACTTGCAGCTCACTGAACCAGATAGCATTTTTCACATGCTCATCTCACCTGTCCAAACTTTCATGTGCCTGAAGTGTTGATAGACGTCACCCTAACAAACCTTTTCCTGTCAGGTAAGGTTGAAGGTGTTGTTGACATCATGAGGGCCTTCCTGGATAATATGAGGGGGGGTGGGGGGGGTGGGGTGGGGGGAGGGGGTGGAGATCGAGCCCTGTCCTCATCTAGGGTGTACAGGCTCGGCCGGAAAAGGGTACTCGCCCCCAACCGATTGTCTTTACTGAGTTTCATTGATTTCAGCCTTGTCTCTCATCGAACGTGTACTCCTGGCCTTCTCCTAGTCCCAAGTTATCTTTCTGTTTCCTTAAACTTGTTACCAGAAGACTTTTAAGAGAATATTCAGAATCAGTCGACTTTTAATCTTGAATTCTGTTCGATGGGTGATGTTGTGATGTTAAAAGTGTTACCTGGTATTATTGAGATCTCTTGTCTTTGTCTGTGTTGTCCGTACCAGCAGTAAACCCCAGAGCCGCTCCAGGTTAAAACCTACTCCGCAACCATCAGTCTGAACGCACAAACACTCGCCCTGCCTGGCCTGTCGGAGGACAGGTGGGAAATCAGATGCAGATCCCTGATCTACACGTAGCAGGGTTGACCTCTTTCTGAAAGCTAGAGTCCGAGTGGACCCTTCGTTGATCCCCATGCTGTGGAGATCTGTGGTTGTGTGCCGGCGCCGGATCCAACCAGGCGGCACATTCGTACTTATACTGTCGTGCTGCACTGTGTGTAATGTTGATCAACTTCTGAAAAAGCAGCCTTGTTTTTGCATGCGTGTAGTTCAGTGTAAAATTGATGTAAGTTGCATGTCAGTTATTTTTATTTTTTTCCAGAAGTTCTTTGCGGTTAATAAGTGTCAGTTGTGGTTTTGGTTCAGTTGTTTTTGTACTGTGCGTTACAGGAACAGATGTACTGGGTCATGCTTAATGAGTGCCAACTCAAGTAGCCAGTGTTGTACAGCATTTTAAGGGTTACACAGTTCCAAATAAACAATTCTTTGTTTTTTCAGAAAGTTGTTTATCTTGGTTTTCACAAAGAGACTTTCGTATTAGATGATGTGTGTGTGAGAGAGAGACTTACCTAGTCATATAACATAGCTTTGCATCATATAGTTGTCTTTAGAATGACAACATAACATAATTTGTCATACTGTACTGTTGTCTCCAGGCCAGTAGGTGGCGATGTCGACATTTTACTGTGGAGGCGCATGTCCGTTTCAGTCAGTGTCCCAGAATGCATCAGTGTGAATACATTACAAATCCACTGTTTTTTCCTTTAGTTTATTCCCAATTTCAAATATATATATTTTTTCAGATCCCTTCAGAGTAATACGTATAATTTGATTATATCAGCATTTTGGTAACTGTTTCAAATACGTTTGGTTTGTGATTATGACCAGTACATGGTTATGTATCATTTTAGTACTAGTTCAGTCCACTCCCAGATGATCATTGATCCTTTCGAGTTCAATGCAGATGATGATTGGGTTTTTCACAGCTCGTCTGTGACAGGTGTGACCTTTGTTACGCACCGCGCCTCAGCCCTTCTGAGCTTGACTTGAACTTACAAATGTGTGTATAATAATAATGAAGAGCTGTGAAATACCACCGTACTTCTCTACAGTTAAACTTGTAACTTTGTTTGAGACTATGGATGTAATGGCGTATGTGAAGCTGAAAAAATGATTGAAGAAATTGAAACAGTTTAGAGATAATATTCGGAGACACTGTGGTTCTATTTCAACACCACAGTAAAACACGTTAGAAAGTGTTTAATTTTGGGGGGGGTATTATTTTAAATTATGAACACTTTTGGCCGCCGAACAGTAGGTGGCGATAATCAGAAGTGCTGCAGGTTTCCAGCTTATTCAACCTCCGAAGAAGAAATTGAGTCACGCAGAAAAATGTGGGCTTCCTCGATGTCCATGTGGCTTCACTGACTCTAACTTAGAATAGATATTTAAATATAATTTATATTTTGATATTTTATCAACAGTTAGAAGCCACTAACTATACGTTAAAAAGGATTTGAAAATGCAGCACGACGATGTAAGTAACTAGTGTGGCTGGACTAGTCGATTTCTCCTTTTGCTAACAGTAGCTGCGTAGCGATACTAACATGTTCAACAGGGATCTGAAAGTCTTTATATGGTTTATAACTCCGGTAGTAATTGGTTTAAGTTATTTATTAGTTGGATCTATAAATCTCAACCAGCTAAAAAATATATATGTATGAATCATCAGTGAAGTTAAGGGTTCGTCTGTGTACTAAGTACCAGCTGGGGACTAAATACATGTAAGAACCTGACATATCTGATGTGATGTGTAATGTTTTGCTCCTTAAGGTCATCTGGGATGTTATAGGTAACAGAGCCTTCTGCTCCTTCAAAGTCAAGTAAGTGACATATGCTCCGTGTTTCCAAGCAGCCATACATCAATGACGGTCACTTGTTTGGTCCTAAGGTACCGAGGCTCTATTCTTATGATGTTCATTTTCTCTTAACAGGACAAAAACATCAAACTTCTGTAGGAATGAGTTCAACATCACTGGCCTGTGCAACAGGTCGTCTTGCCCATTAGCAAACAGCCAGTATGCAACCATCAGAGAGGAGAAGGGTAAGTTATTGCAGTGCAGTGATATCAAACATGTAATTGTATTATACGTTTGTCTTTCGTACATAGTTACTGCTGCCTCAGAGAATCTGGAGATGGTGTCTAATACAGTTTGACTGGTATGTTCTTCTCAAACTACAATGTTTCCACAGGTCAGTGTTTCCTTTACATGAAGGTTATTGAGAGAGCCGCTTTTCCAGCCAGAATGTGGGAAAAGGTAATACTGAGCTAAACCTTTTAGATCAACACAGAAAAGCGTTGTGTTTTGGCACTCAGATGCATGACGTCTCCATCGTTCTGTCGCCTTGTCTTTCAGGTGAAGCTGAGTAAGAACTATGAGAGGGCCTTGGAACAGATTGATGAAAACCTCATCTACTGGCCTCGCTTCATCAGACACAAGTGTAAACAGCGTTTCACCAAGATCACTCAGTACCTCATCCGTATCCGCAAGCTAACCCTCAAACGACAGTAAGCACCCAGACCTGTCACTCTGAACGCAAGCTTGGAACCCTTAAGATAAATGTGCTGCTTGTCATCCTGACAATAATGCCAATGACATTTTGCTTTTTTTCCCTCCAAAGGAGAAAACTGGTTCCCCTCAGCAGAAAAGTTGAACGGAGAGAGAAAAGAAAAGAGGTAAAATTCTCATGTGACTGTGTTTATCATTAGTTTTAATTGTTAGCACCTCGACAACTTATTGATGCGTTGTCCTCCAGGAAAAAGCCTTGATAGCAGCACAGCTGGACAACGCCATAGAGAAGGAGCTTCTGGAGAGACTGAAGCAGGGAACAGTAAGTAGCTGATTGCTCTTCTGCACAACTTGTGTGTTAAAGTGTTCCAAAGAGCTTTTTTTTGTGTGTAAGGTGTTCCAAATAGATTTCTTTGTATGTTTAAGGTGTTCTAGTGATCATCTTTGTGTGTTTAAGGTGTCTTGAAGAGCTTCTCTCTGTGTTCAAATGAGTTTCTCTGTGTGTTAATCCCATGGTTTGGTTGTGCTTGTGACAGTATGGAGACATCTACAACTTCCCCATCCACGCATTTGACAAGGCTCTGGAGCAGCAGGATGCTGACAGTGAAACTGATGAAGAGGAGGAGGGAGAGCAGGAGGAGGAAGAGGAGGATGATGCGGTGAGGATGGCCTGGTTCACATCATGGAGCCTCTGTGGATTATAGTTACCGTCTCTAATCATAGTTTTGCTTCCAGGATGTCGGTAAGAAAGAGTTCGTCGCAGAAGACGAAGTGGACGAGAGTGACATCAGTGACTTTGAGGTAAATATCAACGTAAAAATGTACTTTGGTATTTACATTTGTTGTATTTTTGTTTAAACTTAAATCATTTTTTTCTATTTGTTTAGGACATGAACAACTTGAAGGGCAGCAGCGATGAGGATGAAGAGGATGAGTCCAGTGGTGAAGATTCGTCAGAGGAAGAGATGGAGACTGAGGCTTCAGGCTCCAAGTCTAAAGGCAAAGCGCCTCTGAAGGGTCCTTTGAGGAAGAAGAGGGTGTATGTGGAGATTGAATATGAGCATGAGACAGACCCAGCGCCCAAGAGCAAGCACACGTAGCTGGAACAACCTGGTGATAGACTGTGGACCTCCCCTGACACATGCAGGGCCTGTTAGAGACCCTGTATGTGCTCTTTCTCTTGCATTTTTACCACACACAAAAAAGGATGTAGCTAAGGCCTTTCTATTGGTTAAGTTGTTTTTGTACAATAACTGGTGAGAGATGAATGTTGTATGTAAGGATCTGAAATAAACATTCTAATAAGAGATTCTTTAATCAACTTTACAGCTTTTAATGTACCAACTTTACAATAGACAATACAGTGAAAAGTGTGTGGTGTGGTGGTGGCTCTGGGACAGGAAGTATTAGCTCAACCAGCAGTGTTACTGGCTCTGGGATAATACCATCTGTAGGCAGGAAAGCACAGAAGCACTGGCACAGCTGCTGTCCACATTCTGTAGAAGATTCTGGAACAACAGAACACAAACATGAAGTCTGTGAGATCTCCACATACACCAGGATTGTACAATCCTCGTCCTCAGTGGCCACTGTCCTGACAGTTTTGGATGTTTCCCTGCTCCAACACACCTGTTTCTAACGAATGGTAATCATCAGGCTTCCACAGAGCTTGATAACAACCTAGTCGTTTGAATCAGGTGTGCTGAGAGTGGCCCCTGAAAACCAGGACTGGAAACCCCTGACATCCACCTTTCCCAGCAGTGTGTCACACACCTGTACTTGTCCTTCTGTGGCATGGTCCAGCAGCAGCAGGCAGCGTGAGGCTCTGGTCATCAGCTCCTGCTGGACAGCTGCTGACCCCTCCTCTGACGACACGTCAACCAGGAACCTCAGCAGGCTCCTGACCAGCACACTCACACGACACGCCATCCTACACAGAAGGAAACTGGTTGGCTGACAGAAGAACTGGAACAGTATATGGAATGTCTGAACAGGCACACCTGAGTGGCTGTGTCTAGCTGTGAACCCTGACCTTGGCCAGGCTGCAGTGATGGTCTTCTCCAGGGCGTCCAGGATGGAGATCCGGGTCTGTTCCTCAGGACCATCACACACCTCCAGGTACCCAGTCACAACACGCTCTAGGCGTTTCAGGTGGCGCACCACCAGGACACCAATCCTGTAAGGACACCAATGGCACCTTCATATTTCAACCGACACACAGCCTGGTTTACAATCAACCAGCAACAGAGGAAAAAGTGGCCCACCTGTCTATGAAGACTGGCAGGATGCCAGCGTAGACCCTGCGTAGAGGCAGCTTGTGTTCCACCTCCATGTGAGTCAGAACCAGACGCAGCACTGTGTCGCAGCGGTTAGGCTTCCGGGGGGCAACAGCCACAGCTGGGGATTTCTCCAACACCAGCAGCACATCCAGTAGGCATGGCAACACCACCTGGAACGGTAAGACATTTCAATCATCTCAATTGATAAACCACATGAAAGAAAAAGCTGTCTAAAGGTGGCATTGATCAATAATAGTAGACTGCCTCTATTAGCTACAGTTTTGTGGATGAGGTTGTACCTGTATGAGAGGGGCTTCAGGTGTGTACAGGTGGTTGAAGAGGGCGTGGTAGAGAACCTCAGCTCTGTTGTATTGGCGCAATTCTGCAGCAGGCTGGTACCAGAGGAGAGGAACATGTGCACACAAGGTACCATCTGTATATTAACAACGAGTTTTTGGATTGAAAACAATCGTGATTTTCAACCACGAAGAACTAAATGTGGAATTAAATAGTTTAACGTTCAGCTTACGTTAAACCACGACAGCAGTATGTCAGAAAAAAGTGCCCTTTAAAAACCCCTTCCATAAGGCTGCGCTACACGATCGCCGTCTAGTGGTGGCAAGGTAGGAAATACACTTGTAATTCTCACATTACACCACTAGATGTCAATCGTGTAGCGCAGTCCTAAGGAAGGGGTTTTTGTCAAGAAAAAAATGGCCCTTTAAAAACCCCTTCCATAGGGCTGCGCTACACGATCGCCGTCTAGTGGTGGCGTGGTAGGAACTACACTTGTAATTCTCACATTACACCACTAGATGTCGATCGTGTAGCGCAGTCCTAAGGAAGGGGTTTCTGTCGAGAAAAAAATGGCCCTTTAAAAACCCCTTCCATAGGGCTGTGCTACACGATCGACATCTAGTGGTGTAATGTGAGAATTACAAGTGTAGTTCCTACCACGCCACCACTAGACGGCGATCGTGTAGCGCAGCCCTATGGAAGGGGTTTTTAAAGGGCCATTTTTTTCGACATACTGCTGCAACCCAATGGTGGTCTTTTAAAAACTGCTTCCATAGCGTTTAAACTTGATTGGAATTAAGTTCCAAACTAAATTTTACTTGATGAATTGTGCTATTCTTAAAAATTAAATTATGAAAACATAAAATTATGTTGTTTTTAATGTTATTATTCAAGTTCAGAAGTTAAAATTCAATTGATCCAAATCCAGTTTCTTGTGACAGATCTTTGCCCAGATGGGCATCTTTCAGACCAAGGCCCTGTCTCACTCAACCCCTCGCCTCACCACATGATGGAGGAGGTGGTGAAGGCAGCGGACCCCCAGCAGCTTATTGTCGGAGGAGTAGTCGTCGGACATGAAAAAAACCCTTCCATAGGGCTGCGCTACACGATCGCCGTCTAGTGGTGGCGTGGTAGGAACTACACTTGTAATTCTCACATTACAACACTAGATGGCGATCGTGTAGCGCAGCCCTATGGAAGGGGTTTTTAAAGGGCCATTTTTTTTCGACATACTGCTGCAACCCAATGGTGGTCTTTTAAAAACTGCTTCCATAGCGTTTAAACTTGATTGGAATTAAGTTCCAAACTAAATTTTACTTGATGAATTATGCTATTCTTAAGAATTAAATTATGAAAACATAAAATTATGTTGTTTTTAATGTTATTATTCAAGTTCAGAAGTTAAAATTCAATTGATCCAAATCCAGTTTCTTGTGACAGATCTTTGCCCAGATGGGCATCTTTCAGAGGCCCTGTCTCACTCAACCCCTCGCCTCACCACATGATGGAGGAGGTGGTGAAGGCAGCGGACCCCCAGCAGCTTATTGTCGGAGGAGTAGTCGTCGGACATGAGGAGCGAGGGGGGGAAGAGCTTGTCCAGGTAGTCTGACACACATGGACCCCGTGTCTGGAGCAGCACCCAGGCAAACACATACTTAAGAGCCTCGTTCCTCTTCCATCTCTCCCTGGTCAGAGGCAGTCAACAACACATAGGTCACCATGAGTAAGAAGTCACTGGTAATAAGGGAAATACAAGCACTCGTAGATGACGGCTTCCTAGTCTGGTATTTACGCCTGTCTAGCCTTCCTCTCACAGATGCACCATTAGTATGTTGCTTTGGTTAGAAAGTGTCTGCTAATTGATGAACTCACTTTGTCAGGTGTGGCTGCAGCAGGTCCAGGATCTCACCCAGGAGCCCAGGTGGTTGGTCTGAGGCTGGGCCTGACCCGCCCAGTAAATGAGCAGGGGTCTCCCAGCCTCCAACACGGAGCAGAGTCTTGATCAGGGAAGAGGCCTCAGCCCTGGAGCCCTGACTGCTCCAGGCTGCTTCCTGCAGGTGGGTCACCGCCAGCACACAGCACTGGGGAGCCAGGAGGAGCAGGAGGGTCATCCCAGGAGCAGAGGTGGTGAGATGGGGGCAAGAGGAGCCACGCTGGGAGTCTCTTTGGCCACCCAGCCTGTCCAGCAGTGTGGTGAGCAGGGAGCAGACAGCTGTGGCTCTGGGAGGGACGTCCTGATAGGAGCT
The DNA here is from genome assembly GCA_030340665.1 of Neosalanx taihuensis. Taxonomy (NCBI): domain Eukaryota; kingdom Metazoa; phylum Chordata; class Actinopteri; order Osmeriformes; family Salangidae; genus Neosalanx; species Neosalanx taihuensis. The sequence continues at coordinate 1,727,520 of CM059316.1, read as the reverse complement.
GGCTGGAAGTGAACCGCTGTCACACTCACACAGAGGCAGAGCAGCGTGTTGCACCAGGCATGAGATCAGGTCTGCGTAGCTTCTCTTCAGGTCTGTTCCTTGATTGCAGCAGCAGTCTAGGAACAGCCAGTGGGGGTCTGCGTGTCTGACGACCTGCTCTATGGTGCTGAGGAGAGGGACAGTCTTGTTAGAGCTGAGCCCTAGGGTCTGGAGTCTCTCCTGGAGCCCTCGGAAAACATCGGCAACAGGGGGATCAGCGGGTAGAACATCGGGATCTCCGGTAGGAACCCGAGATATTTGGAGGTCTTTTAGGACACGGGACAAGTCCATGTTGAAATGATAGCTTTCTACCTGTTGTTGTTGCAGAGTTCAGTTAGGAAGTTAGGAGATGCACGTAGCCTGGAATGCGCCTCTTTCATAACCACATGGGGTAAAACGAATGACTGGATTGTCGAATTAAGACTTGCTGAAAGAAGTATGGGTACTTAAACGTTTACTTACCACTGCGTTGATATCATCCAATGATGTATTATAATATAAGTATAAGTATATTTATACTTAAATATAAGTATTTTCTTTCCAGTAAGGAATTTCATTTCCGGTTAATTTAAACCTTTCAGAATAAAGGTTCCAACACGATCTCTAAAAATGTCATCTTAATGGACGCACCGATAGATATGAGATACATTTGGAGGGGAGCAGTGTCTAGTCCGCTCAGTGTCTAGTCCGCCGGACACAAAAAAATAATATATTTTATAAATAAAGACTTGTATACTTTTTTCCGTTCCTGCAATATTACGTTTGTATGCGAATGACTACATCTCCCAGATGGCCTTTGACATACGATGCGGAAGCAGAAATCTCTTAAGTGCTAAAAAGATTAGCAATTAATAGTGGTTACAGCTGGAGGTGTCCTGAGAACCTTTTTACAGGCTTCTCTTTTACTATTACGGTCTATGGGAAAAATGATTTCTGGGTTTAATGGGGATTTTATGTTGCAATACCACAAGTGGCCACTGGGGGACATCGGCGTGTCTGCTGAGAGGCAGACCTGGGGCCTGGTCCTGACTGTTCTCTTGGCTCCTACACTCCCTCAGAGGTAAGACAGACTCACCTTCTGTGTTCATGTGTTTTTGGAACTGTGTGTGTGTGAGTGTGTTCACGTGTGTGTGTGTGTGTGTGTGTGTGTGTGTGTGTGTGTGTGTGTGTTTTTAGAGTTCCTCCCATGAGGGATCCAGTTCTTTGGGTTCCGATGTGGACTGTGTTCCATGCGATAGCTCGTGTCTGGACTGCCGCAGGCCGAGCCGCTGGAACTGCACTGTTTGCCCCGCCCTCCAGACCCCAACTCCCATCAGCCTCCCATAAACTGACTTGTAACCCTGTCTGCCTTTCCAGAGGAGTGCATTCTGGGGGTGAACTTCGTGTTCGGCACCCCTGACGAGCTGGAAAAGGAGCAGGGATTGATTGCCGTCTTCTGATTGGCAGGTTGGGCGGTCTCTGGTCCAGAAAAGGACCAACCCACGACAGGGAATCAAACAACTGAATTTGCATAATCGGCAGGATATTCTCGGATTTAAACCGACTACTGGCGAGTCTTCATTGTCACACCACCAATCCTCCGCACCACCGGTGCCCTTCGTAATCAGACACTTTCTCCGGGCGTCTTTATCATACATACTATAACACTCAGCAAGAGCCAGCAGGGTTCAGCGGTGCTTAAACAAGCCAGGGTTAGGACTGGGTTAGAGGCTCAGGGTGGAGGTGGGGGGGAGGAGGGGTGGAGGCCAGCCAGCCATCCAGATTCCCCCCCTGAAAGCCGCGCTGCGTTTGATGGAAGGGATTTGTTTTCTGCTGGATTGAACTGAACTCCCCCTCCTCCAGTCCCTCATGTCACCTGGCATGTTGGCTGAGGGCAGTTCTAGCTCTTCCCCAGGGCAGAGGGACTGGGTCAGGGGAAGAGGAAGAAGAGGACAGCTGTTCCCTCAGTGGAACCCTAACCTTAAGAGGAGCGCATGCAGATACCAGAGCGCTTCTGTCCCCCTCCCTGCTGCACAGGCTCACAGGCTGGTTACACAGGCTCTTTACACAGGCTCGTTACACAGGCTCGATACACAGGCTCGTTACACAGGCTCGTTACTCAGGCTTGTTACATAGGCTTGTTACACAGGCTCGTCCCTTGGCTGTCCATGGAGCCCCTGAGGCCCCCAGGAGTCCCCCACCCGCTCTCTCTCAACCAGATGGAGATCTTATCATAGTTGACACAGTCCAACTTAGGAGGATTGGACAGTTGATCCCACTAGCCTTATTATTAGATGTATTGCATAATATCCGGGTCGGGCTTTCAAATGTTGATGTTTTTGGGCCCGTAGAGATAGCACAGTGCTGATCCAGAGTGTGTCGGTGTGGGAATATCACTGCATTTGAAATGAACAAGTGCTGTTATTTAGTTATTTTATTTTAGATACTCGTCACATCACCAAGTCACTAACTAATTTACAAATGTAATCAGGCTGTAGACTGAAGCTTAACAAATGGTAGCTGGTCACTATTCCAGGTTCCTATAGTCCTATCTCTTTGCTATATCCAATCCAAGAACACAAAAAAGTCTGGGGATTTATTGATTTTGGATATTATTTATTGATGTTTTTCTTTTTTTATGTGGCATTCCGAATGTTCCAGAATGATCTCCAGCGCACCGAAGCTGCTACAGTCTGCTGGTGCCTTGAGAAAATAATATATATGGAAATGGAAAATCTAAGAAGGTATCTCTTATTGTAGTCCTTGCAGTGTGTTATTTATGTTTGATTGTGTCCTCAGGATGACAAGCGTGTAAAGAATACCTTGCTTTTTGGGAGGAGGGGAATTGTAATATGTATAAATCTTAGATTTCATTTCAACACAAGGGGGTCAGAATATAAAAACTTTCAACTTTTGAATGTGCCTATACAGCCAAGCATCTCTGTGACTGCTTCCCTCTCCCCTTCCTCATCTTTCCTTAACACATCCACTTTTACTTTACTGAAACTGCCCCCCCTGTCCTCACCCCTCCTCCCCCCCCCCACTCCCCTCTGCTCCTCCCCTTTAATTACTACTTCTCTTCCTTCTTCCGGGTACCATAACTGTTTATTGCTTTTTTGTCGATCTCAGGACTGAAATATCTTTATTTTGACGTAGATGTTTGGCTATGATTTATCCTCTCTGGTTATGTAATATTGTTTGGCGTTAAGGAAATAAAGCGGATGACTTCTAATCTTTCGATGTTGGTGTTTTTTGTCTACCTGCCAGAAGCAGCAGCTCATTAGGAGTTAATTGAAGCCATCTGAGATCAGGTGAAGCCGCTTGAAGCGTCTTAGATGAATAAGACTATTTCTACTGCGGTACATGGAGCATGTGGCCACATCTGAATTAAAGCAGGTAACACGTTGGCATTGTTTAATGTATGTCTTCATTTTTAACAGCAAGCTATGCTACTGTTAGCAATGCTACTGTTGTTAGCTAAGGACAGAAGGCAAAAATATTCTCTTAAAAAGTTCTATACTAAGGAACAGTTCCAGATCTGCTCTCCAACATGCAGACTGGTGTTGAGGCTGGATGGTGCTCAGATCCTGGGATGAACTCTGTCAAGATGGATCTGTGCAATCTGTAGAGATAGTTATTTTACTTAGTGATTTAACCCTAAACGATGGTTAAAGATTCTGCTACATACCAAAGGACGACTAACCTACCGCTACAACAAATCTCCTAAGCACTTACTTTTATATATTGTTACTTTGTAAGTGTATAATATCTGGTGTATTGAATAATTCATAATTGTATTAAACTGTTCACTTTTCCAAGTGAATTTGTATATGCTTGTGGTTTCAAGATATCTTTTTTATAGTCAAAAATGTCCTGGAACATTCAGGGAAAAATAACCTTTTACACCGCTTAGATGTTTATCTTTACGACTTTGTTGTGGGTGTAAATGTGCTGCCACAAGCAGCCTAGTCCCACATTAAACAGCATATCTGAGAGGAACTTCACTAAAGTAAAATTTACGGTAATGTGACGCGCAATTTGCATATTCCCTCTCATTGGTTAAGTTTGTGTAAAGTGGTCCAGTAGAGAATAAGGTTATGTGCCGCCAAATTTACATATTCTTTCTGATTGGTGTAGCTGGAAAAAGTGGTCTTGTAGAATATACGGTGATGTGCTGCCCTATTGAATGGTCCCTCATCATCAGTCATCCTTTGCAGCTGTGTTGAGTTAGATTGACCACTTCTAATCGAAAGCGGTGACCATCTTCAACAAAGACAACTTTAACATTAAAAAAGCATTTGTTTGGACGACTAATGTCATAATTATGGGATATTTTTCAGCCTTCAGTGTAACTAATATTAGTAAGACTGTTTACCATCTTTTGTTGTACTTCATGTGGCCGATTTGGTAAGAAACGTAAACCTTGTTAGTTATGAATAACTCATCTGTCTGCTGTTCTACATAGTCCACACAATAATGTATGTTTTATATGTGTCATGATGTCCTCTTGTGTATTAAAAATGGTGGAAAATTAGGATGCCAAATCACACTTTTAGTCTTCTCTTGGCCTTGACAGCTGTGTACCACATGCTGATGGAGGTAAAGTTGATCTGTCTGTTAATATTTGTTGTAATTGCTTATCTGCCACAAGAAGTCATGCAGGGAAGTTGCCTGGGGACAACTGGGAGCAAAGCTTCACCTGACTGGATTCCTCCGAATCAGTCTGATATGGCGGTCCAGGGGTGTCCCTGGAATGGTGATGTCAGAAACAAATCTGTCAATCCAATATCAGATTCTAAGAAAAGGCTGGAAGGGTCTGATTGATTTCACAGTCAAACCTCTTAAGTTTCTCTTAGACTGGTGGTTGGAGTGTTGGAAGGAGTAACTAGGATCTACAGTGAAGCTTCACCCAGCTCATCGTTCCATTCTGCAAAGCTTCATGTTAGTCTTGGGCAGGCAGTTCATTACAGCACCAGTAGAGGAGCTCCTGAACACTGGCTGGCTGTCTTACTCCTCCCCTTTGTGCTATGACCACTCCCACTTGACCCCTGTAGCCCCACCCCCTTGACCTCTACAAGTGGGAAATGACTCGAAAATTTCGGCAGCCTCGCCGGCCGGCTCAAAAGCACAACCAAAAACCGAGGATGACAAAATTTTGGGGTAAAAGGGCCCTGCATTTCTTTTCTGCTGTTCCATAACCCCTTATTGTACTAGTTGTAACCAACCGGGGGGGGAGTTTGCCCCCCCCCCTGCCTCCTGTGGCGGAGACGGCTAGGAGCATCCGTGACCGAGGTTTGATCCGTGGATGTGACTCCAACTACCCGGCGAGTCTTCATTGTCACACCACCAATCCTCCGCGCCACCGATGCCCTTCGCAATCAGACACTTTCTCCGGGCGTCTTTATCATACATACTATGACACTCTGTGCTTTAAAATTTGGGAAGTGCAATAGCCAGGACTTGAACCAGCAACCTCTGGTATCTGAGGCAGCATCCTTCCCATGTGAGCCATTGGGACTGCTGTTGACAGACATCTTCTCCGGGCGTCTTTATTTTGCACGTCACTACACAGTGCTTTCAATTTGAGAACGGGCAATAACCAAGATTTGAACCAGCGACCTCTGGTATCTGAAGCAGAAGTCTTCCCTTGTGAGCCATCAGGAGTGCTGTTAATAGCTCTTTTCTCCGGGCGTCTTCATCTTGCACGTCATGACTCTCTGAATGTGGTCTTGATTTGAAATACTGACAGTTTCTGAACCACTGGGGTTGTTAAGGTATCACTGATCTTAGAGTCAAGACGCTGTATTTTAAATGAGTAGGTCTTTTGGGTCACAACTTACACTTGGTGGAGGAACTACACTTGAAATTCTCATATTAAACCACCTCAATGGTGGTTTTTGAATAGTACCCCTTTTATTTTCATGAATTTAATTTCAAAATGTAGAAAATAAGGTTAAGGTAGACTACAAGAAGTACTTTTCCGTGTACCATTTAAAGACAACAGAAACATATTTTTTAAAAATCAATCTAAAAGAAACACATTAATTAAAAAAAGAATACCTGGATATGTAGAATCTGATTAATATCAGGTGTATTTCAAACATTCTCTTAATTCATTCTGGTGTAGAGCATCATGCTACTCATGAATCACTTGTCATCCATTACATTTATTACAATTATTAGTGACAAGTAGCCTTTTTATTGCTCTCTGAGCATGCAATTACTGATGTGTAGTTGCAGTGTACACAGTGGTTGACAACATTACACAGCAGGAAACACTGTCCTTAAAGCCCAGAGAAAGAGGATTACTCTCTAAAGTTAAGAGAACAAATCAAATAAAAATAATTCAAGTGTAATGTTACAGAAAGTCACAAATGGTACAGTTCTTTGTTGAAACGTTATGAGTGTGTTATGAGTAAAAGGGGAGGACACTCTGGTGGTTCCCACGGACGAGGAGGAGAGGAGGCAGGTCCTTAGACAGCGTCTCCAACCAGCACATGTACAAAGCGCTGGACACAGTCTCCTTTCTGGCCAAGGGCATGCTCCTGGGAGTGGGCAGACAGAAAGACAGACAGAAAGAGAGATAGTGAGTGCAACAAATGCATGCCATCGATTTATACAAGCAAGCAGGTTCTCATGACAGTACTCACATGACGATGAGTTTAGCTGTGCTGGAATACTCTTTGAGCAGTTCATTCAGTCTTATCTGTCTGTTAGTCTGTGGAACAGAAACCACAGCATACAAACCCTCAGAATCTCTCACGAGCAAGAGTCCTTGTCCCTCATTTTTCATATTCACTGGGCCTTTAGTAGATCCTGATAAACAGGCATAGTATAATCCACACCATGTTATGTCATCTCATGGATTATTTAGGTTTGCTCTAACCAGATATTGGTGCTGCTTGGTGTGTGTGTGAATGTGTGAGTGAACCTTGGCCTTGTATAGTTCCAGCTCGTTGTCTGTGATCCTCCAAGGTTCCTGAGCCTTCAGTCTCTCTGCTGCCTCCTGTTCCATGTCTTCCTCTCTAAGCCTGAACGGATCCATCATCTCCTCAATGCTCAGCACACTGACACACACACACACGCATCTTAATATCATATAATGACATCGACATCTGAAATCCGAAATCTTACTTGTGTTTTTTGGGTTTGGTGTTGATGTCTCCCAACACGTTAATGTCAGAGAAGTCGATCCTAAACTTGGTTAGCAGAGCGGCCACTCTGTTGGGAGGCAAAGAAAAGCATCTTCAGAGTCTTCTTTGACTGTTGTCGTTGTCAACTGTCCGGTCGTCACTCACGCGGTCGATGCGGTTGAGCTTCCCACCAATGAAAAGGCGGATCTTACAATCCTTCCACTTCTTATTGGTCAGCAGGTATGGAATGAGCAGCGTCAAACCTGCACACGTTCAGCACAAAGTCATTGGTGATTGGTTAAGACCCACTTCTCATTAAGGCAGCCATCCCTCAGGTCAGTCACACACCTCCGTCGTCAAACAGCCACCAGACATCAATGGTGCCTTTGCTTTGTTTCTTCTTGAACTGTCCACTGGCCTCCAGGAGACGCTGGTCTGTCAGGCTGAGGGGGTACAGAGCTGCTCTTTGTCTCTGTTAAAAACATACAGAACGGATTAACACATATCCTCTATAGCAGGGGTCTCCAATCCTGGTCCTCGAGGGCCGCTGTCCTGAAGGTTTTAGATGGTTCCCTGCTCCAGCACACATCCACAGAGCTTGATAACGGCGCTTCATTAGAATCAGGTGTGCTGGAGCAGGGAAACATCTAAAACCTTCAGGACAGCGGCCCTTGAGGACCAGGATTGGAGACCCCTGCTCTATAGGCAAGGAGTGTGCAGCCTTCCTGTGAACTCACCTAGGAGAATGAGCGGCCAGGCCTGGGTGCTAGCGGCCTTGGAGGGGTAAGAATCGATGTCAGAGTCCTTCTCTATGATGACCGACATCACCACATCCTTAGTCCCCAGTGGAGGCTTCTCATTGGAGGACAGGAGATCATCTGCCAACAGGCAAATCACACCGCACTTGAAAAGAACCCAACACTGTTGGCTGTCGGTGTTAGTTTAGGCAATGTGAACAGGTCTTGAAGAGAGGCAGTACCCACCCTGACCCTGGATATGAGAGATGTCCAGTCCCTCCTGAAGCCGGACGAGGACCACGCCGTACTGGAGGTCAAACGCATCGCTGACGGAACACAAACACCAACCCAGTTAAATGGTTTGTCTTGTGAATAGACCGTTCACATGATCACATACAGTATGTGAATGTGTGAATGTTTCTTTCCGTTCCTCTTTTGTATATGTCTGTATCTGTCCATACTTACTGTATGGTGTTGATGTAGATCTCCACGTCCCTCATCTCCCCTTCACTCCAGTTGTTCTTGAAGCCCATGACCAACGTGTTGGGCTTCAGACGGCCCAGGCCTGTAGCCTGGCACCCGGGAACACAGATGTGGGTAACTTCAAACATTGGCTTAAAGTAAAGGATAAAATTAAAACTAACTCAACCAACAGACAAACACTGTGTTTTGTGATATTTGATAGAATGTGTACCAACATAGCTAGTGTGCTTTCAGCAAACACAGATGAGTAGAAGGCTTTGATATTCTTCTTCAGAAGCCAGCGCTGGTAGCGAGCGTGTCTCTTTGAAGTTTGGCCTACGGGACGCCTAAAAGGACAATCATCACCAACGATCATAAGTACTTTCTCATGTGGGTCAGGTTGGTGCTGAGGGTCGTGGAGGTGGCTTTACAAACCGTTCGGACGTGTCCACAGATCATGAGGCCGATGTTCTTGGTGAAGGCGTGGACTAGGTGGAGCATAGCGGGCCGGGCGTTGGGGTAGCCAGTCATCACCAGACACTGAGGCCTGGGGGAGGAGTCAGGAGAGGAGGGGTCATTCCTCAACCTGGACATTCTACAACATTCGCTGACTCGACAACTGACTGGAGAGCATTCTAGAATTTTTGGCTGACAATCAATCAATTTCTCTTTCGTTCTTGATGATTTAGAATGCAGCAGAGGGTGCGATAGTTGTTGTTTTTTGTTAATAAAGTGTAACCTGAAATTCTTGACATGGTCCTCCACTCCGGTGAGGAGCAGACAGTGAGTCAGTGCCTGGTTGTAGATCAGAGCTTGTGTTGATGAGCCCCAGTTCACATCTTGTAGCAGAGAGGAACAAACACTAGTTAACACTACAGGAGACTACAGCTATAAAGTAAGCTGCATGTCTGATGCACAAGAACAACAACAGCTCACCAGATCAAGATCATCTCTGTTTAATATTAGGTTCATTTAGCAGGTGTTTTCTATACTAAGCAACATTCAAAGCTAAAACCTTTGAATCCATCCCTTAAACGCTGCATCCAACAGGACTGTTGCTATGACCAGAGACTACCATCCCTGTTCTCTCCATATATATCCCAAACAGCTCCGTAGAACGCTGGCCTTACCGGGCTTCTTGTAGCTGACGTACACGTACAGAGCCAGGACGATGAAGTGAGCAGCGCCGCCCACCAGTTGATCACGAACATGACACCGCAGCACAGCACGGCGCCCGCCAGCGACACCCACTTATTGAAGTACTTGAAGCTGGGACGCCACCCTGTAGACGGGCACGGCGCCCGCCAGCGACACCCACTTATTGAAGTACTTGAAGCTGGGACGCCACCCTGTAGACGGGCACAGGAACGATGGGCAACCCCCACAAGACTTTTATACTGAAATATCCTAACTGTAAACAGGCTGAGACCGTGTCAGCCAATCAGAGAGACTCACCAGGGGAGTTGGCCAATGAGGCGTGAAACACAGAGAAGTTGATGAGAGCGTAGGAGGCCAGGAAGAAGTTGGAGATGACGGGAGCGATGATGTTCAGCTCAGCTACAAGGAGAGGAAACACAATTACCCATCATTAACATGAAATCTTATGTTTGTAAAAAAAAATAATATATAATAATAATTCCGCTTGGCATGACATTCGAACCACTGTCTTCCCAGCTACTGATAAAATAAATAAAACCATTTGAATCTGTGACATATGGATCTTTCATCTTATATTCTAAAGTGTTGAGCTACACCTAACTATGAGTTATGACTGCTCACGATCTCCCACTTGTTTGTAAAACACACCTGGCAATCATTTGCACTGATTGGCATTAAGATCACATGACCCATACTACCTATCCAGATGAATGAGATCTAATGCAACAATCCCCAGGGTAGAAACAGTTAGCAGATCCAGCTCTAACATTGAGTCTATGGGGAACCAAGTCCTAAAAAATGACTAATTGTTTTAGATGTATTTTCTCACATTTCCAACTGAATGGACATAATGTTGTGAAGTCTTGATAGCACTGAGTATAGCAAATATAACAAATAGAAACCCAAATAGAATTTACAAATTTCAATCAAAATAAATCATATTAGTGTGTTTCTAAAGTTCCTCCATGAAGTTGTTTCTGTTGGGGAAGAAAATGAAACGTCAGTGTTTGTAATGATGTATATAAATACACGTAACTGTATTTATCTATGTTTAATTTTAATGATATAATTACAATACAATAATGATAATATAACAGATAAATACTGTTCACTTTCATCACTGCGTTTATAATGTTCGCATCACACGACCACTTAAAACCCCCTTCCATAGGGCTGCGCTTCACCACTGCCATCTGGTGTTGGATGGTGAGAACTGCACTTGTAATTCTCACGTTAAACCACTAGAGAGCAATATTGTAGCGCAACGCAATGGGGACACTTGAGAAGTACCCCCTTAAAATATATTCCATTGCGCTATATAATGTTATGAGTGTGACATAAAAAAGACAATTCACGCATTTCATTGTTTAAGTGGTAATTCCGGTTGGTTTGTTTATATTGACCAATAAACATTCGTATTTGTATTTCTAAACCACAATGATTTGGCCCTTGTGCATCAGTACAGATCTGACACGATTTTTGTCAGAAATGTTTTGGTTTGGAAACTCCACCATGTTGTTTACATTTGCTTTATGAAACACATACACCATCATAACACCACAGCTATTTGTCTTGTATCTCAGAACCAGGGCCTCACGGTCAGAATTCATCCACACGCTGACTTTCAGTGACACAATGTGAACTATCAGAGTAGCATGCTAACGTTTTCCCTCCCTTTCCTGGTTCCCAGCCTCCCTGAATGGACACATACGCTATTTAAAGGGAAGCTAGGGTTGATTGCCGTCTTCTGATTGGCAGGTTGGGCGGTCTCAGCTCCAGAAAAGGACCAATCCACGACAGGGAATCATTCACCTGAATTTGCATAATCGGCAAGAATTTAGGACACATCAATTATTTAAAGGGCAGCTGGGGTTGATTGCCGTCTTCTGATTGGCAGGTTGGGCGGTCCCAGCTCCAGAAAAGGACCAATCCACGACAGGGAATCATACATCTGAATTTGTATAATCGGCAGGATATTCTCGGATTTGAACCGACTACCCGGCGAGTCTTCTTTGTCGCACCACCAATCCTCCACACCACCGATGCCCTTCGCATTCAGACACTTTCTCCGGGCGTCTTTATCATACATATTTTGACACTGTGCGTAAAAATTTGGGATAGAGCAATAACAAAGCTTTGAACCAGCTACCTCTGGTATCTGAGACAGCATCCTTCCCTTGTGAGCCATTGGGAAGGCCGTTAATAAATATCTTCTCCTTGCGTCTTTATCTTGCACGTCCTGACACTCAGTGCTTTAAAATTGTCCCCTTAATGCTGAGACTTGAACAATCAACCTTGAAGTTATGAGGCAGCATCTCACCTCACTGAGCCAATCAGTTGTTCAAACAACAGCAGCCTCTGTGAGCCATTGATTTTCGGGAGTTCAAAGCTATTAAGACGTTCACATCAAGACACCATATAAAACACTTTATTCTTTAAACTGGTCGCTCCTTCAGCAAGGCAATCCTTTCCTGGATCATGGGCACAGACATGTGCATTGCTGAACTTGAGTTACTGTATTAAGAACTCATTACACTTTTATCCAAAGCAACTTACTGCAAGCACAACTGAGATAAGTAGGGTGGTTTAGTAACCTGCAACTGCAATGATTTGCCAATGCCAAGTTCATTCAAATTTCTCATGTGATTTTCACATCAGTGAGAGGTGGTACATGAATACATTTGACTTACAGTTGCTTTTACGTCACCAGGTGTTTGCTGAACAGATGTAATCTCTATTAGATGAATCTGCAGTTAAAGGACAGACCGACACCGTTGGTGACTCACAGTAGGGTTGTGATTTGATTGTGAGCCCTCATCTCAGAGAAAGGAGACGTCACAATCCTCGCTGTGACGAAGGTCATTTGACACTCGTCTTTGGAAACCTAAACAGCTTTGACATTTTGCTGGATACACATCCTCATGGAAGCCTCCTCTAATGTCAACAGGTAAAACAGTCTCACACACAATCACAGACAAAGTGAATATGCACACACTCAATATGTAAACTATATGTAAACACTTATAGTGTGTGACATGGTAGATTAGATATTGTGCAACAAAGAATCATACAATGGAAGTCTATCTGACCTGGTCTGTCTGGGTGACGATTAGATTCACTCTGTGATTGGCTGACGGGAGCAGGTGAGCTCTTAACATCGTGAGCCCACATGAGGGGTAAACAGGGGGGACGCAGACCATTCAGCACGGTGACGTGTTGATTTAGTGGCACCAGTGTGACAACACAGAAGAGGAAATGAAAGATGAAGGGAGATAGCTTGCTGCTCGACACCCATTCAGACCACAGCTCACTTCTCAGCCCACATCAACACCTCGGCAACCCTGAGGGACGCAACACTGGGTCAAGCTGAGGATACAGATGGTGAAAGCACAAGAACTAGAATAAGAACGAGCTTAGTGAAGGTTTGACAGAACACATCATTAGTATATGTTAGCTTTAAATATGGGACGAAACATGAGCTTGAAATATAATGCGTGACTCCAGTTCCAATCGAATGAGATATTTAATTATGTGCAAAGGTTGCACGTTGTTAACATTTACTTTAGAACATGGAACATTAATAGTAACAATCTGACGGAAACGTTAGATGTTATAAGAGACAAAAATAATAATACAGTTTAGATGGTATGTGAGGGTAACTATTTCTAATGTACAAAAACATTGTTTCAAAAGACTGATGGAAGAACAGGTGGCTGGGGGGTTGATATACACAATCAAACATTAAGTGTTCATCAGTGACGTGAGTTACAGTTTCTCTGCAACAATAGTTGTAGTGAATTGACAGTTTTTACAACAAAACATTTTCGGGAAAAAAAACTAACATGTACACCCTTCTACGCGGCGAATCTGCGTGTGTTTCACTTGTGTTTGTTTTACGCATGTGTGTGTGTGTTTTGCGTGTGTGTTTTTCTTGTGTGTGTTTTACAATCCAGGTCATTCTTCTGTTTCATCTTCGCTCAGAGGAAACTCCCGACACTCTCTCTGTGTCGTGTTGTAGTTCTTCCTGTTCATCTGACACTCCTGGTCGATTATAGCCTGCAACACAACACAACACAACCCACAAACACTCCTATTATTAGACAGATATTAAACTGTGTGACCTCTTAGTCTATCTTAGTCTATAATGATTTTAATTGTTTCAATTAAAATTCTTCGTCTAATGGGTTGAGTAATTAATTGTGTTTCAGTTACACCTGACTGGCTTTAAGGTAAGTGACCCTCCTGCTTTCATCATCATCCTAATGATTCAGACCAAACCCACATCAAACAGAAGCTGCACTAAAGTATACTTTACTAAATTACAGTACCGGATGACACGGCTTCTAAACGTTTCTGTCTGAGCGAAGAGACCAAAACTGAGTGCGCTGGCTTTGAAAGTCTTCTGATTGGCACAGAGACAGAAATACTGAGAAACAAGTAGACCATACACACACACACACACACACACACACACACACACACACACACACACACACACACACAGACACACACAGCTCTCCTCCTTGAATGTGTCAGGACATGTTGTCCCAGACACGGTGGTGGGGGGCAGCATTACTACTGGAGCCAGGTGAAAAGCAAACAGGAAAGACCCAAATATAGGCAGGCGGTGATGATTATTGGTCTGAGCTGGCAGGTGGTTTAAGTGTCTTGTCTGATTTTCCATTTGGAATGATTGTTTGTTGACATTTTGAATCGAAAAAATCAGTTGAATACAGCCGCATATTCTGAGAACTCACAGACAGGAACACAGAGACCCCTCACCATGTTCTCCTCACGCACTGTCGGGTTCCTGAGGAAGAAGCAGAGAGGAGCGTACAGGATGTTGATGATGCCGATGAACACCATGAGGTAGGGGAACCCGATGGCTCTGATAAGAGCGCCCCCTGTGGAGGGACCTGGGTACACACACGGGGAACACGACTGGGTCACAGAGGAACGGGGACGTGTGTTTGGGACTCTATGGTGAAAGTTTTCACTCACCGACAGCGAAGCCTAAACACAGCGCCACATCAGCGATGGCGTACACACTCCCGTACACGGAGGCATGACGTATGTCTACCAGGTATCCCATTATGGCCATCATGGACGAGTCCACCATACCTGAAACACACACCAACACACATAGTTCATCGACAGCTCATTGGCTTACGATTCTTTCTCCACACCTGGTCAATTCTATAAAACCTACCAATCGCAAAGCCCAGTCCTCCATTTGGACCAATCAGACCATAGATGCTGGTGGCAAAGGGCACCTGTGGTTGGACATGATGGGAAAATGCTGTTGGTTAAAGAACTAAACCTGGTATATATGTATATATATAAGAATTAGTAACTAGAACCATCCTGTTCTAAGAAGTACATAGACATCACAGACCAGGGCTGTATATGGTATACAAGAGCCTAACATGAACACAGGCTGCTGGCTAACCCCCAGGATGGGGCCTGTTAACAGGGAGAGTGAGTGGAGGGTTCTCCAGGGCTGGATACTCACACACAGCAGGCTGATCCCCACGATGAACATGCCTATCATGGAACACAGCCACCTGAGGACACAACACAGCTCAGGCTGGAACCAAGACAACCCTGTACTTTCTGTACACAATCTCGGCCAAAAGTCACAGTGTTTGTTATTGAACATACCGCTCTGTTCAGTGCTGTTGATTGAATAATTAGAGCGACTTTGGATGAAGCATCTGATAAAGAGACGAGGCGTACGGTGACGCAGGACAGAGCTTACCTGCCCATTTTATTGGCTAGGAGCCCAAACAGGTTGGTGCCGATGAGGTATGCGATGCTGGCAGGTAGAAAAGCCATCCCTAATGAGACAGTAACAGACTGTGAGATGAGAGAAACCAGGGATTCCGGAAGAGACACTTTTGTTTGTTTTCTCATAAATAACTTTACACAACTTCTGTGACACTGACAGGTATTAGTGACACTGCATCAATGAGCCATACAAACACACTAGATTAGAGTCGTTAGAGGGTTGCGTGATGAGCTTGAGAAGTATAGGTGGGTCTGACTAGGGGAAGTGATCTGACAGGAAGTCAAGGAAATTACCCAGCTGCCACTTTGGGGAGCACATGGTTTGCAGCATCCAGATGGGGAGGGTTGGCTCCAGGATGGCCACGCCCATGTTGGCAAAACACAGGGATCCTGGAAGGGCAAGTCAGAGGGCGGCCATGTTGGATACCTTTCATTGTCAATACAATAACGTCTGTGTACAGGTGAGTTCTGGTCTGTCCTCACCTGCACTGATGAGGATGTAGGGGTCTTTTAGCAAGGTCAGTAGAGGGGTGCCTTCAACACTCTGTAAACCAGCATAGAGGTCAAAGGTTAGACACATTCATACACACACACACACACACACCAAAGGATGCACACCCTGACAGAAGCCTTACCCCAGGTGATATCTTGGAGGGCTGCAGTATGCAGAGCTGCAGCGCTACGACATTAGGAGGAATCCAGGTTGTGTTTAATCTTTAAGTGCGGCTGCTTCTCTCTTCATGAAACCATCCCAGTGTAATGTTACACATGCCTTACCTCCATCAAACAGGGTCAGAAAGGCCAGGATCAGGAACGGAGCGCTCTTCCCCACAAACTCATACATCACACTGCCGAAAGGAGCTCCAACTGTCCAACAGCAAACAGAACAGAGGGCTGACTTATAGAGGCTGGAACTCAGAGAGAGGACTGGAGGAGAGGAGAGGAGGGGAATAGGGGAGGGAAGGAGGGGAGAAGAGGAGGGGAGGGGAGGAGAGGAGGGAAGATTTCTCACTCAGGACTCCCATAGCCAGTCCTCCTAGAGCGATCCCCATGGCGATGCCTCTCTCTTCATCATCTGTGTACACACTGGCCAACATGCCCAAGCCTAACAAACAAACAGATGTTAAAAATGTATTTAATGATTATCAAACACAGGCAATCATATGCATCAACACCATAAGTACAGATCTACACGACAGATGAATTTATCCAACCATCCTTAGGAAAACGTCAAAACACAAACCAAGTAGCAATCAAGCATCTACTACCTGCCACAGAGGAGAACGAGGAACCGATACCCTGAAGAGATCTCGCAAAAAACAACAAGGCGTACGTTCCTGAGAAGGCGAACACTGATACACAGAAAGAAAAACATCAACAGAGAAACGTCAATCAACTGTTTTAACAGAGCAGTTACCACTTGCTCAATGCTGTATTGCAATGCTGTCATCGGATCACTTTGTTTAAATTGAACAGAATAAATGAGTGTCAGTGATGATTCAGGATGTAGAACAGCTGCTGCTTACTGATGGTGGAGACAAACATGATGAGGAAGCCAGCAAACATGGGAATGTGATATCCAACCCTGCAGGGGAGAAAAGAACATGACAGAATGGATGCATGGAGACGATCAACCACCCCTGGCCTCTCCACTGACCTCTACCCTGGCCTTTCCACTAGCCTCTGGGCTCTTCCCTAGCTGCTACCCTAGCCTCTGGCCTCTTTCCTGGCCTCTCCCTTAGCCTCTGGCCTCTCCCCTAGCCCATCCCCTGTACCTGTTGGTGAGAGGGCCAACAAAGGGGTTGACCAGCAGCTGCACCAGGGCCTTGGAGGCAAACAGGAGGCCCACACGCACATTCTCCTCCTCCAGAAACTGGCTGTCCTCCTGGCAACCCGCCTGGGTGGAGTTAGCGCTGTCATCTTCCTCCTGGGAGAGGTTGTTGGGCGGGCTGGTCTCCGAGCCCCACAGGTTGAAGGTGGTGTTGTCATAGAGGGAGAGGACTAAGGAGAGAGCGGCCCCCCCTGAGGGCTGTGGTGTGGGGGTCTGAGGAGGGGAGAGGGCAGGGCTTGGCTGGAGGGGGGGAGGCGTCTGGCTTTCGTGCTCTATGGCATATAGGAAGGTGGGGATGATGGGCACTGCAGGGGAACAGACAGCACAGGTTAGCTTTCTTGGGGCACAGCATGATCTTTACAAGAGTGTGGAAGAGAGGTAAGGCTGTGTGTGTGTGTGTGTGTGTGTGTGTGTGTGTGTGTGTGTGTGTGTGTGTGTGTGTGTGTGTGTGTGTGCGTGCGTGCGTGTGCAGGTAAGCTAGCCTTGCTCCACATGCCCTCTGTCTAGTTGAGTCACTCTCTCTTTTGCACTGTTCAGAAGGGCACAGTGATAAATGTCACGGCGACAAGCTGCGCCATGTCTTCATACCATGTGCGTCTCCTTCAGTACACACATGCTTCACGGCTGCGTGTGTGTATGTGTGTGTGTGTGTGTGTATGTATGTACTCACCGACCACAGTGAGCAGCATGTTGTCCAGCAGCAGAGCCACACACACCACCACCAGCACCAGCCTGGGAGAGCCTCGGCCCGCCCTCAGCCAGGCCAGTGGGTTCAGCACAGACATGACGCTCTCAGCAACACTCCCTGACACTACAGCTGCACACACACACACACACACACACACACACACACACACACACACACACATCCAAGTGATGAGAGCAGCATGCTACACATCCAGGTGTACAAAAGCACATTCATTTATGTGAAGAGTCAAACTTAGTCATGTGCAAATACACGTAAAGGCACATCTTGTTTGCCTGTGCCAGACGGCCGGCCAGCTTGTCGGCCTGTCTGCCTGCCTGCCTGCCTGCCTGCCTGCCTGCCTGCCTGTCTGTCTGTCTGTCTGTCTGTCTGTCTGTCATTCACTCTGCCTGTCTGGTTCTCCTGGGCAGATGCTTATCTTATTGGATGATTGTTTTAGTTGGGTTTTTTTCTCTCAAGAATAGAATTATCTCTTCTCCAGGGCATGCATTTCTCCCTCCCACCCCTCCACCCCTCCCCTTCTATTTCTACCCTCACTGATCTGTTCCGTCCCCAAGCCTCCGTCCTCCAGCCCCCAGCCCCACCTTGCAAGGTGCAGCTCGCATTTTCTGTTGCGTAACCCTAAAAACATTGTGTTCCTCCTTGTTCAATTTTATGTTCTGTCACTCTCTTCTATTTAATGCAGTGGTCTTCAACCCTGGTCCTCAGGACCCACTGTCCTGCATGTTTTAGATGTTTCCCTGCTCCAACACACCTGATTCTAATGCATGGGTCGTTATCTAGCTCTGAAGAATCCTGGTAAACGGTCATGCATTAGAATCAGGTGTGTGGGAAGGGGGAAACATCCAAAACATGCAGGACAGTGGGTCCTGAGGACCAGGGTTGAAGACCACTGATTTAATGTATATCTATAATGTTGTTCAGTTTCAAATTTCAACTCTAGAAACTCTATAGCAGTCAACACATTTTAAATTGTGAGGATAAAACTACACATTTTATACCAACCATTACACAATGAACAGGAATAACCTATTACTGATTTCCTAATCAACACAAATTGTAACCACTTCGTTCAACGTATCATTGAATAATAAAACTAAACATTAAACATTTGTTTCACGGTGACCAACTTTATTGGTCACCAAAAGTCACTAGATCTAAAAGGTCTCCATCTTGACTCCAGCTTACCTTCAGCAGCATCCTGCGTCTTCACAGCCGAGCAGCTCGATGTGAGGTTCACCGCTGCTGCTGTGTCTATTTAAGACTTCATGACACAGTGCTCTCTTCATAAGGTACTCTACGCCTCACCCCCTCAATAAGAGAAACACACACAAGCAGATAAACACACACACACACATACACACACACTCACCCTGACCTACGTGTGTGCTCTGCGTCAGAGAGGGTAATAATTGTCTGCATCTGCTGTTCTTTATTGAAGAGAGGTACAACCTGCAGGCTGCTGGAGCTGACAATAAGCTGTTATCTGTAATCAGCCACACTAGACTACCCCCACCCACCCACCCAGCCACCCACCCACCCAGCCACCCACCCAGCCCCCACCCCCCTCCCTCGACCCCCTAGCTAGACGGCAACCTGGCCCTCTCGTCGGTCTAGCTCCAACTGTAGTTCTGTCAAGAGCACATCCCCCAAAGCACAAGCTTACCAGAACTTGAAACACTGTCAACAATGACAGCATCTTGTCTTCAGATCCAGGGAAAAGCTCTCGCTCTGGATCCAGGAAAGTGTGGCCTTAAAGAAACAAAACAGACACTTGTTTTGAATTGTAAAAAGCTGTGAAAACATAATATGGCAGCACCGAATCCAGATGGTGAAGTCAACTTGAATTCAAATTAAATTAATATCACAAATTCAAGGACAGGAAATGTAGGATGGTCAAATTCAAATAGTGAAGTTAAGAAATTACCAAAAAAATTAAAAAAATTGTGCTGGAAAAGTCACATTGCAAGTTTTGATGGTGTTGGCCTCATGATCGGAGGGTTATGAGTTCATATCCCAGCTGTGGCTATGTGATGTTGTGTCCTTGGGCAATGCACTTCACCCTACTTGCCTCAAAGAAAACGAGGTATTATTATCACATTCCTTTCTTTCTTCATTTAAATAAATTCATGTTTGATAAAGAGGGTTAATTCAAAACCAACAAATTAGTTGGTGTCAACATTTCAATATCATGTTGAATTAATATGACATTCTTTTTCAAATAACATTAGCCTGTCAATGATTTGCTTTAATTCTGCCTGGATTGGGGGTTGTACAGTAAATTCAGTTGGTTATTTAACACGTTGACGATCTGTCAAGATGAAAGACAGAGGGAAGACATTGAACTTCCAACAACTCCAACCAAATATTTTTCCTGAGGTATCAAAAGATTGGACACAGACAGAGATTTGAAGATGAGGGGGGTGACCGAGCACGTTTGATTCATCAGATATTCTCCTGTGAACTCAAGTGCTTCTTGTCCTTGGTGCCTGGTGGCCAAGCTTGCTACAAGTTATGTAGAAAACACTTCAAGAACTTCAAAAGATGAAATGTTACAGGGACCATGGTGGGGTGAGCCTCTCATCCAACTCCTTCATACTGTCCTCATGTTCACATGGTCTAGCATACATAATCATCTTGCTGTTTTTTTCTCTTCATATCGACAGCCAATCTCTAAAAGTGAGACTCTGAGATGGTAATCTTTCCTGCCACCATATCAAACACTTTATAAAGATCAATGCAGCAGGATTTCCTTTGCTTAAGGGTCTAAACATGCACGTGTTCCGGTCGGTCAGGAAGCCACGTTCATCCTGCGACTGATGCGGTTTGTTCAAAGAATATTTGATATTAATCACACAAAAAAATACATTTCAAAGGGGGCTTGTTTGGGATGTCAGCCTGCGGATGTATGAAAGAACAAGCTTTGCTGCCTGCGGGTGGTCGACCTGGAAAGGCGTAGCCTATAAGTAGGCTTGGACCATTAACACTCACCTGTTCACGAGACAAGACACATCACCTGTTCTGTGCACAAGTCAAGTATTCCCATAGTAGGAACTATATCTTGAGATTGTGGGACTACATTTTTTTGGGGTGACAAAATGTGGAACCCCACGATCACGTTTCTTCATCTTGTCTTCATATTGTGTTCATATTGTGCGGTGAGCTGCTTAGACTCTAACGGGATCAGATCCTCCAAGGAAATAGCGGATCCTGAGGACCAGGTGAGCGGCTGCGCACCTGCTGGGTTTTGTGGTTGATAGTCGATTACGAGTATTAATGCTTGCTTATTCCTGACAGGATCGTTCACAACTTCGCTCAGACGGTGACATTCACAATTCTGGAAACTCTCGTAGCCTGATTGACACCTCATCTAACCGCCACAGTAACCGCAGTGCTACACAGGTGAGGAACCTCATTGTTTTAAAGCTGTTTGAGTGTGTGAGAGACATGCCGGTGGTGTTTAAGTGACATTCAGCTAAAAACAACTACTTTTTTTATCCCACCAGAGTAAAAGCTGTCGTGACAAATCGAAAAACAGCAGGATTCCCATCAGACGTCCAACTTCAGAAAACAATGAGAAAGGTTGGAAGATAAGCTGATCTAAATGTTGTTTTGAAGCGTAATGCATAGTGATGCACCACGCGTGCACTGAAACGCACTGAAAATTAATTAATATGCTGTGCATTAATATGCTATTCAATTTAAGAGCGTTTTCCTCCTCCCCCACTTCCCCAGTACCTGCAAGAGGCCCGTGTGTGCGCTCCGGAGACTGTGCTGCAGGCCTGTGCTGTGTCCGGGATGGGAGAGGGAAGAGCTGCCAGCGGGTTCCCCTGGAGGGCGAGGCGTGTTTACTGCGCGCGCGGTCCAAAGTGCGCAGGAGGAACCTCGAGCGCTGCGACTGCGGACATGGTTTATCTTGCCGTGGAAACGAAAAGTCCAGAGGACTAGGAGTCTGTCGACCGAAGCAGAGACGAGAAGCCAGACACTCCAAAAGATTGGCTGAGAAAAAGTGTGGATGAACTTTGTGCGGCTAACAAATACACCCATGTTGTAGAACACGAGTGGATGTTGCATTAGTTTTGTGGAACACGTGCATCTGTTGCTTAAATGTTTCTTCTAGGCTTCTGCAATTAAGATAGCGATATGGCGCCATCTACTGGCGAGGTGCGGGTCTCTAAATATTGAACCCCATTTCCGGTAACAATACTACGCAATTTCTTAGTAATACCCTGCCCCTTAGGGTGTCTATATATATATATATATAGACATATATATGTCTATATATATATAGACACCCTAAGGGGCAGGGTATTACTAAGAAATTGCGTAGTATTGTTACCGGAAATATATATATAATGTATATGCCCTGCCCAGTGTAGGTCAGTGATGCCCTGTAATGTTTTCCCAAAACCATGACTGCTTTGCACAAGTGTGGTTGTTTCAAGACAATTGTCTGTTATGATAGAAAACTGACGGCTTTAAAAACCATTTGATTAAAAAGAAAGATTACAAAATAAAGGCATTTGTTCCCCTTTATTTTCTTGGATTTAAACAAACCGTTGGACTTTGGAAAAAAAAAAAGCAAAAGAAACTCAAGGCAAGTTACAGATGCAACAATTTTGGACAAGGAACTGAATGGAACAGGGGTAAGTAACAAATATCCACGTTAGGAATGTTGGTATAAAGGGGAAGGGGCCAAGATGGTAAACTACGGGGCAGAGAGGATGATGTTGGCATGGGAACATTTAAAGCTGGCCACAGTCAGAAACGGTGATCTTGGCCTTGGTCTTTCCACTGCTGGAACCAAAGGTCTCTGTCTTCTTGACGATGTCCACACCTTCAATAACTTGTCCGAAAACAACATGCTTTCCGTCCAGCCTGGAAGAGAGAGACACGAATGTCAGTTTGGGGGGCTGAACACCAACAGCCACTTAAGATAGTCTGACAAAATGAGACTAACTACTAGCTTTCGTAAATTCTACCAAAACCAGCATCACATTTACCAGTTAGTGTCGGCAGTGCAAATGAAGAACTGAGATCCATTGGTGTTGGGTCCAGCGTTGGCCATGGACAGGCAGCCCATACCAGTGTGCTTCAGGTTGAAGTTCTCATCAGGGAACTTGTTGCCGTAGATGGACTTTCCACCAGTTCCGTTGTGGTTGGTGAAGTCACCACCCTAGAGTTGCAGCAACAATATAGATTAATGTGGGTTAAAAACATTATCTTCCAGCCATCTTGGATAGAAATCTTAGATTACAGAACACACCAATAGCCTAGCCCTACACAATACAACTCCTAATAATTATGAATAAAAAATAATAAAAAAACAAACACTGCCACTCAGGTGCACTCATTCTAACTATTTAACCATTACTGTCCAGGGATCAGATATCAGGATCATCCTAAACACCATACCTGGCACATGAACCCTGGGATGACACGGTGGAAAGTGGAGCCCTTGTAACCGAAGCCCTTCTCTCCTGTGCACAAGGCACGGAAGTTCTCTGCAGTCTTGGGGACCACATCAGACCTCAGCTGCACAAAGAAATCAACATAAAAACGGTTAGATTGAAGTTCAATTGAATTGAAGCCTCTCAGAACACTTTGAGGCTTGCAATTACATGCACATTTTTAGAACATGTTTCTTGACGTTTTATTGCCGATGACTGCATGTTATCAACCATGCATGAAGCAGGTGTTGGGGGGGGGGGGGGGGAAGAGGGTCAATGCAGACCCAACCGAGCTGCAGTAAAACGAAACTGTTGGGTCGCTAGAAGTGCTGATGGCAGCTGTAGGGCCCTGTACTGCACACCTGCTAGGCACATATGCGCGCCCTGTTAAAATCTCACTGAATAAATCAAGCAGGGCTGGTGCGGGGGCGAGTCTCTTCTGGTGCAATTCGATCCCAACATTCCAACTTCACAAATGGAAAATTAGCAACGAAAGGCTGAAGTCATGAAATTCAGTGGCGGCAATACTCTTAAGCCACAAGCTGCTGCAGTTGTTGTACAAATCACATTATGAATACAATAATAAGTCGCAAGTTGAACGTTAGGCAGTGCAGCGTAACAAGCCAGATACATTTTTAAGGATTACAATTTTTTGTGGTATGGTAGCATGGCTGACGCCTAGGTAGGGAATACGGACGCAGGCTAGTAATGAGCATTACAAAGAATGGCGCGCGGCCTAGCTGCTGAGTCGCATTCATTCATTTATTGAGCGTAGACGAACTGCTATAATAGAGCATTTCGGGGGCATATTTGCTTACCCAACATCCGAGACATTTTCAAGTACTGCTTCATCATAAATTGCAACATTATGCCATCGATACGGTGCAAGAAATCACACCATAAGCGGGCTGGTTTGGGTGCCTAGCCAACAAGGAAAATGGCGCTTTCGACGCCAAGTCAATCTTTATGCTAGGAGAGCTAGCGGCTAATGAAACATGGTACATCGTGGGATTCAATTAAATATATCTCGTCACTTAACTCAAGAATAACTTCTAAAGTTTGTTTTAAATGTACTCATTGCAAGATACCACTAATCTAACACAATGTGCCCATTTATTATGGCATAAATGCATTGGTTTGCCAAGTTTCCGGGTGCACGTGCACACGGCTTTCTTCCCCAAGTTCCTCGTGACAGTTCCAAGCTGCACCCCTCTGCTGCACCCCTGCTGCACCCCTCTGCTCATTCTCCAGCTCAACCGCTTTGGAACGTTAGCCAAGTTAGCTTACAGGTTATCAACCCAAAACAAATATTTATACTAAGATCGCTTTTGCCAACATTTCCTTACCTCCATAGTGACTCTGCCGAGAACCTTGCCGTCAGCAGCGATGTCGAAGAAGACTCTGGGTAGCGCCATGTTGGCTGTTAACGGGAGGATTTCTACACCAAATGAGGGCCTAACCACGCAAGAAACAGAAGAAAATGGAGCAGTTCGATTTGGATATATATAGTGCGAGAGAGGACGGTCCAAAATAGTCAAGAGTCAATGAGAATCCAAGACGTGTTTTGACGTGGTGCTCCACCAATCACCTTTCACATTGCCTGATGGCTCCGCCTATTTTTCAAAGCGCGCTGGATGTGACGGGCTAATAATTCAGAGGGGGAGATCGTATTGGTCAAAAATGACTCTAAGCCCGCCCACACGGGCGAACCAGGACAACTAAAGTGAAGAAACTGCATACCGGCACTTTTGATTGACAGCCCGTTCGACCATACAGATCGTCGATAGGATGCCTTCAACGACAGCTGCGCAAACCGTCGGGGTGTGGCTGTTGAACTTGCTACTTCAAACTTTGTTAAAAGATTCATGTCGTTCAACAATGAAACTTTAATAAGACTTGTAAAAAAATACTCAGTGCTTAAGCTTAAATGCCTGTGGTACTCTACATGGCGCGTGGAACTGGTGAACATTATTCAATTTACTTTATTAATCCCGAAGGACATGCCCGTTTCAGTTGCTCCTTGGAGTTCGTGCACATAGACTTATGACGTCATTATGTTTCTTTGGTTTGGAGCGATACGTCATCGTCCTCAATAAAAGTTCTGTCCAGTAGATATTACGGGTATTTTTCCATGATCAGGAGTAGTTTTTTAGGTGTAGTCAAAACGTTGCATTGAATTTTTGGGTCATTGCTCTATTGTTACAGTCAGGCTGGCTGACAATTGTCGTTTACCATTTTTTCTATGAGAGAAAAAAAAAGTAATCATCAAAATCATGTTCATGTTCCATTTATTAAATTAAAAAGGTCTAAGTTATTTAATCATAATGTGATGGACATTTTTCAAACCCAACTAACGCAGCTGGAAATAAACTTATCACAACTGTATGGACTTTTCATTTACAGACATCTTCATAATCCCTTCAGATGACACACAATAGACCTTCTAAAATGCAGCCAGGAGGGTAAAACCAGACCCTTCACCAAGAGAAAGGTAGAAATCAGGGATTGGACGAGGCAATAGTTTACAGATAGATATAAAACAAAAAAATATGTTACCATAGTTCATAGTCAGACAAATGACATCAAACAAATATTCTCATATTTAAAAGGGTCCCCGCTCCCCCCACCTCTTTTCCCCCGCCCCCTTCAACCTCCTCAGCCTGCAATTGGCTCAGGGGGTTGGTTTTTAAACGACAGGAAGTCTTTTCAACCCCTGCGATTGGATGGTTTGGGTGTATCTAAAGTTGAGTGATGGTGAACATGGAGGAGGATGAAAAGTCAGCAGGAGGTCAGTTGTTCTCGAAGAGCGAGAGCAGGTCGTCGTTGTTGTTGTTGGGCAGATCTGGAGGGCCCAGGTATGACAGCAGCTCATCTGGGTTAGTCAGCTCCGGAAGCAGCTGTGGACGACAGGAGATGACGATATATTTATTCATTTAGCTAGACACTTTTAGTCCGAAGGGAGCCGAAGGGACTAAAAGACACAGAGCTTTACAAAACGTGCATAGGTCAATGATTCTAAACAAACACAATAGAGTAGCAGTAGAGTAACAGTAGAACTAGAACTCTCACTCACATCCAGAGACGGTTCTGAAACGTCAGAACCAGGCGGGGGTCCCAGGCTGAAGTTGTCCGTGTGTAGCCGGGGATTCTGGGAAGGCAGGTTGCGTTGCTGCATCATCGGACCTCCGCCACCGCCCATGTGGGAGTTCCCATGGAGACCGTGGTGTTGCTGCTGTTGTTGCTGAGGCGGGAGCGAGGAGTGGGAGGAGTCAAGACGGCCAGGATGAGACATCTGGAGACAGGAGAAGAGGGTTGTCAACATCCTGACTGGGACTACAGTGATACCAAGTGGAGGAACAGAGGCTCCCTTTGGAACTGTTTCAACCCTCGTTGAGTTCCAGATTGTGGGGTTGTGATCAGAGGGACTGTACCTGGCCGGCCATCGGGTGTCCTGAAGGTTTGTCTGGGGTGAGGAGTCCGCTGGGGAGGTCTGACTGGTAGGAGAGAGGAGGAGGACCGGAGGAGAACTCTCCAACATTAGGGGTCCCCGGAGCGTTCGAGAAGTCCGAAAAACCAGACTGGTTGGAGTATCCCGGTCCTGTAAGGTAACAGACCACCACTTAGAACCCAGGCAGGAGAGAGGACGCCACATGTGTGTGTAGACTTGTTAGTTTGTAAAGAGCTTGTGCTCTTTTGACAAGGATTGTCACAGTAGGGCAGAATGAGATTGGCTTTTTGGCTTGGGTTGCTTGATAAACTAGACTATTGTGGGAGTGGTCGTTAACTTTAGTAGACCCCCTTAGCTGGGGTAGTTTGGGTCATTACCCTACCTTGGCTGGGGTAGTCAGGGTTGCAGCTGTTGCCCCCTGGTTGCATGGAGGGGTACGGCGTGGAGCCAGGGCCGAGGGAGGCGATCATCTCCATGACGTTGGGCAGGATCATGTGACTGGGACTGAGGGTGCGGCAGCGCTTCAGACCCGGTCCGTCCGGTTCCTCTTTGATGTGAAGGTCCGGTTTGACAGGAACTGGCTTCCAGCTGCACACAGGGTCGATGGTGATCTCCTCGTAGTCAGAGCTGCCAGGATACAGAGGGGTGGGGAGGAAGTGAGCGTTTCATACAAAAATGTGTCTATTTATACCTCTTGTATAAAAGCTGGCAGAACATTATTTGATAAGAGCAACACAGGCGTTTTGTTCCAACGGTATTCGATCATAATCAGGGATTGCTGTTTCTCTGATACAGCTTTGCAAGCCAACACATGAGGGAAGCTCAGGGACTGCTGAGGACCTAAACCACACACAGTGTGGTCAGGCTCAGAGGGAAAAGAGGGTTCTCACTTCTGGATGTAGATGAGGATCCCCAACATGTACTGGTCCACCTCCAGACCCTCCAGCAGAGCTGTTTTGCTGTAAGGGAAGAAGACACACTGTCACATTCACACTGCAGTGTAACTCCCCTGGACTCTATAGAGGGGGGTCTGTAGGGGGGCTCTGTAGGGGGGCTCTGTAGAGGGGGGTCTGTAGGGGGGCTCTGTAGAGGGGGCTCTGTAGAGGGGGCTCTGTAGGGGGGCTCTGTAGAGGGGCTCTGTAGAGGGGGCTCTGTAGAGGGGGCCCTGTAGGGGGGCTGACACTTACTTGCACACAGGGCAGCGCCAGGTTCCTCTCTCACAGTTGAGCTGCAGGTACGACTCCAGGTCAAAACACTAGAGGAGAAATAGAGGTTACCATGGAGACCCTCAAATAACACTGCAGCGGACTTACTGTATGGAACCACTAGCTGTTGTGACATAGTCACTGACTAGTTAACAGTCCCAGGTGACTCAGAGTACGATATCAAGTTATGATTTATTATTACCAGAAGAGACACACAGTTACACAGGAGTCACAGTAACAGAGAACTCCAGATCTGCAGGAGGCTCCTCACCTGTATGTGTCTGCAGTCGTGGCCCCGGGCAGGCAGCTGGATGCGGCGGAAGGTGATTGGACATTTGAGGGAGACCCTGATGCCGGTCTGTTCCACACCATCCTCCCCGTTCAGCCCTGGAGTCCCCGGGATAGTCCCACTGCTGAAGTTACGCTTGACTACAGAGAGAGAGAGACATACATGTTAAGAAGAGAAGACAACGTCTTCAGAGAGACAAATAGGGAGAAAGGCACGAGAGGGCGGGAGAGATAGTAAGGGAAGGAGAGAGAGAGGGAGAGAAAGAGAGAGAGTGTGAAACAGAGAGGGAGGGTGCATTCATGTGTGTGCTGTCAGCTGTTCCTCACTCTTGGTAACACAGTGCTCTGCAGGCAGCAGCCTCTTCTTCATGAGACCCTGCAGCACCGAGCGCACAGACGGCCTGTGGACCAGCTGGAGCACAAACAGGTGAGACTGCAGAGAGAGAGACAGAGAGAGAGAGACCATCAGCACCAACACACACAGGGGAGACTCACACACTGTCAGGATGTGGACCTCTGACTGTGTGTACATGCGTGTACATGTGTGTATATATATATGTGTGTGTATGTACCTGGGTGTGTGTGTGTGTGTGTATGAACCTGGTTGCGTGAGTGTGTGTGTGTGTGTGTATGTACCTGGGGGTGTGTGTGAGTACTCACGCAGCAGCAGGCGGTCACGGTGATCTGGATGGTGTTGCGTCCAGGCTGGCACACCTGCTTCAGGTACAGGGGCTTGTGGGACGTCTTGTTGTCGCCCCTCTCGATGGTGAGGGGCGTGGCGTTCACGCTCACCTGGACCGACGCCGGCCAGTTAGTGTTCATCTGCCGGTCCTCGTGATGGTAACACTTAAACTGCAGCTCCAAGTCAGGCCTGGGAAAGGATTTTTAATTAATTGAAATTTAATTTGAATTCTTATTTCAGTTTGGCAGGAAGTTCATGTAGCCATGGTAACAGGACTGTGCTCTGACCTCATCATGAGGGTCTTGTAGACGGAGTCTCGGAGCTGGAAGACATGGTTGGAGACCGCCAGGTTGTGTTCCAGACGGAAAGGTTCCAGAACCACACCGTCACGCACAGGGAAGGTCAACCGCAGGTCGTCGCTAGGGTTACCTGCAGGAAACAGGAAATGAGGGGAGAGATGGTTAGTCACTCTATCCAGCTCTAGTGAAATAACTGTGTGTGTACCTGTGTGTGTGTTCACGTGTGGGTGTGTGTGTTAACCTGTGGGTGGAGGCGGGGGAAGATTGGCCATGTTGGGTTTGATGTCTGGCAGGAAGGAGGGCTTGACATCCTGGCCAGGGGACATGTAGGGAGGGGCCATGGAGCTGCCAGGGGTAATAGGGGGAGTGGGGTTACCCGGGAGGGGGGAGCTGGGGTAGCCAGGCATCGCCCTTCCAGGCTGAGAGAGAGAGAGAGACCAACCAGGGTTAAACAGCTGAATAATCAGACAGAGAACACATGAGCACAGTGTCAGCAGCAGCATGGCTGAGCTCAGGTATTGGATGAAGTGCTGTGGATGAACGCAGCCTCAGATGAACGTCTCACCCCGCTCACGTTGCTCTGGCTGAAGGAGTTGTAGTTTCCTCCAGGGCCCCCTGCTGTCAGGACATTCAACGCACCTCCCTGACCGTTGAACTGGTCTGACTGGAGACACACACACACAGGTACACACACAGGCACACACACAGGCACACACACAAGTACACACATACACACACATTTTATTAATCTAGCTGAGGGTTTTATACACAGCATCATACTAATGCAGTATACAGACAGAACAGTGTCAGAGCAGAGACAGGAAGTGAGCCATTCCAACCGTGTGTGTGATGGTCAGACTGAAGGCAAGGTGTGTATTTATGATCCACATCTTGCAGTGATCTCAGCTAGCACACACACGCTCATGCTTTCACACACAGATTTGAACTTTGGACTCCAGATTTACGAGGCCTGGTAATGTTTAGCAGGAAGTGTGTGAGCACAGCACAGACTCTGACGCTCCCTGAAGGAAAAGGCTATAGTCCACTAGCCAATCACACGGCAGTTAGAGAAACTGTGTTAGAGAAGCTGTGTTAGAGAAGCTGTGTTGGAGAAGCTGTGTTAGAGAAGCTGTGTTAGAGAAGCTGTGTTAGAGAAGCTGTGTTAGAGAAGCTGTGTTCGAGAAGCTGTGTTCCGGACAGGAGCAGGAAGCAGGGATGTTGCCAGCCTACCTTGTAGTACTGCCCAGGGTTGGCAGGTCCGGGGGGGTACTGGCCCATGCCTTGCTGCTGCACGGGCATCTTGTGGTTCTGGTAGGAGGGGGAGGTGGCAGAGCGCTGGGGGCCTGGTCCGTGGTACTGCATGGGCTGGCCTGGGTACCCTGGAACCTGCCCCTGACCTGGGCCACCCATGCCTGGTCCATACTGCTGGCTGGGAAAGCCCTGAGCAGGGGAAAAGGGAGACAGAGGGATATTTTGTTAAATTATTAACGATCAAGAAATTATCCCTTATTAGTCCCCTAAATCAGTGGTCTTCAACCCTGGTCCTCAGGACCCACTGTCCTGCATGTTTTAGATGTTTCCCTGCTCCAACACACCTGATTCTAATGCATGGGTCGTTATCTAGCTCTGAAGAATCCTGGTAAACGATCATGCATTAGAATCAGGTGTGTGGGAAGGGGGAAACATCCAAAACATGCAGAACAGTGGGTCCTGAGGACCAGGGTTGAAGACCACTGCCCTAAATCATGTGGAATGTGGAATATACTTTTAGCTTTGCAGCAAGTGTACAAAACAACCAACAAATGACTTTAAATGACTTGTCATGCTGAGCGTGGGGGCAGTTACCTCAGGGTTGTATGGTCGTTTGAGCCCCTGGGGGGGGCGTAGCTGCGACTGCTGGGCCCCAGGAGGGTAGCCGGGGTGCTGGGGCAGCCTCTGGCCCTGGGGAGCATACATGGGCCCCATGGAGGAGGGCCGGGCTGGGCCCATGCCCGAGGGGGGCATGTTGGGGGGCCCACGGGGGCCCGGGTGGGACAGGAACTGGTTGTTGTATGCATTGGGTCCTCCCATCTGCACACAAGACCAACGATAAAAATGGGGTTTGTAAGAACTATCAACAGTCTTGAATGCATCATCGCATGTAAGCTAAAGTGGCTGGAATACATCTGACACACTATTAAGAGCACAGCTGTGGTGCTATGCCCAGAGCAAACTGTGTTACTCTGCTGAACGTGTCACTACCATCCAAAGCCAACAGGGGGTGCCATAGTTCCCCACAACACAAAGGCCACCATTTTGGTGCCATGATTCATGAACAACAGAACATCAGATTAGACTGGCTTCTCTTTCTCCAGACAGCCGTGACCTTCAACCAATCACCCGTCAGCGAGATGTTTACAAGAAAAAATAAATTACTTGAGAAATTATCTAAATGCTAAATGATTCGATTGTTCGGGGCCTGTGGCTGTTCTGCACAGCTGACCCTAACATGATTTATATCAGTTCAGTCACTTCTCAAAGGAAGATAGGAGGGAAGGAGGCATTGTAAACAAGTCTGAACATGACACACTTCTGACCTGGGGTCAGTCTTATGCATAGTTCAATCTAGTGACCAGGATGAGCGTCCGTAGAGCAGATCTGATCCTGGGTCTGTACCTGGCCGTAGTTCATCTCTTGGTTCTGCTTCTCC
The DNA here is from genome assembly GCA_030340665.1 of Neosalanx taihuensis. Lineage (NCBI taxonomy): Eukaryota > Metazoa > Chordata > Actinopteri > Osmeriformes > Salangidae > Neosalanx > Neosalanx taihuensis. Next base: position 1,695,627 of record CM059316.1, on the reverse strand, counting down.
TGAATGGCCGCCACTGTTGCCGTGGCGGTGGCGGTTGCCGTGGCTGCAGCAGCTGCTACGGCAGCCGCTGTGGCTGCCTGGGTGAAGTCGTTGGGGGGGCGGACGCCATGAGGGACGCCCATGGAGCCTCCACCGTTGTTGGGGTAACTGAAGATGGGGTGAAGAGACAGCGTCATTACACACACACACACACAGAGGGGATCTGTCAGTAAATCACCCTCCAACCCCCCTCCTAAGTTCCCCCTCCTGTCTTACCTGCCGCCGTAGCCGGGGCCTGGAGGGTAGCCCCCCTGGGCACGGCCGTACATGCCCTGCTGCATGTAGCCTTTGTTGGGCTCCGGGTAACCCTGCTGCCCCATGAAGCCACCGCCCCCCATCCCAGGACCGCCCCCGGGGCCCATCATGTGGCCCCCACCAGAGTTACCTCCTGGACCCATTGGAGCACCCAGACCCTGAGAGAGAGAGAGAAACAATATTTAGATATCCTTGAGTGAACTCATTCTCATCACTATTATGTTTTTTTAAATATCCACATTATTATTTATTTTACAGCTGATCAACTTTAGTGTCATTTAGCACCACGTTGTCATGACAATGTACCTGGCTGGGCGAGGGATTGGTCACACCCCAAACAGTGGTGACCACAGACAGGGATCCAGCTGGCTGATTGGTCCCTTGCTGCCAGTTGGAGGGGTCATAAGGGTATGAACCGTCACTGAAGGAAGATTTAAAAAATAAAGATATAAAAATGAGGATTTAGAGACAAGGAAGAGAGGAGACCTCATTGTGTAAACTGTTTATCTACTACAACCTGTCCATGGTACTTCCTAGATCAGATGGTTCCAGCATGGTACAGTGGGTAGGGTAATGCATGAGGTCAACAAGCCTGTTGCCATGGGGCTGTGTTGCCCTGGTCACAGTACTGTAGGGACTGATTAGCTAAACAGGTTCTGTAGGAACACGGAGCGTGACAGAGCGACCCTTGGTCACGCTCCAGCCCAGCAGAGGCATGTCTGCCGTGTTCAGAGACACACGCACACACGTGTTCCCTGCCTTTGTCTCGTCTCCCATACGCAAGCACGGCAACACCGCCGCACTGCGTCGCCATGGAAACAACGCTGTCACTTAGATACGGGTTGGGGGAGAGGTAGCAGCAGCAGGAGAGAGAGAGGGAGGGAGAGGTGGGGGAGAGAGAGAGAGGGAGAAGGAAGAGAGAGGGAGAAAGAGAAAGGAAGAGAGAAGGAGAGAAAGAGAGAGAGAGAGGAAGAGAGAAGGAGAGAAAGAGAGAGAGAGAGGAAGAGAGAGGGAGAAAGAGAGAGGGAGAGAGGAAGAGAGAAGGAGAGAGAGAGAAAGAGAGAGAGAGAAAGAGAGAGACGGAGAGAGAAGGAGAGAGGGAGGGAGGAAGAGAGAGAGTGCGTGCAGACAGCAGGACTGTGGGGATGTTGGTTAGTCTTCAGAGAGGATCATGTAGCTCAGCTTGATCTTCACAGATGGGGTCTACCTGACCTGAGCTCATCCAGGGGGTGAGAGAGAGGGCAGGGAGACGGGCCAGGAGGCAGGGAAACAGGCAGGGAGACAATCTCCACTGAAGCAGACAGACAGGGAGACCAGCCGAACAGTCTCTCTGAGCAGCACAAGCCTGTCTGTGTGACGCTGACACACTAAGTCTACCGTGACCGATGGAGATCTCCATAGGGGCTGACAGTCAGGTGACAGAGACACACACACACATAGAGAATTATCTATGATCTCACACACACACACACGCTCAGACACACACACACACGCTCAAAGTGCAGTGTAGAAACAGACAGTCAGGCAGACAGACAGGCTGTACCTGTGTGGGTTTGGGGCCAGGCCAGGTTTCATGGAGTTGATGGGGTTCATCGGAGGTGCGTTGGGGTCAACAGGGAGCCCCCAAACTCCTCAGCCAGCAGGCAGCCTGGAGAGAACACACAAACACACACGTTAGACATGCGTGTCAGAGATGTGTTGCAACATGTAAGCAACACAAGGGTGAGGACCATACATGTCTGCAGGATATGACATTGCGATAAGAACGACAGACCGGCACACAAACACACACACACACACACACACACACACACAGGCAGCCTCAGAGTAGAGGTCAGTAGGACGTTGTAACACCACTAGTTTTTTTTTCTAGATTGAATACGCTACTGAAAGTCTAAATGACATCAATTTAACACTGTCTGATGTGTTAGAGACATGGAGAGACAGGAAATGGAGGAAGAGAGAGAGTGAGAGAGGATGAGAGAGAAAGAGGGAGAGAGGGTGAGAGAGAGAGAGAGAGGATGAGGGAGAGGAGAGAGAGAGAGGGACAGGCGAAGAGAGGAAGAGAGAGAGACACAAAGAGAGATAGAGGGAGGAAGAGAGAGGGAGTGAGTAAGATGGAGAGCGTTAGATGCAGTCAGTGCTCAGGTTGTTAAATGCTGGATGTGTTGTAGTGGCTCCTGCAACAGATTTCTCTCTCTTGAGAACAGCTCCGGGATATAAATAGACAGAGCGGAAAATAAGGTGGAAAAAAAAATCTGAAATAGAGAAAGAGACGGAGACAGACCGAGAGAGATGAGGGTGAGAGGCTGAGGATGCCTCTCTACACACACACACAGGCAGCACGCCATCACTGGTGAAGATGTTCTAGAATGATGAGGTTAATTAGCCTCTAGGGACTTTTGTTCACAGGGCTGTACCCTCCTCTCTCTCTCTTTCCACCTCCTCCCCCCCCCTCTCTCTACTCCTCCTCCTCTTTCTGCCTTTTCCTTCCTTCCCTTCACCCTTCTTCTCCTCCTCCTTCCCCCTCCGCTCGTCCTCCGCCTCCCATCCCCCCCTCTTTCATCCTTCTATAGCTTCAGGACGACAGACACTGACTGACATGCTAATTTGTCACCAACATCATTGGCCCTTCAACCGCTTCCCTCCCCCTCCTTCCTTCATCCCCCCCTACTCCCCCTTCTCCCTTCATCCCCCCCTCCTCCTCCTCCCTCCACCGTTGTCACTCTGTGCTAGCTAGATGTAGGTCAGAGAGCCTCCAGCTTGAACAAGAGGGAGAGACGGAAGGGAGGAGAAACGAGGAGGGAAATAAGAGAGGGAGGGAGGGGTGTTTAGGGGAGAGAGAAGGACACCTCCAAGGATAATGAAGGGAGACAGACAGGCAGGCAGACAGACAGGGAGGGAAGGAGACGCATGTCTTTCCTCTTGTTCCAGCCTATAAGAGTGAACCTGGTATCAGTCTGGACAGTAAAGGAAACAGCAGCTCTCTTGAGAACCTCTGCTGCTCTAACATGACCATTTGAGCTCACTATCTTCTCTGTCGTCCGGCTCAAGTTCTCAGGATTTCCACCCAGCTGCGGAATGTTCTCCAAGCACCTGCGCCTGGTCCTGGACCAGCAGACGAGCCAGCGCGCTGCCCAGACAGGGGGCCTCATCCCCAGTCTCCCATCCATGGGTGACCAGCTGTTCCTGCACAGCAGATGTGGTGGGTGAACACTGGCCTATCAGTGGATAGACATGGGAGAGTCATTGTCTCCTTTTCTATGTGATGAAGCTCATCTCTGCTCACAGTCTCACACAGGGAAGCCTGGAGTCACAGACACTGAAACCTCATCACACAGGTCTAAGGAGACTCACTGGCTGGGTCGTAAATTCTAGTTTCTCTGACACGCTCGGTGTCTGTGCCTGCACTGATGGAAAGGGATGACCTCTGACCCCTGAATGGACAGCCTCCTTCGCAGACGTAGGGGCTGGGAAATAGAGAGACCAGGAGACCCAGAGAGAGAAGGGAAGTGAGGAGAGCGAAAGGAAATGAGAGAAAGCATGAGACGGAAAAGGAGAGAGAGGAGAGAAACAGAGAGGAAGGGGAGAGAATGCGAGAGAGTAAGAGAGAAAACAAGAGAGAGGGAGAGAGAGAGGGAGACACAGACAGACAGAGATAGACTGCTCCAGCAGCACAGACTGTTCCTGCCCTGGAATGAACACATCAACATGTTCCCTGGTTCTTCTCCAGTGTTTTTGCCCTCCTCTTCTCTGGGCCTCTTTCAATCATTCCCTCTCTCTATCTCTCGCTCTCTCCTTCTCCACCTCTCTCTCTCTCCAACTCTAAATCCCCATCTCAGTCTCACACAATAACTCCCCCACTTTCTTCCAGTACTTTTTTCCACTCCCAGTTCCCTCCCCGTCCCCCACCTCCCTGCTCCTCCACAGCTGTGGGGGAGATGCTGTACAACTGCTGATCAGGTTGGGGACTGGCAGGTTTGTGAAAAGACAGCCATTTAAATCCAGACCCCCCACTCTCACACACAGTAGCTTACAATAGAAACCTGGTAGTGAGTGTGGTGTAAGCCAGTCCAGAGTGGTGTGTGTGTGTGTGTTGGGTGGGCGTGGCTTAGCTCTGATTGGTGACACCTTCTAAACAAACTATCATCTTGTCTTCTCCCTTCCCCCACTGTGTAACTGTTCACAGTCCACACCTCCCTGATCAGACCCCTCTGACCACACACACGTGTACAGACACACACACACACACACACACACATAGACAGACACCAGACCCTGACATCAGTAACACACCAGAGCATCATCAGTAACACACCACAGCAACATCAGTAACACACCAGAGCATCATCAGTAACACACCAGAGCATCATCAGTAACACACCAGAGCAACATCATCAGTAACACACCAGAGCAACATCATCAGTAACACACCAGAGCATCATTAGGCAGCTCTGCCTTCAGACTCTACAGCAGCAACTGAACAGTAAAGGTATGAAGTGTTTTCACTCCTGGTCATTTCTTCTGAGTTGTCTTACCTCTGTAACCCACACCTGTATTCCCAGAGACACAGATCACTCAAGCAGAAACAGCCTGTTCCAACTGGACCCAACTGACTGGCCTGTCTGGTAATCAGCACAAGCACTGGCTACTTCACATCCACAGTCCTTCAGAGCTTAACTGCAAACACTGACACTTTTTCAAGCAAATGGCCAGGGTCACATGACCCTGGCAGGCCCTCCCCCACCCCCAGGGTTGTTTGAGGAGTGGCTGAGAGAATGGAAAAGGGGGAGAGGGGCAGGGAGGGAGAGGGTCAGCGAACAAAAAAGGGTGGAGGACTGAGTACAGAGGGAAAGGAGAAGGAAGGGAGGGGAGGGAGGGGGGGAAGGGGAATTACACATTCCTGAACATCACTACGGTGTCAGACAACAACACACCGCTCACCTCGCACACACACTTCAGAAAAAAATAAATACAGATGTGGTGTGTCTCTCTCTCTCGTATACAACACACACGCACACACTCACAGTCGCGCGCACACACACACACACACACAGAAGGTACAGTACTCAAACATACAGCCACCCCCCTCGACCCCACCATGAGCTCAAAACATCTTCTGAAACCTCAGTGGCGAGGGGCCGCAGTAAGACTGGCCCCTGAGGAACCAGCTCTGTGATGCTTATCTGAAACAGAGCGACTCTAAAGTCAAACGCCTAGCTGGATGTCCTGCAGGGGCCACCTTGGTGAGCCCTCCAGCTACTGAGCAGCAGAGCACCTCATTGAAATCGGTGGGGTGGAGCGCAGAGTGAATGGCAGGGGTCAGAGGTCAAACACAGACACAAAACTGCTCCCTCCCACCCTGATTTGAGCAGAGTTGGAGAGTTACAGCCCCACATAAACTGGGGCTGCCCTCCCTCCCACCCCCTCGATCCCTCCCTCCCTCTCTCTCTCCCCTCCCCTCTCTCTCTCCCTCACTCTCTCTCCCTTCCTTCCTCCCCTTCCTGTGTCTCTCCTTACCTGACTCAAGAAGAAGGTGGCTTCCATGCAAACAGCCTTGCCTGGCTTAACTGAGCTGACAGAGAGGATTCTATTTGCATGATGTGAGATCTGTTTTCCATAAGCCCATGCTGTAACAGGCTAGACAGGCTGGCCTGGCTCAGTGGACTCAATGAAATGCCCTCACCTAGTCACCCAGGGGGGAGAAGAGGCCAGCATCTAGCGGCTGTGTTTCCGAAACACTACCACCCTCCTCCAGAAACACTCACCGTTCATTTAAGCAGCATAGTATACTGCTGGCTGCCCAGGAAAGCTAAAAGGAAACCCTTTTCCTGACGTGACACAAACCAAACTCTCTCTCTCTTCTCTCTCTCTCTTCCTCTCTCTCTTTCCCGCTCTCTCTCTGAATCCTAACATACAGTATTGCACAAACAAACAAACAGCAACACAAAAGCATTTCCTGACCTCAGTAGCTATCAGTGAGGCCCCATTGATGCTAAACATGGATGGATGGCGCTCTGTCATGGGTGAAAAACATGGACACTACATGGTCATCATGGCTGACTGTGAGTGACATGTGGGCGGCACCCTGACAGCCAATAACAACCCCCCTAACCCCTATATGAGCAAACTGCTTCCCACATCAGCAGCCTAAACCATAACTGCCCTCAGAATCAGCCCCCAAAACCCACAAATACCCCCCTTCCCCTCTTCACATCAGCCTCACCAAACCACAGCATCTCCCTGACAACGTAGCTCACTTTCATAATATAGACCTGGGCCCTGCGCCAACACAGCCACAACATCTTCTTCTGTCACTTCATGTACGTAATGGATGGCATGCTTTGCTGGGACCGATGCAATTATGATCTAATTGCTATGAGCTAAGGAGGATGGATGGATGGATGTTCACGGGATTCAACAAGACTGTGTGGGGATGCTGACAGCCACACGACAGAGCTCATTTAGCTGCTGTCTTGTCCTTATACTCCCCTCCTCCCTCCCTTCCTCTCTCACTCTCTCCCCTACCCTCCTCCCCCTCTCTCTCTCCCTCCCCTACCCTCCTCCCTCTGTCTCCCTCCCTCCTCCCCTCTCTCCCTCCCTCAGTGCTGCAACGTGACTTTCCCATCAAAGCAGCACTGGCTCTTCCTGGTTTGAGGTGAATAAACAGCTTGAGAACAAGCTGACGGCTATGCAGATCACCATAGACAGGACACACAAACACTGTCAATACACCAGCGCCCATGCAGACACACACACACACAGAAATGCGGACACCCACTGTTCACAGCTGCACAGGCGAAAACACACAGACACAATCTGGTGCATGCACACACCTCTGATACACAGAGCCTTGTAAGAACAGGCTCCTTCATCAACAATGCAGCCAGTCACTCCATATTCAGGCTGCACAAAGACACCTCTCTTCTGAAGGAGAAACAGGGGCATGTATCATCCAGCGAAGCGGAGTGTGTGTGTGTGTCTGTGTGTGTGTCTGTGAGAGAGAGCAAAATTCTTTCCATTTGATCTTTTTGCTTCCTTTAAATACAACAGTAATTTAAGCTCACATTTAAACTGTGATTTGAGATCACATTTGAACTTTGATTTGAGATCACATCTGAAATGTGATTTGAGATCACATCTGAACTGTGATTTGAGATCACATCTGAACTTTGATTTGAGATCACATCGGAACTGTGATTTGAGATCACATCTGAAATGTGATTTGAGATCACATCTGAACTGTGATTTGAGATCACATCTGAAATGTGATTTGAGATCACTTCTAAACTGTGATTTCAGATCACATATGATCTGTGGATTCACTTCACTACCGTGTTGCGAAGTCTTTTATAAATGTTATAAGCAGTCCATGTGACTGGTTTGGTTTGTTTTGTTATTGATTTTTTTACGATCTGCTAATCAGACCATGGGGACAATCAACTCATAAACATGAGGAGTGTCCAACGACTATTGGTGACACACACCTTTACCACCCTGTGTGTGTGCGTGTGTGTGTGTGTGAGAGAGAGACAGAGACCAACCAGGGTTAAATGGTTCAATAATCAGACAGGGAACACATGTGCACAGAGTCCATGTGTGTGTGGGCATTCACGTGTGCCTCAGACAATAAGAGAGGCTGAGTGATTCTACGGTTACTAATGTTTCAAACCTACTGAAACGATCAGGCAAGGCTGTGATACAAAGTTCAGCGACAACAACTGACTTGGTGACAGACAGACATGCAGACAGGCAGACAGGCAGAGTAAGCGCTTCCTGGTTACATGTCCTGATCAACATACAGTAGTTAGAGGGGAGGGCTATAAGGGAGCGAGAATTCTGCAGCTCAGAACTCTGGCTTGGGACCGGATTGCTCTTGAATCAACATCCTCCCTGGTAGTGGTGCCTCGGTCACAGAATCAATAACGTGACCGCTGTGGTCTCTCTGGTTCTGACCTGAACCAGAGTTGTGGCGTCAGCACAGCATGGGGGTCTAGACTGTGTTCGTGCCACCACTGGCTGACTGCAGACCTCAAAGTCCACCTGAGCTCAGAGTCTGTCATGGAGCCAGATGTCCGGTCTCGCATCCCTCAAGCTGCCTGGGCCACCACCCCCCCACCCTGCTGCCCCACACCCCGCCCCCATCAGCACAGGACATGGACCACAACCCAGTGATGTCAGTCAGTCCCCTCCACGCCCTCCCACCCTCCCAAACACACACCCACAGGCTACCTCACATCAAAGTGTCTATGATGCTAATATGCGAAACATTTAAGAAGCATTCAGTGAACAACAACACAAAGTTTCCATTTGGACTTTAGTAGCTAACTTGCGTCTTGAATCTCGAATATTTTCCTAAATGATAACGAATGAACAGTGGGTCCATATATTACGCAAGTTATACCAGACAGAAACTGCCTTGGTAATAACAAACAAACAAAAAACACTGAAACGAAATTAAGCAACGTTGCTATGATTCATACACAGTCACCGTGCCTGCTCAGGTGCGCGAGGTTCCGGTTCTCGCTCCACCTACGGGACAGCAGGCAGGCACACATACACCAACACTGACCGTACTGGATCATCGGGACATTTGGGATTTAATTCCACTTTCTAAAGGATCGAGATAACCGTCTGCTAAGCTAGCTGGTGTTACAATAATCGTAATCGTGCATAGCTACATACTTAAATGAGGTTGAGGTTTCCATAAATGAGTTATTATTCCCTCTACAGTCAGTATCCATCACTGTTTCTACAGCTCAGTTGGACACCAGTTTAAGTCATTTTGGTAAAGTGATTTCACGCTGGTCTCGCTACAAAACGACCTTCCCTGTGGCGGTGCTGTACAGGGGGAACTACCGGCCAGGCTAACCGGGGGGAGGTTAGCCTCCCTAGCCAGCTGGCTAGCTAAGCGAGTCTGTGACAATAGAAATGATGCGAGCGGAGAGTCACCGCTGCCTGGCAGCCTTAGTTACCTTCAACTGCCCGGTGTCGGTCGGTGAGCGGTGTGTCTGGACCCTCCGGCAGCAGCGAACACACACCAGTATTCAAGTCAATGCGATCCGGTTTCATTAATGAGGAATTTTCCCACAGACGAAACCGAGTCGTTTGAATTAGACGGTCCAATGATCTTCGATACCTTTTGGAAACTTCTTGCTCAAACGAGCTAAAGAAAAATGAGCTAGCTAGCTAACGTTAGCCGGCTAGCTTTCCCAACCGTTCGCAGCTCTTTGTATGTTACCATCACATTATTCTATAACCATGTAATAAACATTGTAATAACAACGCTTATTAAGTATTATACTTTACTGTATAACAATAGTTCCTAAAAGGCTATTTGAATAAAAACGGTCGCTGTCTTGTCTTGTGTCTTGTTACGAGGTGAAAGGCTTCTCTTGTCTAACAGCTCCTGTGTGTGTCAGCAGGAGCACGAGCAGCAACGCGAGCAGCCTCCTCTCTGTTAGCAGCAGCGCGAGCAGCCTCCTCTCTGTTAGCAGGAGCACGAGTAGCCTCTCTGTTAGCAGCAGCGCGAGCAGCCTCCCCTCTGTTGCACAATGGACCAGCTGGAATTTATTCATGAGATCAAGGATTTAGGTTCCACAGGAACCCGCAGATCTGCCTGGACTCTAAAGTTTAGGGATGGTAATGATGATTGTAAACGTTGTAATACGGGAATAAAAAACTATAATATTCGATGTTGCATTTATTCAATTATAAACACACTGCTAATGAGAAAAAATGACGAAAATTACAACATTTTCGATAACAATAACAACACAAATAAGATTAATTATACATTTATATATTTTTTAATCATCATTTTTTAATCTTTTAATAACAGCAGAGTACATTTACAAACATTTACACCCATTTTCCGATAACAATTAGGATGCAACTAGTATGTTTCATTTTATATAAACCAATTACTAAATTGAACAGTAATTAAATACAACAGCTAGGCCACTGTACTTAAGACAAAAGCTAACCATGTTAGCTGTTATGACGTGCGTCAAGCACACATCAAGCAGTTATCCTTCCATTACCAACCCCATGCATCAGGTGACGTAGGTCACAATATATTATTGTCTTGTACAGTACATCTGCTAAGTAACTAAATGTACATCTCCATCCCAACCCAAGTGCCTTCTGGGAATAGTAGTTCTCATTAATGTTCCAGTGTGGGGCAGCAGCAGCAGGTGTAATTACTGTGATTCACTGCTGTGACAACAACACCCTCAGGTAATGAGTTAGGATTCAGCTCCTCAACATGGATGAGGATGGCTTCTAGTTCCAGTCCCACCTTGAACCCTGTCCAGGTCTTAGCCACACTCTAGATTCCAGCCTCAACCCTTCAGTCCCAGGCAGGCAGCATTCCATGGGAACACGGCAGTAGATAGCCCAGGCCCCAGGGAGAGAAGAGAAACAATCGGATCTGGCCACGATGAGCTTCGCGTTTTACTGCCAAGTAGAGCATTCTTCTGCCCAAGTGCCTGGGGGTGTCTATACAGCAGCATGCTCTCGTTCTCCCCCCCTCCCCTCTCCCTCTTCTTCTTTTCTTCTCACTCCCCCCCCCCTCCTACCACCACCTCCCTTTTTCTCTTCCACCATGTCCCTCTCCCCCGTACCCCCCTCTCCCCCCCCCCCTCCCCCTCCCTTCTCTCTCAGGCAAACAGGGAGAACCAGGTCAGCTGACCTTCCTTCTCGCTGAGGAGGAGAGGCTAGAGGATCACAAAGGATGGTTTTTACTCACAGGAGAAGAGAACAGTCAGAGGCAGCGTTTACACGCTCGATGGAGAGAGAAGCGCCCACATGCCCTTACTGCTTTAAAAGAGCAAGCATGTCCACAGGAGCGTTCAGAGTTCAAATCTTACCGGAAAGGTCCTGCCTCTTATATTTCACACCATTCATTTGTTTTCAGGCTGCAAATACATGCGTGTGCGTGTGTGTGTGTGTTAATGCAGCCAAGCACAGACAATAGTGACGTTTTTCCTCCTTATTGTATCCATTACGAATTATAACTAATCTGATAAAATTCAGATTGTCGGTTCTGTAATTATGCTTGATTCACAGAGTGTGAAAATTACTATGATCAAGACCCACTAGGTCAACACTGCAGTGTGTGTGTGGTATTTGATATACAGAACACTGTAACTGGTGTGGTAGACAGATTGCCTGGGTCTGTCTGCAAACACCTCGTCTGTGATCTACGGATCCCTGTTGCCCTGGAAACAGAAGCTTTCATTTTTTTTGCATATTTTCCCTCCTTCCAACAAGAGACCCCCCCCTTCTCCCCCCCTCCCCCCCCCCCTTCCCCCCTCCTCCTCCTCCCCCCTCAACCTGCCGCACCGCCTCCAACCCAACCTGCTGCAGTCATTTAACAATGTCAGAGCGCACACACACACTTACTATCACAAACACACACCATCACACAAACACTATTAGATATCCAGAGAAATGTCCAGAAACATGACCGAGTGTGTGTGTGTGTGTTTGTTTGTGTGTGTGTGTGTGTGTGTGTGAGAGAGAGAGAGAGAGAGAGAGAGAGAGAGAGAGAGATCAAACCCGTGCAGCGATGGTGTGCTGCAACAATTTCACCCTCAGCTGCACAGCCTAACCAGACAGCAGCCAGACCAAGACTGCCTGAGGATGTTCCACTCAACAAGGTGAGGAGACAGGAATGACAATCAGCAGGAACTCAGCATCAGACACAACATAATGTGTTCAAACCATCAGAAAACCTGGGAGGTTTACCCACCTGCTAAATGCTCAATTCATAAAAAAAAATCGAATAATAATTTATAATGTCAAAGGAAATTAGAGTGTTACAAACAGGATTGCATTTGTCAGATGTATACTAACGAGCATCAGAAACTGAGGAGAGTCGTGTGTAAGAAACCATTACAGCTTCTCAGATGAACTCCTGTTCTGTCAAGCCAACAAGATAAAGGTGTTTCTTGGAAGAGGACGGCGGGAGGGAGGGAGGGAGGGAGGAAAGGAGGGAGGGAGGAAAGGAGGGAGGGAGGAAAGGAGGGAGGGAGGAAAGGAGGGAGGGAGGAAAGGAGGGAGGGAGTGTATGTGTGCAGTTCGATTCACAATCCAATTAACACATGGTACAACACTGGCCAATGTGAGTGTGTCACGGGTGTGTGAGCGTGTAAGTAAGAGAGAACGAGTGTGTGTGTGATTCCCCCCCCCCCTCCCTAGATTCATTCTGCATTCCATTCCAGTGACTTTGCCTTTCTGGCCAGAACAGGAACATTCCAGAGAAGTAGCTGAGTGTCAATAACGGTTTGTCCCAGCAGGGTGGGAAGGGGTGAAGGGGGGTGGGGGGTGGGCTGTTTTAGAGAACGTCTATGTGTGTGTGTGTGTGTGTGTGTGTGTGAGGGGGGGTGGTGTTTTAGAGAAGGTGTATGTGTGTGTGTGAGGGGGGTGTTCTTGGGGAGGGCTAAATGTAAATGAAAGCAGCTGAATGCTCCAGCTCCAGTCCTGTGCTCTGCTGAGGAGCTGGTGGTGAAGAGGGGGGAGGAGGGCTCAGGTGTGTCTGTCTGAGCCAGGGGCAGCCTCCTGCCCTTCAGGGTTCACATGATGTCATGTTAGTGATGAAGCATGTCCGCATACAGAGCCTATGTGTGTGTGTGTGTGTGTGTGTGGGGAGGGAGAGAGGGAGGGGAGGGGTTGGTTGTAAATCACGATAATTTACAATTCATAGAACTTGATATGAGTGGCTCTCATGGGTCCAGGAGTCGTGTAGATCAGACAGCTCTATCAGATCTATACATGACAGATCACAACAGCACTGAGGACACAGAGCCAGAGCTTCAGCCAATGAGCAGCTGCGCTCTGGAGCAGGGACTGGCAGGGTGAAGTACCATGTGACCAGACACAGGGAGCAGAGGACTTTGCCCTGGGGAAGAACCATCTGACACACACACACACACACACACACACACACACACACACACACACACACACACACACACACACACACACACACACACACACACACACACACACACACACACACACACACACACACACACACACACACACACACACACACACACACACACAGTGTGTGAGCCTTTCTCATTTAAAACAAGCTGTTGTTCCTCCCAGCAGAGGTGAGTGAGCTGGGTCAGGGGGGGAGGGGCTGCTAGCTCAGGACACACACACACACACACACACAAACATGGACACACACAGAAACTCATACAGATCAGCTCACCAGCATATGGCCTCCTTACCAAACACCATGTCTCCATAATCCAGCGTACGTCAGACCAGAATAGAACTGTCCCAGCTCACAGTCAATTAGCAGCACACCCTGCCCCCCCCCCTCCCCCCCTCCTCCTGAACAGGAGGACACCTAGAGGCTGCCACACTGCAGACTGCATCTGGTCAGGTTTCCAGTCCCGTCTCCCCCCCCGCCCCCCCCCCCCCGTTCAGACTGAATGATTGTAATCCCATCTGACGTTGCGTCTAATTCTCACCCAGGTGTAGTGATATAAAATGCTAACGTACAGAAGAACAGGCAGTGGTATATTCCAATAGAAACACATGCGACAGTGATGAATAGTTGGACCAAATTGGCTCATGCAACCCCTCCTCTTTCATTACCCCCCCTCCTCCTTCTCTTCCTCCTCCTCCTCTCTGTTCCCATCCCCCCATCCTACTCTTCCACCAACAGCCTAACAAGGTCACTTGGAATTTACCCACAATTCCTTCCCCCTGCAGTGAGTAGGGGTCAAAGCACAGAGAAATATAAAAGGGTCAGGGTGAGAGACAGAGACAGAGAGAGGGAGAGAGAGACAAACACAGAGGGGGAATGACAGAGAGAGGGAGAGACAGAGAGAGAGGGAGAGACAGAGAGAGAGGGACAGAGCAAGAGAGAGAGAGGGACAGAGCGAGAGAGAGACCAAAGATTAGAAGATTAAATACAACAATAGGAAGGCAACAGTCTTGACTACAGGCCACTGACCTATCGCTCACCTGGTGTTCTACCCAGACCCACACATGGACCATCTGACAAGGAAGAAGCCCTGCTTTATTTGCAGGGTTGTTCCTCGTACAACACTAAGTGTGCTGTTGGGTTAGTTTACAGGCTAAGATTTAGCAGAAGAAGACAGGAAGCATGAGGACGTTAGATAATGCCACCATACAATGGAGCCTACAGTTCAGGTCAGAGATGGTTAAATACAGACCAGGCTATCACTCACACACACTGCAGAAGCAAGATTAGTCTAAAGATTTGAAGCACAGCGCCACCCAGTGGTAAGACAATGTAGAACACAATTACCTCAAGTTGATGAGACCTGAGCTCAGTGACTTAAAAACCCTCGACACACAAAGGGAGCGGGGAAAAAAAAGTAAAAAAACGAAACATGTCTTTGAGAAGATAAGTCTTTATTGAACGAAGCCAAAAAAAATAATAATAATATGGAAAGAATCATAATCCCCTATGTGAAAATAAATAAATCATTACCTTTCCTTAAGGAGACATCCAAACCAAAATGAGAGATCATTTTTTAAACTGCTTAAAAGACTTGTCCGACATTTCCTTTCATTCATTCTGCCTAAAAACGATTCTTCTGCTCATACATGTTTTTGGCACGGGACAGGTTAGAGAGAGAGAGAGAGCGAGAGAGGAAGAGAGAGAGGAGAGAGGGAGAGAGAGAGAAGAGAGAGAAGAGAGAGATAGAGAGGAAAGAGAGAGATAGAGAGACAGCGTGAGGAGAGAGCAAGAGAAGAAGAGAGAGCAAGAAGAGAGGTCGAGGTTGACAAAGAGTCAGTTTCATGTCCGGTCTACTTCCGGTCATGAGCAGGAAGTAAGCATCCATTGGCTGGCTTGGTTGACCAGCTCTGTGTAGTTCTGTTCTGTATTTCACTGTTCTAATGCTCAAGAGAATCTATCTTTCTTTCTTTTTTTAAACCTCTGGATCAACAAAAGTGCCATGCTGAAAAAGCTCTACTCAACATCCATGATCAAACCTCCCAGTTTGCGAAAGTACAAGCTGTACGTTGTTCTTAGTCATGGTTTTAAATGTCCCTCCTTCAGTCAGCCTCTCTCAGCAGAGGCATGTTGCAGGGGACAGAGAGGTTCTAACAGGTGAGATGCTGCACAGCATTTCACCACCAAGCAGTAACACAGACAAGGTTCCCTTTTTACACACGGATCCAGTATCTCAGCTGTTAACGACACAAGAACAAAGTTGATTTCCCTCCCAAAAAGAAAAAAAATAATTAACTAAAAGAAAAAAAACGTCAATAAAACATACAAGCTCATGAACAAACAGAGAGAAAAAAATAAAAGAAGCTGTTAGATGTGTAGAAGTGATGTTGTTTCAGTAGCACTCACAGAGGGGGATATGAGCCCTGGAGAACTGGAAGGGTTGGGGGCAGGGGGGAGAGAGGAGGGAGTTACTGCGTAGCGCTCAGAGAGGGTTGAGAAGATCGGGAAGAGAACCGTTAAACCGCTACAGCTAACCCTGCTGCTGCACTGAGCCAACACAGGAGAGAGCGTTAGCTTAGCCTAGCCTAGCCTAGCACAGGAAAACCCCACCAGGAAGCAGAGACCATATGGATTTAGGGCATCTACAGTTCCTGACCACCAGGAGGATACGAGAGCTGAGCGTGCCCAGACAGGAAGTGGCTGTGAGTGGGTGTGAGATCGTTCAGGGCGACCGAGGCATCTGTGCTTGTGTGTTTGAGAGAGAGAGAGAAACAGATACAGAGAGAGAGAGGTCGCAGTGGTTAAATGACTGAGTCCTTGATGTGTGCGTCTGTGGTGAGGAGTGGGGAGGAGGGGGAGAGGGGTCTCCTGTGTTGTGGATCATCTCCTCATAAACCTACCAGGGGGCAGGGGCTCGGGTAGAAGGGGGAGGAGACAGGGCCTGAAAGGGGAGGAGCTAAACCACGAAAGGGGGGGGAGGAGTTAGACCTGGCCCTTGAAGGCGTCCAGGTCAAAGGCAGTATCCAGGAAGCGCTTCAGTTCCACCAGGTGGGCCTTCTTGTTGCCTGTGGCTGGAGCTGCAGCGGGCTCCCGACCTGCATACCTGGGGGGCGGAGACACAAGGTCACACACACACACACACACACAGACGTGTGTACACACGGACACACAGGTAGGAGTGTGTGGTTTACCAGACGGGCTTGGAGCGTTCGATGGTGGTTCTCATGCGAGGCTTGACGTAGTCATAGTAACCCTGGTTCTTGTGCTCCTCCTGACACCACACCAGGTCAGCGTTGGGGTACTTCTCTGTCTCTGCCTTCACCAGGTCGAAGGGGAACGGAGACAGCTGCCGGGAACACACACACACACATTAGGTGGACGTGTCTCATCCATTACATCCACAACAGAGATATACATCCAGATGGGTAAATGAGTTAAGATCTGTGAGTGCATATTAGACACGTGCACATAACACATGCGTATATGTGAGTGTGTGTACTTGTAAACAATGTCTGTGTGTGTTTGTGTGTGTGTGTGTGTACCTGTACACGTGGTATGTGTGTGTGTGTGTGTGTGAGTACCTGCTCAACACGAGCGATGGCCACAGTGTCCTCCATGTTGTGAGTCTTGCGCTCCTTGGTCAGCTCATAGTAAACCTTCCCTGTGCAGAAGATGATGCGCTTCACCCCCTCGGGATTCTGGGATGCAGAACCCTGTTCTGGAATCATCCTCTGGAACTGGGTACCTGTCAGGGGAAAGAGAGGAGGGGGAGATGAGAAGAAGAGAGAGAGAAGCTCCTCCAAACAGGCATCATCCTTCCCTCTGGTCCTCCTACAGTCTTACCAGGCAGCATCTCGTCGAAGCTGGACTTGGCTTCTGGGTGGCGCAGCAGAGACTTGGGGGTGAAGACGATCAACTGGAGCACACAGGAACAAACAACATGTTTACTGCAAGTCTGGGGTCCCTGTGTGTGTGTGCGTGTGTGTGTATATGTGTGTGTACACCTGTGTGTGTGTGTACACCTGTGTGTGTGTGTGTGTATGTGTGTGTACACCTGTGTGTGTGTGTGTGTGTGTGTGTGTGTGTGTACACCTGTGTGTGTGTGTGTGTACACCTGTGTGTGTGTGTGTGTGTGCTGGAGACTCACAGGCTTCCTGAAAGGCTGCAGGATCTGTCTCCGCAGCACATGGAAGTAGTTTCCTGGGTTAGAGCAGTTCACCACAATCCAGTTACAGTCAATCAGCTGTTGCATGGCAAAGTCTTCAGTCAGTTTCTGAGGGACAGGAGAGAGAAACACACACACACACACACAGTCACACACAGTCAGGCAGAGAGACTACAGAGAGTGGAGAGAGAGACAGTGGAAAGGGAGAGCCTGGGAAGAGCATCAGTAGAGACTCACAGGCATGACGTCAGGGTCATCATTGCACATCTGGAGGAACCTCTCTGGACGGGCAGACGAGTGCTCTGGGCCCTGGAGAGAGAAGAGAGGGAGGAGGAGATATGGGAGGTGTGTGTTTAAGAACAAGTGTGTGTGTGTGTGTGAGAGAGAGAGACGCACCATGCCCTCCATGCCGTGGGGCAGCAGCAGCACAATGCCGTTCTGCCTGACCCACTTGGCCTGGCCTGGGCAGATGAACTGGTCGATGATGCACTGGGCCGTGTTGTGGAAGTCTCCAAACTGGGCCTCCCACAGCACCAGGGCGTTAGGACTGGCCATGGCGAAGCCCAGCTCGAAGCCTGAGGACAGGGGGGAGCAGAGGGGAGCAGGAGTAAGTGCGTGTCTGAATGTGTGTGAGCGTCAGAGTGTGTGTGTGTACTGACCCAGGACTCCGTACTCAGACAGAGAGCTGTTGCAGACGGTGTAGGGGGCCTGGTTAGGAG
>CM059316.1:1522500-1675000 GCA_030340665.1 Neosalanx taihuensis | reverse complement strand
GTGTAGGACGGCAGGTCAGACAGGTGGAAGGTCTCATAGACCACACCCTGACCAGCGAACGCTGCATCACCGTGCATCAGGATGGACATCACCTGTACACACACATGTAAAGATAAATATTCACTTCATATCACCTGTACACACACATGTAAAGATAAATATTCACTTAATATCACCTGTACACACACGTAAAGATAAATATTCACTTAATATCACCTGAACACACACACGTAAAGATAAATATTCACTTAATATCACCTGAACACACACACGTAAAGACATATATTCACTCAATATAATCTGGAAAACACACAGGCAAATAAAGACCCACACACACTCCCTTACACACACTCCCTACCCTGTTGCCATCGGTGTCCCCGCAGTAGAACTGCTCAGCCTTGGTCTTGCCCTGCACCACAGGGTCCACAGCCTCCAGGTGGGAGGGGTTAGCCATCAGGGACAGAGTGATGTTCCTGTCTGTCACACGGTTGATCCTGCGATGGTACATGCCCAGGTGGTACTTGACGTCTCCAGAGCCCTGCACACGACCAGGAGGTGAGACACACACACACCTCATCAGAGGTGGGACACCCTGCTGTGTGTGTACCCATGTGGACAAGACTGGTCTGGACTTCATGTGTTGGTCATCTCTGCTCACACCTCATCATCATCAACACACGCACGCACGCACACGCACACGCACACGCACACACACACACACACACACACACACACACACACACACACACACACACACAGAGACACACCTCATCAGCAGCCTCCAGTTTGGAGTCAAACTGACAGAAGATCTGCTCCAGTTCTTTACGGATCACGTTGGCCAACACATTCAGACGACCCCTGGGGGGGAAGAGGGAGAGAATTAAAAAAAAAGAGGGGAAAAGGGGGAGGAGTAAACAAAGATAGAGAGATAAAGTACCCAGAGATAAAGAATCCAGAGATAGAGAACCTAGAGATAAAGAATCCAGAGATAGAGAACCTAGAGATAAAGAACCTATGAAGAAAAGCTGGAGCTCAGAGCCAAGGTCCAGGTCCTTATCAGCGGTCAGTGTGGTTGTACCTGTGCGGCATGCCCATGATGACGTTCTCCACACCGTTGGCGCTGGACTTGTCGATGATGGTCTTCAGAGCAGGGATCAGAGACTCACAGCCCTCAAGACCAAAACGCTTCTCAGAAGACCACTTCCTCTGGAGGAACTCCTCGAACCTTCAACACAGAGCTCAGCAGACTGAGTGAAACAGACACAGCACACAACCAGGGGGTATTCGAACCATCTACCACTGGACCAAAGGGTTTCCCATCAGTCCACCTACATCTCAGAGGGATTCTGGTCCACAGTCAACTGCTTTACCCTTGGACTGTACCAATCTCTGTAAGGTGTGTGTGTGGGGGGGGGGGGTGGTCATGGTTCTGACCTGGTGGAGCGAACCATGCGGGCCAGCAGGGTCCTCTTCTCCTCCAGGGTGAACTGCATGACGCCCGGCTTCTCAAACTTCTCTCGGATCCACTGGCACTGGTCCAGGTCGTTGATGAACATGAACTCCACCCCAATGTGCTGGCAGTAAGCCATCTGATCGTCCAGACAGGTGGTCAGGAAACTGAACATGTAGTGTGTGTGTGTGGGTATGTTTGTGTGTGTGTGTTTGTGAGTGTGTGTGTGTGTGTTTGTGAGTGTGTGTGTGTTTGTGCGTGTGTTTGTGCGTGTCTGTGTGTGTGGGTATGTTTGTGTGTGTGTGTGTGTTTGTGTGTGTGTGTGTGTGTGCGTCTCACCTCCAGGCGGCGGATGATCTCCTTGAGGGGCAGGGCGCTCTCGGCCCCCCCGATGAAAGTGGTGGTCGGCAGACGGAAAACCTTGTCCAGGTCCGACTCATCCAGACCGTAGAAGCCTACAAGTTCCAGCATGCACCAGGGCGGGCCAACCAGAGGGAGGACGAGGGGCGGGAGGACAGGAAAGATGAAGGCGTGATGGAGGGATGGAGGACAGATGTTGGGGGACAGTACAGCAGAGGAGACACGCGTGTGACACGCAGGCACACGATGAAGAGGAGGAAGAAACAAAGCAGACATGAGTCAAGAGGATGAGGATACAGGCAGAGGGATGAAGATGCCATAAGGAGGAAGCACCATCATGGCATACAGGTTAGTGCACCATGCAGGAGATACAGGCAGAGAGAGAGGGGCAGAGGAAGGGAGGGAGATGGGGGGGGGAGGGTCCCACACAAGCACAGAAGAATGAGGTATTTTTTGTGGGGTTCAAATAAAAGAGCATGAGGAAATGCCATTAATGTCATTGTGAAGCAACGTCAAGGTCAGTCAGACCAAAAGCCCAGAAAAGTCCAGAAACCTAAATGGATCATTACAGGACTTGAAGTTATGAGCATTTTTTTTTGTTGAGTGAATACGAAGAAGATATAAGCCTTCATAAACACACTTTTAAGTTAAGTTAAGAATTTTTTGAAGACTTAGAACGCTTTACATGAATTATAAGCCTTACAGAGTGGTCATAAGCGATGAAAGTTATAGGCCTAAATCAGTGTTTCTCACCTTTCTAACCTTCATAGTCGTTATACCACTTTCCTCACCTTTGAACCACAGATAAAGATCCATACTGGTAAACTACCAACAATATAAAGTAGAACAACAGCGAGCAGAATCTGTGGATGAATACACACACACAGCAAGGCAGCTCACTCAGAACAACACACACCGTTAGTTACAAGGTTGCTGCTCCTCAGAGCTTGCATGCATGGCTCTCTGAGGCTGCCTCGCTTTGTGGTTGACTCGCTCTGAGGCTGCCTCACTCTGAGGCTGACTCGCTCAGAGACTGACTCGCTCTGAGGCTAACTCTCTCTGAGGCTGCCTCTCTCTGGATCGTTAGGTCACCTCCAGGCAGAGTGTAAGGCAGTATGCCGGTAGTAAATACAGTAAACAGGTGGCCAGTTAGAGGGGGTTTTGTTACACGGGAGTTTGTTATACAGGAGAGAGATGAGGCCAAGGAAAAGATATATAGAATATAAGACATTGTGTGACTGTGCTTGTGTGTGTCAGTTGAGTGTGTGTGTGTGTGTGTGTGTGTGTGTGTGTGTGTGTGTGTGTGTGTGTGTGCAGGGCAGGTTTGGGAAAGGGCGAGGGTGGGGCGAGGGCGGGGCAGGGTGGGGGGCGGGGCAGGGTGGGGCAGGGTGGGGCTTTAGCAGAGTACAGGCTTGACTGAGTACAGGGGGGAAAAAGCCTGACTGAAAGATGAACTAGTGAAGAGTTTCCTCCTGGTTTCATGTTACATGAACTAGGTGACTAAAAGCTCCAGCATCATCTGACAGGATATGACCTCAGACTTTCTGTGCAAGAGAAGCTTCTCCATGGAGAAGAGGCATCTGTCCTCTGCAGCTACCAGACACGTTGTACTAAACCTGCAGACACAGCAACTTCCTACAGACACAGCAACCTCCTGCAGACACAGCAACTTCCTACAGACACAGCAACTTCCTGCAGACACAGCAACTTCCTGCCGACACAGCAACTTCCTGCCGACACAGCAACTTCCTACAGACACAGCAACTTCCTGAACACAGCAACATCCTGCAGACACAGCGACTTCCTGAACACAGCAACATCCTGCAGACACAGCATGCCATGGGCCCAGAACACTCCAGGACAACAAACCTGTTCTGTTTTCACTCGGTGCCAGAAGCAGGGAAGTGTGACGGCATTAGACACACACACAACCCCACTCACTCGCAGACACACACCCTCACACACAAACAGCCCCCACTCAGACTCACACACACACACACACACACACACACACACACATTAGCCAGGCGTGAGGCAGGAAGCTGGCAGAGGCCGGGCAGCAGGAGAAGGTTATTACCAGTTTCCCAGTCTTTAGAACTGTCCCTAAAATGTGATTTGCAATCAGATTCTGAAACACAGGATGGAAGCAGATGAACACACTGGAGAGGGAGAGAGAGAGAAAGAGAGAGAGAGATAGAGAAAGAAAGAGAGACAGAGAGAGAGAGAATGTGAGAGAGAGAGAGAGAGAGAGAGAGAGAGAGAGAGAGAGAGAGAGAGAGAGAGAGAGAGAGAGAGAGAGAGAGAGAGAGAGCAGGCTGTTCGCTAGTTCAGATCCAGGAAACTCAAGACAATCAACCAAACAAACTCTTGGTTTCGCTGATTTCAAGAGCAACAAGACAAGAAACATCTTTTCAGTCTGATTTCTCTATTAGACAGGATTGATCTAAGGCTCTTATCCAACGTTATCTACGACATCACTCAACACATAAGCTATAACAGGAAGAAACACACACACAGAGCGTGTCTGGGAGTCTGTACGTTCCATCAACAAACACACCAGAGACACAACTGAGCACACCTAAAGGAAATCCTACAGTAAGCTTCAGCTGCTAGAACGGACCTGCTTGTTTCTCCCTCGTCATCTGAGGATGGAGCAGACAGACAGACAGACAGACAGACAGACAGACAGACAGACAGACAGACAGACAGGCAGCTGCCAGACAGCTGAGCTCAGACACACAGGTCTGACTTCACTCTGCCGTCTGTGCTGTCCACTCCAGCCAGGAAGAACAAGATGGCAGAGGGAGAAAGGTACTGCAGTGGGTCTAAGCTGAAAGGTAACACCACAATAGAAGCCAAGCTAGAAAGAGAGGGAGGGAGGGAGGGCGAGAGAGACAGAGAGAGAGAGGGAGAGAGAGACAGAGAGAGAGAGGGCCACAGAGCTACAAACACCACCGGCAACTTGAATCATGTTCCATACCTCCCACTGTGAGAATACTGAGGCGATCCTTGAACACAGTCAGGTCTTGGGAAGCAGCCAAGTGGAAGGAGGGAGGGAGGGCAGGGGAGAGAGACTAGCACAAGTTAGTGACTCACACTCCCCTCTCACCCATCTTAGACTGAGAGGGCAGGACATCTTCCACTCCCAGTAATGAGCACTGCTAATCACACTGGGCCATGCAGCCTGCAGGGGGGCAGCACTGAGCCCTCAGCACAGCAGCAGCAGGGAGACGTTGCCTCTAGCTACCTGGTTTAATCCACTTGCATGACGAGCTTCACACTCTCACCCCAGGAAGCCTGCAGGTAAACAGCTCCTCCCTGACAGGGATACAGGTGTGGATGATGTTGTGATGTCAGGTGTTTAAGGCTGACCTCATCCTTCACTAACCAGCACAGCTGGACAGAACAGCCTCAACACTGGTGCTGGTCACTATAGGAACGCCCCCCACCACACTCCCGCATCCCGTTACCGATAACAACTACGTCTGTAGGGCTACCAGAAGCTTCCGTGGGGTCTACGTCTCAGTTTCCACACAGCGGCGATACAGCAATGCTGGAAGCAGGCTGGAGTGTTGTGAGGAAGAGTTACTGTACAAACAGTCAGTTTGTGTAAAGGTGCGGGTCTGTCGAAGCTTGCTCTGCGGCTGTGGGATGGGGGGAGAGGGGGAGGGAGGCAGGCAGGCAGGGCTGTTTTAGGCAGGAAGGCAGCAAGCTAGCCAGGCATGGTTAGTTACTACAGCCAGGAGCTGAGCCAGAACACAGAACACTGTCCCTGTCTTCACAAGGGGACTGGAGAGACCACTTCCTGTCACCTCTTCTAATCTCTTGATCTCGTCTGCTTCATTTTTTTTTTTTTCCCTCAAGGATTCAAACGCCGACATGCCGTTTAGGAAAAGAACAGTCTAGAAGATGGAGCTTGCAAATCATCTCAGACACAGTTCACATGCTTCTAAACTCCCAAAAAAAGACAACCAGGATAAAATCACATGTTATCAACATGAAGGGTGGCAGAGGTCATGGAGTTAAGATGAACAGGACTAAAGGACTAAGACTTCCATAAATGGGTATGGGTAATTCTCATATCAACCCCTAAACCCTCAGTACCTTCTAACCCTCTGGCTGATCTCAGAGTGTTTAGTGACTGCAATTAAACTAGACATACTGCAGGTCTATATGTCATCCCAGATGTCCTGTTTGTACCTACAGCTAGGGTTAGGGGTTGATGTGGAACAGGCCCTGAAACTAGCAAGCAGACGAGCCTGTTCGCACACAAGCCACAAGGTGCTGAGACCACTGGTACACAGACCAGCTGCTGTTTCTATACCAGGACCTCAGGAGGGTCCTGGGGACCTCGGGAGGGTCCTGGAGACCTCGAGAGGGTCCTGGAGACCTCGAGAGGGTCCCGGAGACCTCAGGAGGGTCCCGGAGACCTCAAGAGGGCTGTTGTCCTCACCAAGTTTATCCGAGGATGTTATAATGTCAGAGGGAACGCTGGAGTCCAGATCAGCGTCCATGATCCCCAGAGGGTCCAGCTGAGCAACATGATGCCCTCGGATCTAGAGACAGAGCCCAGACGAGAGGGGGAGGACAGGGGGAGGATGGGAGGACGGGGGGAGGGGGACCAAACAGTCAACAGAGGGGGACAGGAAGTTGGGAGGGAGGGGTGAAGGGAGAGCGCGAAGTGTAGATGTGTAGATGTGGTGAGAGGGGGCGAGGGTCGGATTTTTATAAAAAGAAAAGTGGAAAACCAGAAAGACAGAGGCGGGAAATAAGAGGTGGAGATGAAGAGAAGGAGAGGAAAATAAGAGGGAGGGGAGGGAAGGAGGGGAGGGGAAAAGCAACATTAACACAAACAAGCTCATTGTTATGTGTGCGCAGGTGAACGGCACTGTTCTCACCGACGTGCTGGAAGCCCGTATTAACCGGGGAATCGTCAAAATTTACACAACTGATTCCCAGCGGGTCGAGGCTGGCATTGTGATGCCCCATCACCTGGAAACAAGGCCACAGCAGTCCACAAGCACACTAGTCAGAATGATCAGCAACATCAGGAGGCAGCAGCAGATCGCTTGGTTTAAAGAAAGGGAGTGATGAGGAATCCCCTTACCTGTAGGCCTGCTGTGAAATGACACACATCTACACAGGCTGATAAGGTTTAGAAAGTATGCAGAGATGCAGGATGTGTACTGTATCTGTGTGTTTAAGCTCTGATGGAGGTGAGGCTGTGTGTGTGTGTGTAAAAAGGTTTTGATTTGTGTGTGTGTGTGTAAAAAAAGTTTTGATGTGTGTGTGTGTGTGTGTGTGTGCGTGCGTAAGCTCTGATTCATGTGTGTGTGTGAGTGTTAAAAAGGTTTGATTTGTGTGTGCAAGCTCGCATTCATGTGTGTGTGTGTGTGTGCAAGCTCTGATTCGTGTGTGTGTGTGTAAGCTCTGATTCGTGTGTGTGTGTATGTCAGACCTGGTAGGCCCTGATCAGGGACTGCACTGCCAGGTGGTCCTCCACCAGTTTCTCCACGTTGGGCTGAGCCCCCATCATGGCCTGGGGCATGCTGGCCACCGTCATGCCCAGGGGGCTCTGATAGGCCGCGCCAGGGGGGGCGCCTGCGTTAGCGTTCCGGAAGAAAACATCCCAAGACTGAGGACAGAAGAAGAAACAGGAAATGGAAAATGTTGAATCGTTCCAATGAGCTGTCGTTAGTACTCACACCTCGTTAGCAATGCTGCATCTTATTTCTAGGATTCTGTTGCTGACTGATGAGGACATTTTTCATGAATCATTTGAAAGGACAGAACTGCCAAAACGAAGGTGGAAGTTCTTTAAGAATGAGCCTGTGTTCCACATATTCTCCATTTCTGTTCCGTCATGTTGACTCAAGTCCAAGCTATGCTCACAATGTCAATGACTTGTGTTTGACACCTTTGAGATGAGTACCACTTAACGATCCTTTCTTCAAACTCCACTACAACTTCGGCAGATAGTGTCTGGAATGTGGCAGACAAACCTTCATCATTTTGAACCAGGACAGATCCCAAAACAGATTAAAAAAAAAAAAAAAAAATCAGCAACTGTAGCTTTATAGGCATGTGTGTCTCTAAATTAAACAAACATAAAACCCTAAAATAATAAAAAATATAAATAAAAAACGATGAATAATTCATTAGATAGCAAAGTAAACCAACACAGCGGTGGGTGAAGTTCTACCAGCAGGGTGACAGAAACATCCAGGGTAGAGAGTCCAGTCTGCTGGGGATCTGGTGACCCACGGCTGGGAGGCCTAACGTGCATGCAGGGGGTCACTGTAACTCTACCCCACCCCTTCTGACCCCTGTGACCATTGGAAACAAGAGTCGGGACTACCTGAACCGTGATAGGCTAATACCAGGAGTAAATCAGGAAGCTGGGCATTAAGCCTGAACGGTCTAGAACCAATCAGACGGCATATTCAGTTGTCATCTGTCGAATCAGAACAATCTCTACTTCCTCCTGGGGGAAATCGGTCTCTTAACAGAGTCTAATCCACATCACCTGGGTTCCAATTGGTCTAACCTTGGGAGGTGACGCAATACAGCCTGATCACCTGATCAACCATTCCCCTCTGGTCTCTCCTAGAGGGAGTTTACACAACACATCCACACTAACACACTGGCAAACAGCTAAACGTTGAAACTCCAAATCCTACGATGAAACAAACACCTATAGCAGGTAAGCACAGTTTTATAACTGCCTCAACAGAGACAATCTCAGCCTACATCTAATGATGAATCCACTATACTAGAACACAGGAAGAGACGAGGGGAAGTCTAGAACATAACAAAGTCCAGACATGGTAACACTTGAAATATCCTCCCTCTTTGGCAGCAAATCCCAGCCTACATCGAGCCAGTCTGAGAGCACAGGAAATGAGCAACACTATATGAATCAAGTAACCCAGCCCTCCCCCTCAAACGCTAGCTAGCTAGCAGGGCTGGTCTCCCTCCTAGGTGACCTTACCTCTGTGTGTGTGTGTGTGTGTGTGCCAGAGTTAAGGTGGCTGTGGCCTTGGCCTCTCCCTGCTCATAACTCAGACTGGACGGTCTTCCTGTCTCCCTGTCCTCCTCACATCTGTCCAGCAGGCCATGTTACTACAGAAACCATCCCAGGTAGACACATACATAACAACAGCTATACACTGTACACCATCCCAGTTTTAGGCTTTAAGTTACGCTAAAGGCTAGCCTAATAATAGCTGGCCTTTGGGCTGGATTGGAGTGGACAGAACAGACGGACGGAGGGACGGGGAGCGAGGACAGCGGTCGTGTGACTGAGTTCCTGCCTGCTCATGCTAATAATAGACCCTAAGGATCCCAGTTATGTGACCTTGCCCAGCTGGCAGGCTGCTGTCTTGGGGCCTTTCATCTGCCCTGGCTGGGGCCCTGTTCTAACTAACCTGGAGCAGGCTTAACCTAACTGGTCTTGACCTAATTCATGATGAACTCCTAACATGGGAGTCCCTGAGATATCTAAAACATGAACCCCAGCAGTACTTGTTACCAAGCCAGCATGGAATCATAACTAAGCCCAGCCTGGATGGAATGGTTCAACAGTAAACTATTCTTATCAGCTTCGTTGAGTGTACTGATATAAACCACTATGACAAAGGTGTTGGTATGGTGGAACTGGACTGTGTCTGTGTTGACCCCCACTGCATACTGGTGACTAATGGCTTCTAGCTCTTACAACTCTGTCAGTAGAATAGCTACAGAAACAAATGCTGACGTGTGACAAACGTAGTATGAAAGAACATAGTTTGTTAGCAGGGAACTCTGCAGTATGAGTGATTCTGCAGCTAGTGGCAGTGTTAGAGAGAAAGCAGGAACACACCTGAAAATAAAGAGTGACTGACTCGGCAAGACGTTGTGATTGGCCAGAAAACTCCACTTGCGGCAACATGCCTTTAAGGAAGTAGCTTTTCACCTTGTTGTTTTATGTGTACATCGATTCCTCATGCCCAGTTCCAGGTCTTGAGGCTGTCTTTGAACTAGTCATGATAATGTATTCATTTAGCCGACACTTTCATACAAAGCAACTTACAGGGGGGGGGATTTTAACTGTGACCTCTTGATATGCAGTCACATGCTCAAACCACTGACTTATGCAAGTCTATGGATTTTACAGATAAACACAGGTACAAATAACACTTCTTGATAAAGAAAATTGACAATAACGCCCAGAATATCTTCAGTAGACCCCCCCCCCCCTTCTCCTCTCTCCCATGTGTGTTTGTGTAACGAATAGTGGTGTAAAGAACAGCTCAGCATCTTATCGCAAAGATCAGGTCTTCTGCTCCAGTTATTCATCAACTCTTCAAACCCTGCCCTCCCTAGCTTGGCCTTCTGATCCCCAGTTCTAACAGAACCCTTCACCTTAGAGACCCAGTTCTCCGGTCAATACACGACATCATCACATCTGCCCAGCGCTCCCTCAGGGAGCTCAGCTCCTGCCCTCTGCAGTCCTATCTCACCTTGTGAACACTCTTAGGATTCTCCAGCCATGAAAGGTACATCTCCTCCACATAGTTGGAGCTCGTTCCGTTCAGGAAGGGCTCGGCGGCCACCGGTGCCGTGTAGCACCGGATTGGCTGAAACGTCCTTTGAGCCGCCGCCGGCCTCTGCTGGGAAAAGTTCTGGGCCTTCTGATTGGCCGTCAGCGGCCGTAGCCGCGCTGCACAAGTCCTTAAGCGGTGCATCGCAGTCCGTTAACGCGCACACGCACACAACGTTGTCTCAAAGACAACCAGTGAGATTGAGGTTGGGGGGGGGGGGGGGGGGGGGGAGTCCTTGTCCAATACGTGTCACAAAGCCGTCAATCAGCTGGTCAGGAGGGCAGTTCTGTCTGCAGAGGGCCTCAGATATCCACAGCTGTCTGTCACCTCTGGCCTAGAAAAGGTAGAGAGGCCATATTAACGATCAGGAAGTATTCAACACTGGTGCATTTAAAAATGTATATGTACTTATATTTAGTTAAGACGAATGACAAGGCAAGACAAATATGCTCCAATCTTTATATACTGGCTTGTATTAATGGAGAACAGTTAATATAGCAGTTCTGTTTGTTTTCAGAGCTATTTGAGTCCTGGAGCTGATCTGGTAATACGAGTTCACATTGTGTTTAACTGTGCTTTGTGTTGGCCTTTGTTTCGTTTAGAAGAAGAAGAAAAACGTGTCTCCGTGCTCAGCTCAATAGATTCACTGAAACTAAATAGTTTTCTGAGTCAGAAGAGATGTTAAAAGTTATAAAGGATACCTACTGAGGAATCAAAGAAGACGTTACCATGGCGATTACCACCATGGTACTGAGTATGCATTTACTAACTAGCTTATTTCCATGAACTTTTCCGTTCACAATTTGCTACGCCTATGTTTTGACCTTGTACCCGCACATGACACATTCTGTTCCCCCTCCAGTCAGCCAGCCCAGAGGCCGGCCCAGCCCCTAAACCAGCCTCTAAACCCTCATCCAGCCCCTAAACCCTCCCATCAGTTCACTTCTAATAAGATGACTGGTTGTCTAAAAGAAATCCCGCCCTGCAAAACAGACAAGAACATGTCCTAGCTGCCCGCTGGAACAGTCAATCACATTGTCCTTTTCCCCATACATGCGTTTCCAAAAATATTTACCACTGGCAAAAACATAATGTTCCAATGTGGTTATTAGGGCCTGTTGGACTCATTCCTACAGTAATTCACCACCTTAATGCAGCTAGTAAGACTTGCGTAACCAGGACGACCTAGCGGATCTCTTTGACTTTGTAACAACACAGTTGTTTAGCACGTTACTACCTGGAGCTACCTGCTTAGTCTGAAGTTAGCTTTCAATTTAGGCACAAGTCATTAAAACAGACACACGTTAAAACATGGATCTATCTTGATTTTGGCGACATTAACGGGGATATTACCATAGACATTAAACATATGAATATTACCGGTAAGCACGCGCCCAGCTAGGACAGCTAATGTTAGCAAGCTTCGCTGAGCGGACAGCCGCTCACTGGCTCGCTCTACTAGCTAGCTAACGTGCTAACTACTATACTCTTGGGAGTTTCAACTCAATGAAAATACTTACTTTTAACAGAAAAGTCTTCTTGATAGTCGATATAACCCCCGTGTGTGTTGACTAACGCCCTCTGCTCTGCCTGACAGCTACGACCTGAAACCCAACAGCGGTGTGGAGGTCCAGGCCTGCTACGTCATCACGCACCACGTCCGAAGTGTGCGTCATTTTTTTCAGAACGAGCACGCAGGAAAGATCAATAACTCAGCATGTATGTACAGTATGTATGTATCTATGTATATATCACTTATTCATGCCCAACACTCCTAAATTAATTAGACCTATAGTGTAGTATTGTGTAGTGCCAAATGAACAGACATGGAAGAATCAAAGATCTCAGTCGGTTTCATTTATTTGAATTTAATAACCAAAATCACCACCACTATTCAGTCTGAGCAGCCAAGTCTCACTGAAGACTCAAGTGTCATTCACCTATATACAGCTCACACAAAACCTCTTCAGGTAGAGGACATGGAGGATTAAAAGAGGGGGGAGGGAAGCAGTGCAGTCAGGCCAACCACGTAATCCATTCATTGTGTATACTGATGATATATTGTACATTTACAGTTAACAACAACCTGCAAACATCAATGGTTGAAATGTGCAGAGGCAAATGGTCCTATGTACACTCTAAAAACAAGCAAATGTTCCTAATCCTCTTCCGTGTGTGTAGTATGGCACAAGGCAAAGTCTGTTCTCAGGGGAAGATGTTTTCTTGGAAGCTGGCTGTGTTTTAGTGCACCATCCTGGGGGGGGGAGTATTGCCATGTTTCTGCGGGATGGGGCGTCTTCATGGTGACAGTTAAGGAGAGGCACTGGCTGTTAATAGTCTGAGTCAGACTTGCATCTTTCCCAGAGGGATGACCTCACCCACCTGACCTGGAAGCACGTGACTGTGATGTAGATCCCAACAGGAAAGTTCTGGCATATTGTCAGGATCAGTGTGGTGTTACTGTGTAGCCCTTTATAGGAAAATCACATGCCCATATATGGGGGATATATCATTTTGTTCAAAGAAATCAAGGATACAACAAACCACAGTCAAAAGGTAATAGTGGATTCACATAAAGTATTACAATCATGAAAAACATTTTAAATCAAGTTGATTTGATACCTACATGGGTAATGAGTCATTGGCAAATAAAACAAACCAACCGTCTTCTATACAATCTGTTGGCTGCAAAAACTGCAATGTTAGAATAGGATCTCAACTGTGCCAGAAACCATGCTTTGTTAACGAACAGATGCAGGTTCTGTTCACTACCTTGTTCACTACCTAATGTATGGTTGAGATTGTCAAGTTTGCGAAACCACGGAATGTTCCGCAACTTTCAACGAGGTCGGATGCATTGCAAAAAGTTTGTCAGAGCAACCTATTATGTTCTCGAAGTATTGCACACATTTTTCAAATCACCGTCAACTTCAAACTTTTACTGCAGTTAAACTAAAGGTTTACATAATGGGGCCTGGGTTTAAGATCTAAGGGTTGTCCAGTGCTATCGGTTTACTGTGTGAATGTAAACAATACAATGTGTTACATTACATATCCGGCAGATCCCTGGACTAATGATTAGAGGTTGATTATAAACTAAAAGTCAAACCGTCATGCTTGACTGTGGAAGCAAATGAGTGACATCACGTTTTTCGTCGCATTGAATTTCTACTTTAAACAGGCAAATTCGAAACCAATAAATTCAGTGGCGTTTTTTTCCATTTTAATATTAAGTCGTCAAAACCTTTTGAAATTCACAACATGATGTCATTGATTTGCTTCCATTCTGAACATAATTCAAGTGGTGAGTTTGAGGAGTAGGGTGGAACACAGGCAGGGAACATTTCCACCACAACATCCAGCCTGATCTGCAGATGGGGCTCAGGTACAGATACGTTGTACCTGCCCTGCCAGAGATCTGGGGGAAGAGTTACATTCTTATGACAGTGCTTGAAGAAAGAGAGACATAGACAGAGAGACATAGACAGAGAGAGAGAGAGAGAGAGAGAGAGAGAGAGAGAGAGAGAGAGAGAGAGAGAGAGAGAGAGAGAGGAAGTGACATCGGCAGAAGTGTTCTTATGGAGCTCCTACCGCAATTCAGTTTCCTGTCTGTAACATCAGGATGTCAGGTCTGATCCAGCTCAGTAGCATGGTTCATCGGGGTTCGTGATGGTTCGTTAGGAGGTCGACAGGATTCGTGATGGATCGTTAGGAGATCGTCAGGGTTCAACGCTGCATTGTTGGTAGTGCCTCGCAGTCTAAAGACTGCATTTCCCATCAGGGATTTGGCAGAGTGCTGTTCTGTAGATGGGTTGTATGCAGTGAGGTGAGATGAGGTGTGAGGTTGGGGTGTTGGGTGGGACTAGCACACCCCACCAGACAGACATCCATCTTCCATTGGTTAGACAGGAGGTGGGGGGGCGGGTCTTTGAGGCACTAGTTGTGAGGAAGGAGCAGATGGTCTTCTATTGGACGACACAATCAGCAGAATTAGTTAACACCACGCACACAGAACAGATGTCATGTGCTATTTTAAAAAGGGAATACTGAGAATGTTGAGCCTTTACTCATTACAATCATTAGAATTATAATCTATAATATGCTTTTGTTTATTATTATTAGTATTACCCAAGTAGTGGAGGAGGGGGGGGTCTTGTAGCGTAAGACGGCGCTGAGGCTGTCCTGCTTGTCTGAACCACCTGTAAACAAGAAAAACCACCATCATGATTACTTAACTCTCAGCACAATCATCACTCAGACCTGTCCTGTGACACTAGGATGAATGGATGAATATATACTGTAATGTACTGAATATGCATTATGAACATAGATTTATTGAACATAGATAGTCCCCTTGAAATGTCCATCAGGAAGCTCATTTAATGACTTTATGGTGATTATAATGTCTGCTGTCAGGGCAACAAACCACAAAGTGATGATTTCACATGATGGATAAAAGTCAGTCTATACAAATCCACAACCCTTCAAATGAAGTGGAAGGGTTGTTAATTTCCCGGAAAGCGAAGAAAAAGGGGCGTTTTTCCAGAGAAAGAAGGAAAGGAGAAGGTAGCCGTTGGACATAAGACGGAAAGGGAGCAATGGAAAACAAAGCACCCCAGTCAAAATCAAACACACCCCAGTCGAAATCATAGAGATTAATCCTGCGTTCATCTCTATGGTTGGGTTAGAGATACGTAACCTTGGTTAGTATGAGTGTCTGTTAGTGGATACTGGGAAAACTGCATGATTCCGGTAGCCCCTCCCACTCCCACACCATAGCCAATCAAAACCATCCCACGATGGCTTATTGAAACAGAGCCAAGCTGAAAGGTGACGAGGCAGTGATAGGAGCAGTGAAACTAGACACCCAGAGAGTCTGAGCAGACAGATGCAGACAGGGGGGCCAGGAGGAGGGCCAGGGAGATGGGAGAGGTGTGTTTACCTCCTCGGGTGGTAAAAACTTGGCATGAAGCTTCGTATGGGGAGAAAAAGACGGAGAGGAGGTGTCACTATTTAGCATCACTACACACACACACACAACTACACACCACCGAACAGAAGGACGACCGCAAGCTGAGGCTTTCGGATGACGATCTTCTGATACGATGTCAGTCACTGTCGTAGCAGAGAGCTGGAGATCTTTGGTCAGCTGACTAATCTTAGTTGGCTCAGATCTCAGTTAAACATGTTTTGATTTGAGAGCTCAATGTGGTTAGCTGTTGCTTAAACTACACATGCAGGCGTGTGTGGCATGTATGTGTGTGTTGGCAAACCAGTGAGTCGCCTCACCCCGTCCTTGACGATGTTGTTGGGGTTTCCAACCCTTGGAGGGGGGTTCCCCCTAGGAGGCGGGCCTCTGCCAGGATTGGCTAGAGGTTGACTATTAGCCCTAAAAGAAAAATTAAAAACAAACAAGAAACGCCATTGGAGCGTGAAAGTCCCTCAACATATCCTGTGATAAGAGGGGCAGAACAGAAGTGGGCGTGACGCGTCACGTGATTGGCTCACTCGAAGCCTTGTGATCTCTTCTTCCTGCAGAAGCGCCTCTGCAGTTCGTTCCTCCTGAAGAAGACGAGGATGCACAGAGCCAAGAGAGGAAGAACCAGGAAGAAGAACACCAGCAGCCCGTCCCTGGTCGACGTGTCCTTGTCTGGGAGAAACAGGAGAGAAATGAATCCCTGAGGACACAGCAAACAACAAGAGCAAAGTACAAACACCAAAGGTATGTTACCGTGCCCCTGGAGTCATCCCTGGGAGACCCCGGGGGCTTAGAAAAAAAAACTCACCGTTCCACGTTGGCCCGCTGTCGATACTGCCCCCGTAACCTTTGACCTCACAGAAGGGTGGGGCCCAGTCACTGTCACAGTGACAGTTCCTGTTGCTGTTACACACCTGTGGAGGGAGAAGAGGGAGGGAGGGAGACAGAGGGAGGGAGAGAGAGAGAGACAGAGAGAGAGAGAAAGAGAGAGACAGAGAGACAGAGAGAGAGAGAGAGAGAGACAGAGAGAGACAGAGAGAAAGAGAGAGAGTTTGTGTACTTCAGCTACATACATTTACATCTATGAAACCTAACCCTGGTGTCTACATATAGAGCAGGTCTATGAGACTCTGTGTACACACTGGCTTAGACTGACACTGTATCTAGCAGATCCATCTATGACTCACCCCGTGGCCGTGACATTTCTTTTCAACGTCACAGTCGTATTTCAGCACATCAGCGTCTCTGCAGTCGTAGTTCAGACAGACCTGCAGACAGGAAGTGATGTCAGAGAATGCTGAGATCCACACTCCTCAGTGTGTACCATGTTTCTGCAGCGTGTGAAAGACATCCCGAAGATTTACTTCCTGCTTATGTTACTTAAAATCAGTAAACCAGCTAATGCCTTGGTATCTGTTCGTGTACACAGTTTCTTTGTTTATGGTTCATGCCCAGATTGTAACAAGATACAAGTAGAGATAATATTTACTGTACATAGAATATGTTTATATAGAACTTGACCAATGGCAGTTCTGTGTTGGAGTTTGGGCTAGAAGGTTAAGGGGTCAGAGGTCAGAGGTACCTTGTTCTCTCCACACTTGGTGCCCTCGTTGACCATGCCAGGGTCGGGGACGTCAGAGCCCAACAGGAAGTCCACGCCCCAGCACTTGGTCCCAGCGATGGGCGTCTGGATGATGGACGGCTCGATGCCAAACACCGTCCCCGACTGCACATTTGAACACTGCAGCTTTCCGCACATGGCGTTTCTACGACAACGCACATCAACACACACACACACACACACGGTTACTGCCATCCTCAGGTACAGGTTCTGCTGCCTGTCTTGGCCAGGACTCCCTGTGAGAAGAGTTATTGTAACTCAGTGGGACCTTCCTGGTGAAATAAAGGTTAAATAAAATAAAATAAATAAAAAGAGTCAGACTGCAGACAGATCCTCCTTACCTGCTCTCGCATTTCTTGTAGCCATAGTTCTGATAGCCACAGTTTCCAAAGCGATCTCCCTTGGAGTTGACATCTTTAAAACATATTTCTGGGGCTGCCTTGGCCTCTAGGGGTGAGGGAGAGAGAGATGAATAGAAGAGAGAGAGAGAGAGAGAGAGAGAGAGAGAGAGATAGAGAAGGTGAGTGTACAGAATACTGTTCTAAAGTATATTTAACCGCGGTAAAAGAAAACTCCCCCAGCAGTGTGTCCACGACAAACTACAGAACACAGAAGAAGACCATAGAAGAAGAAAAACAGGGGTGGAGCTACTTACTGGAGCCGAAGATGGCCTGGCACTGGCCGTCATAGTGCTGGCACTTGCCGTTGTAGCAGTAGGCCTGCTGGTCCCGGCAGGGGTGGCCGTTCTGCTTGAAGACGTCGTTCTGACAGAGGGCTGAGGAGCCGTTACAGTACTCTGTTAGGTCACAGTCATCATTACTGGCCCTGCACACAGAGCCTCCAGGCAGGAACTGGAGAGGACAGGAGGAGGGGAGCAGGGAGGAGGGGAGCAGGGAGGGAACGGCAGGAAATATAAATAAGAATAATGTCATTACTTTTCTTCCCAGGCCTTTTTTGCTGGAGTGTTATTATCAGTTGAATGGGTTGCTCTGATTGGCTGCTGGGTTACCTGGCAGTTCTTGCAACAGACTCCAAATGCACACTGCGCCCCGGACTTTAGCTTGCAAGTCTTAGCCTCACAGCATGGGTCCTTCTCACACTCCTGGACGGACACACACACACACACACACACACACAAGTCAAGACACAGCCTCACGTACATAATGTCTACATTAGGTCTGTGTGAGAGCCACATTGTGTCTCATTAGTTTTCTGACCTTGTCTGAGCCACAGTCACACTCCTCTCCCACGTCCACCAGCTTGTTCCCACAGTAGGGGGCGCTGTAGGCCTCGTCCGGCCGCGGGATGTTCAGCAGGCAGTTTCCTCCCGTGTTCAGGATCATTTTTTCAAAGTCGTCAGCACTGCAGCTGCTGAAGTTTCGAGACCCACTAGAACGAACGTGAAGTACCTGTTATAAACCTGATGTACCTACGTGTGTTAGCGTGTGTGAGTGTGTGTGAGTGTGAGTGAGTGAGTGAGTGTGTGTGTGTGTGTGCGTGTGTGTATGTGAGTGTGTGAGTGAGTGTGTGTGAGTGTGTGTGTGTGTGTGTGTATGTGAGTGTGTGAGTGAGTGTGTGTGAGTGTGTGAGTGTGTGTGAGTGTGTGTATGTGTGAGTGTGTGTGTGTGTGTGTGTGAGTGTGTGTGAGTGTGTGTAACTGTGTGTGTGTGTGTGAGTGTGTGAACTCACGTGGCTCCTGAGTTCATGATGCAGAAGTTCACTCCACAGTGGCAGTTGCGTCCGTCATCATGGTTCATGCCCAGGTTGTGGCCCAGCTCGTGAGCCAAGATGGAGGAGAATGCTGGGATGTTGTTGTTGGTGAACTGTGGAGACAGCAGCAAACAGCAGCACCTGCTTTACTAACGACCAGCCCACACCTCGGTCTAACCTGCTCCTTCTGAGGAAGTGGGCAGAGCCACAGGAAGCTGCATACCGCGTTGATCCCTCCTCCGTGACTCCGTGAGCAGACGGTGCCCACGAACGCCATGCCCGCTGTGGCGCCGAAACTCTTCTTCCTGGACACACACGCACGCCATTACAACAGACAGGAAGTAAGTCCCTCTCTATAGCTACATCTATGTGTGCAGTGTTTGGTGGGATGAATATAGCTGTGTGCTGGTGTTTAAGGGCATGTTTCAGGGGGTGTTTCAGGGGGTGTTTCAGGGGGTGTTTCAGGGGGTGTTTCATGGGGTGTTTCAGGGGGTGTTTCAGGGGGTGTTTCATGGGGTGTTTCATGGGGTGTTTCATGGGGTGTTTCAGGGGGTGTTTCAGGGGGTGTTTCATGGGGTGTTTCAGGGGGTGTTTCATGGGGTGTTTCAGGGGGTGTTTCATGGGGTGTTTCAGGGGGTGTTTCATGGGGTGTTTCAGGGGGTGTTTCATGGGGTGTTTCAGGGGGTGTTTCATGGGGTGTTTCAGGGGGTGTTTCAGGGGGTGTTTCATGGGGTGTTTCAGGGGGTGTTTCGGGGGGTGTTTCGGGGGGTATTTCAGGGAGTGTTTCAGGGGTGTTTCAGGGAGTGTTTCAGGGGGTGTTTTAGGGGGTGTTTCAGGGGGTGTTTCAGGGGGTGTTTCGGGGGGTGTTTCAGGGGGTGTTTCAGGGGGTGTTTCAGGGGGTGTTTCGGGGGGTGTTTTGGGAGGTGTTTCAGGGGGTGTTTCAGGGGGTGTTTCAGGGGTGTTTCGGGGGGTGTTTAAGGGCGTGTTTCGGGGGGTGTCTGTGGTACTGACAGGATGAGCTGGGCGCTGTCGTGTCTCCTGCGTGGCACCAGCTCCTGCTCCCTCCACTGGGTGAAGCGGGTCAGGACCTCCCCTGCGCTGCCCTCCAGGCTGATGGGGTTCTGATGAGCCCATATCTCCAGACCCACCAGCACTATGCGCACGTTCAGCTCCACGTACATCTATATGGTGAAGAGAGGGAGAGGGAGGGAGGGAGAGTGACATGGGGGGGGGGAGAGAGGAGAATGGGGAGGGAGAGTCAGGGTGAAAGTAATGTACAAGAAAACAGGAATAGTGAGTGATAGAGATAGAGAGACAGTGAGAGAATGGGTTGAATTAAAAAAAACCAGACTCAACTGTTTAATGTTGACACTGTCTCTATCACCATTTACAGTCTATTGCCACTTACTGGGCTTTTTTGTTAGTAGAATGAAACCGTCAATATGGCCGCCCTGTGTGTGCGTGTGGAGAGTACTTACACTGTCAATGAAGTTGGCCAAGTGGACCATCTCCTCCCTGACAGCTGTCGCGTTCCTGTGCATGTAGATGAACTAGGAGGAGGAGGAGAAACATGGGAGGCCAAGAAGGAGCGAGGGTAAACATAGAGAGAGAGGGAGAGAGGGAGGGAGAGAGAGAGAGAGGGAGAGTGTAAGTGTTGGCGGGACGCCATGACTACCAGCTCTGTGGAGATTTCCATCAGGACAGTTAAACCATGTGATCTGGGAGTTTAGTTTAAGGGAAACATTGTCCTCTAACAGGCTGGACAGCAGCAGACTCTGCTCACCCTCTCATTGTCCACAACCAGCAGAAGCTCTACATAGTGGGTCTTGTGGAGAATAGCTCGCTTTCTCTGTAGATAAACACGCACAGACAATGAGGTTAGAAACGTACCTTATAAAATTCAGTGGAACTCATCTGTGTGTGTGTGTGTGTGTGTGGGGGGGGGGGGGGGGGGGGAGGGGGGCGCTACTCACCCTCAGGTGATGGCTGATGGTCTCTCCATGTGTGTCGGAGTGGGTATGCTCATCAGTGTGAGCATGCTCAGTGTGAGGCGTGCCACACATCAGCGGTTGTGACCTCACATCCTCTAGCCGGTATATAAGGTGCTGATTGGACGATGAGGACTCCAGGGGCTCGATGCCGTAGCTGGAATTCCCTATATGGAGAACCCCTCTGTAGAACAGACATACAGGTCAGACATCAATGTACAACATTTAACAGTTTGAGGTGAACAGTGTGTGTGTGTGTGATCTCCTAGCGGCAGATCACACTCAAGCACTGTGCTGTGGAGATGAAAGCATACCAAACACGTCGCTCGTTACTGTTTTACATAACGACTTGTCTCACTGAAGCCACTAATTACAGAGAGGAAACAGCCTCTCCAGAGACAGGGCAGTGATCATGGCCTGGTCTGTGACTCCACAACTCTGCTGTGACTCATTACAGCTCAACACTATTAATACGAATCCACTGTCCTTGAGAGAGACTGAGAGCAGAGATGGAACTGCTCACAGAGCAGAGGAGGGGAAAAGACAGGAGAGACCGTGTGTACACTAGAGAGAGAATAAGAAATAAAAGCAAGAGCGAGAGAGAGAAATCTACTAAATCCTTCTTGCCAGTCCCCAGCCCTTCACGGCTTGGACCAAAACCTTTTCAACAAGGTCAAACATCGTTCATGCATCCTCCCTCAGGTTGGCACAGGACGGAGAGGCAGTGTTCCTGAGAGTCTTGCTGTACCTCAGCCCGTTGCAGATGCTCATGGCTGCAGTGGAGCCCTCCTGGTGCAGCACGTAGCCTTGGTACTGACAGTGGTCCTGGAACAGAGGAGAGGAGAACTGGGGTCAGACTACTGAGAGGCTGATTAGATGAGAGAGAGAGAGAGAGAGAGAGCCTGAGGACAGAGGAGAACCACACCTTGAAGACTTACCTGTCTGAGGCTAACTCTCTAACAATAGCAGGACATGAGGGATTTAGCCCCATGACTCGCATGTAAGAGAATTAGCAGTCGGAGCTCAATCCCAGCTTGATCTAGTCTAATCTGAACATTAAGCTAACGATACCTTGTCTACGCTCACCGATTAACTCGGCTCTATAAATACTTTAATCTAGAGGGCTGCTTGGAGCTGGGATCTGCCTGCCGACCACAGGCTGCTGGTCTCATGTCCTCCTACCAACGCTGGTAGCTCAGGGCCAACGGAGAGGGCAGGAAGCCTCATTTATCAAGAAGATCCCAGCTGCTACACACCGCAATGAGACACACACATACATACACACACATGCTCGCTCACACACCCAACTTGAAGCCTTAGGACCAGCTAGCCACAGAGACAGATGGATGTGGAAGCGGGACGAGAGAGGGCGGCCATCTTTGTTCAGCGAACCTTCTGTTGAGTCTGTTATCTACAAATCGGCTAATCAAGACAATATTGACCACGTTCAGTGACCAGCCTGCCTCTCTCTCACAGGCACAGGGAGCCGGTCACATAACAGGACTTTACACTGACGCTCTCTGTTCTGGGAAACAACACACGGTGAACGATAGTGTGTGTGTGTGTGTGTGTGTGTGTGAAACAGAGAGAAAGTGGGTGTGAGAGAGACAGAGAGAGAGAGAGAGAGAGAGAGAGAGAGAGATGGAGAGAGAGAGAGATACATTGTGTGTGTGGGACAGAGAGACAGAGAGATGCCTAAGTGAAAGCATGAGATCAGATTGGTGACATCACAGCGGTCCAGTCACACGTCCAGGAAGGTCGACTGCTGACAGACGCGTATCTCTGCCTCGGACCACGAGAGCTGGAATCACACACACTTCCTCCACAACTCCCACAGGGTCTTATAAAGCACTTCCTGTTATTAGAGTGTGTGTGTCTTAAGAAAGCTCTTCCTCCTCTGTCTGTTTCCCAGCATCTCTCTTGCTTATCCCCGTGTTCAGGAACTTGATGACATGGCTTCCACACGAGGTTACTTCAGCCTGGTTCAGATCGACAACGACAACACAGCTGATCCCACGACTGATAAGGATGTCTCACAGTGGGACCACTGAAGCCAGGGCTCTGATGGAGACCCTCCAGGAAGAGAGAGGGACCGTGGTCTGAAACAGTAAGGCTGAGCACACTTGAGCACACTTGAGGGTGAAGTGCAGGACAGGAATTATGGGACAGGAAGTACAGGGCAGGAATTATGGGACAGGAAGTACAGGACAAGAAGTATGGGACAGGAAGTACAGGACAGGGAGAACCAGCCTGCTTCTTCTTCTGATTCTAGAACACTTTGCTACTTGTTCTTCTGTGTCCTCTGCCGACACACACCGTGACATCAGCAGCAGGTGCACTGTGGGATAGCTGACTCAGTTTTGTCACTGTGAGGACCAGAACAGAGAGGTTTAGAGTGGAGGACTGTCATGGAGGGATGAAGGGGAGCGAGACATGGGGCGTAGTGTAGCGATAGAAAGAGAGAGACAGAAAGAGAGAGATGTGGGAATAACTGTCTATTCATATTCATATCTATCCAACCTCCATACAAACCAAAAGCCCAAATATTCTTGTGTACACGTATATGAACAGATTCTTAGACAGCAATAGTTTCCGACGTGACTCATTCTCCACAGCTCTGATGCCACATACGACACAAGCTTTCAACAATCATCCATTTTTTTAGGGGAGGATTCAATGACATTTATACCGTAGTTTCAACCAGTTACTGTGGCTCTGAATGAAAGCATTCGCTAACTGAATCAAATCTCTCAGCTGTCATTTCTAAGTCCTCTTCTCGTCATAGATGATAGGTTTCACACAGTGTTGAGCTGTAGTGAGACCCTGATCTCCAGAGGCCTACAGCCTTTCATGTTGGGCCTTTTCCTCGACTCTGCTGCACGAGCTGAGCTGCAGAAGTCTGGATGTTCAGCTAACGTTCCCCTCAGGGAACAGCAGGGAAAGAACACACACACACACAGACAGAGGAATATACAGGAAATATCAACGTGCTTACTAAACACTGGGGACTCTCTTGTGTTAAGGAAACGCTCATCATATTTCATGTCCTCGGAGAGGCCGTCTAGGATTGTATAAACATGTCTGAGGAAATGCAGCATTCTCACTCTCTCTTTCCCTCTCAGACAAACGCAGCGAAACTCCCCGAGTCTTAAAGTGACTTCATGCCTGTCTGGATGGCTATGTGTCCAGTCAGTGTGTTTACTAACACTGGGCACTCAGAGAGACAATTAAAGCATCAATATTTAATTGTGAATACTTTAATAATAAATGCTTTTTCCACAGACACCCCCCCCCCCCCCCCCCCCCCCCCCACCGCAGCCCCCACCACCCTTCGCACATCCACACCAGCATCAACTGCCAAGCAGTTGGATCCCTCCATTTCAGCGGCAGCATGATAATGTAAGCTCCATCTGCGTACAGGCCAGCATGTTCTCTAAGCAGATGGAGTGGAAACAGGGATTATGTTCAAGTTGGAAGAATTCTGTCTGCATTCTGCATTTCAGGGAAGGAGGAACGGTTTAGAGATCAAATACCAGAAAGTGACATCTTTCCAGACTGAGACACGCGCACACACACCTCTCCAATTCCACACACACATACACACACACACACAAATCCCAAATCCCAACATGTCCTTCCCCTGTAGCTCACAGTCCTAAAGTCCCACAACACATCAGGAGTTGACTCATGATAACTCTGCATCTGATTGGCTTACGCTGACAGGTTTGAAGGGTGTTTCCTGTTAGCCATAAATCCTGCCAGTGACCAGGCCACAGGACAGCAGTCCTTTCTTCCTGATCTACAGATCTCTCTCACTCTCTCTAATTGGCT
This sequence comes from Neosalanx taihuensis, assembly GCA_030340665.1. Taxonomy (NCBI): domain Eukaryota; kingdom Metazoa; phylum Chordata; class Actinopteri; order Osmeriformes; family Salangidae; genus Neosalanx; species Neosalanx taihuensis. The sequence goes on along the minus strand of CM059316.1, from coordinate 1,650,480 downwards.
GTCTGGGGACACTGTGTCACCCTGACAACGACGAATATATATAAATGTCCTGATAGCAATCACGACCTCTCAGTGACCTGTGGAGAGATGCAGCACATGCTGTGGAGGAACAGAGCCCTTCCTGACATGTGGCAGAGGGTCGACTACACTGGCACAGCTCAGCGGACGTTTAGAAGACCAGGAGAACCAGCTACAACTATGACATCCAGGAAATGGAGGTTTTAGCTATTTGTGTGTTTCCAGGCTAAAGGAAACCATCTCTGCTCTGTCCCAGAACAACAGATTATCTACAGTTGTGGTCAAAAGTTTACATACACTAGTGAAGATCATGTATGCCATGGCAATATAGGGTTTTCAATAAACTCTACAACTCTTATTTTTCTGTGATGGAATGATAAGGAGCACATATTTCTTTGTCACAGAAAACATTCATGAAAAATGGTCCTTTTACGAATTTATTATGGGTCTTTTGAAAATGTGTCAAAATCTTCTGGGTCAAAAATATACATACAGCACCTTGAATTACCAATTTGGTGATGTAGAAAAAGTTGTTTCAATCCAATTTGCTTTTTGGCATGGCCTCCTAACTTCTTACGAGTGATTATGATTGACTCCAGCTGGTGACTTCTTTCAGTCCATGTAAATAGGGCTTGTTTGACACATTCACTAGACTCAGCCAGAAATACTACAATGGGAAAGTCTAAGGAGCTCAGCACGGATCTGAAAAAGCGCATCATTGACTTGAACAAGTCAGGAAAGTCCCTTGGAGCCATTTCAAAGCAGTTGCAGGTCCCAAGATCAACTGTGCAAACAATTGTTTGTAAGTATAAAGTGCATGGCACAGTTGTATCATTGCCACGATCAGGAAGAAAACGCAAGCTATCACTTGCTGCTGAGAGAAAATTGGTCAGGTTGGTCAAGAGTCAACCAAGAACCACCAAAAAGCAAGTCTGCAATGAGTTGGAGGCTGCTGGAACACATGTGTCAGTGTCCACAGTCAAGCGTGTTCTACATCGCCATGGGCTGAGAGGCTGCCGTGCAAGAAGGAAGCCATTACTCCAGAAGCGGCACCTTACGGCTCGACTGAAGTTTGCTGCTGATCACATGGACAAAGACAAGGCCTTCTGGAGGAAAGTTCTGTGGTCAGACGAAACTAAAATTGAGCTTTTTGGCCACAATGACCAGAAATATGTTTGGAGGAGAAAAGGTGAGGCCTTTCACCCCAAGAACACCATACCTACCGTCAAACATGGTGGTGGTAGTATTATGCTGTGGGCCTGTTTTGCTGGCAGTGGAACTGGTGCTTTACAGAAAGTAAATGGAATAATGAAGAAGGAAGACTACCTCCAAATTCTGCAGGAAAACCTAAAATCATCAGCCAGAAAGTTGGGTCTTGGACGTAGTTGGGTGTTCCAACAGGACAATGACCCCAAACATACATCAAAAGTGGTGAAGGAATGGCTAAATCAAGCTAGAATTAAGGTCTTAGAGTGGCCTTCCCAAAGTCCTGACTTAAACCCCATAGAGAATATGTGGACTGTGCTGAAGAGACAAGTCCGACTCAGAAAACCAACAAATTTAGTTGAACTGCACCGATTCTGTCAGGAGGAGTGGTCAAAGATTCAACCAGAAGCTTGCCAGAAGCTTGTGGATGTCTACCGAAAGCGCCTAATTGAGGTGAAAATGGCCAAGGGACATTTAACCAAATATTAACATTGCTGTATGTATATTTTTGACCCAGCAGAGATTTTGTCACATTTTCAAAAGACCCATAATAAATTCATAAAAGAAAAAATTTTCATGAATGTTTTTTGTGACAAAGAAATATGTGCTCCTTATCATTCCATCACAGAAAAATAAGAGTTGTAGAGTTTATTGAAAACCCTATATTGCCATGGCATACATGATCTTCACTAGTGTATGTAAACTTTTGACCACAACTGTAATTTTACTGGCTAGGAGCAGACGGCCGGAGCGCTGTCAGACTCAGAGCAGAGACAGCACGTCAGAGATCCAGAGCTTTCCACCGTGTGCTGCTCGTACAGTGCTGTCATTCGAGCTGTAGAAATACTGTGCACACGTTCACAGGACGAGTATAGCTCAGTGTCAGGAGATCACAGGTTCAAATCCCCTCCCTCCCTCCCTCCCTCAAACGAACATCATCCAGTCCAAACCTTCCCATGTGTTCCAGTGGCCCTGCGGAGGGCAGGTGTGTGCTGCTGCGTCTCACCTGCATGGAGGGTTGCTGTGTGATTAACATCCCATCTTCAGAGTAGGTGTACACTGTGAAGTCATCAGGAAGCAGCAGTCTGGAACAAACAACCAAACAAACAAACAACCTGAGAAGTCAGTCTGACAGCTCACTGTTTATCCCACAGCAGGGCTGGATATCCAGAATACAAAACCACATTCTTAAATAGAGAAACCAGGCTACAGCAACATCAAAGAGCTTGCAGCTTATTAGAGAGCTGAGGTTTTATGTGAGAGTTGAACACAGCCTAGACAACCACAGACGGACTGTGTGTCACCAGAGCGTTTCATTGTCCCGAGGCTCCAGAGAGAAGCCACGCTCTCAGAGACCGAGTTCAAACATCAAGTATTAGAACCAGGAGATCTTCAGCTGGGGGATCTAAGCAATAGTTGTTACGTTCTCCATGGTAGCTGAGAGGAGGATACAGAAGACAGATGGTGTCTTTACACTGTTTGTGGTCCTTGAACTTGGCTCAGTAAGGTGAGATGCTGCCTCATAACCACAAGGTTGGGGGTTTGAATCCCAGCTATTAAGGTATCAATTTTAAAGCAGGGCTTGGAAGAGGCACTTGAAAAACGCCCCGAGAACCTATGAGTTTTAGCCTGTAATTGGCTCAGTGAGGTGAGATTGTGCCTGGTATCTCCAAGGTTGGAGGTTCAAATCCTTGCATTTAGTGGACAAATTTTAAAGCAAAACTTTGAAGAGGCACTTGAAAAACACCCGAAGAACATGTTATTATCAACCTGAAAGTGGCTCAGTGAGATGAGATGCTGCCTTGTAACTCCAAGATTAGAGGTTTGAATCTCTGCATTAAGGGGTAGATATTTTAGAGCAGATATTGAAAGCGGCACTTGAAAAACGCCTGGAGAACATTATAAAGTCAGCCTGGAAGTGGCCCAGTGAGGTAAGAAGCTGCCTCATAACTCCAAGGTTGGTGGTTTGAATCTCAGCATTTAGAATATATATTTTAAAGCAGGGCTTGGAAGAGGCACTTGAAAAACACCTGGAGAACATGTGATTGTAAGCCTGGAATTGGCTCAGTGAGATTAGATTCTGCCTCGCATCTCTAAGTTTGGGGGTTCAAATCTTGCCTTTGGAGAACAATTGTTTAAGCAGGACTTGGAAGAGGCACTTGAAAAACACCTGGAGAACATATTTATGTAAACCTGGGTCTGGCTTAGTGAGTTGATTCGCTGCCTTATAACCAAAAGGCTGGTGGTTTGAACCCCAGCCATTTAAGTGTCAAATTTTAAAGCATAGATTGGAAGCGGCACTTGAAAAACGCCCGGAAAATATGTAAGATTCAGCTGGGAATTGGCTCAGTGAGGTGAGCTGCTGCCTTGTAACTACAAGGTTTGAGGTTCAAGTCTCAACATTTAGGGGACAATTTTTAAAGCAGGGCTTGGAAGTGGCACTTGAAAAACGCCTGGAGAACATGTTACTCTCAATCTGGACTTGGCTCAGGGAGATGAGATGCTGCCTCATAACTTCAAGGTTGGAGGTTCAAATCTCTGCCTTAAGGGGAAAATGTTTTATAGCAGATCTTGGAAGAGGCACTTGAAAAACGCCTGGAGAACATGATAATTTCAGCTTGGAATTGGCTCAGTGAGGTAAGATGCTGCCTCATAATTCCAAGGTTGGAGGTTCAAATCTCAGCATTTAGAAGATGAATTTTAAAGCAGGTCTTGGAATAGGAACTTGGAAAACGCCCGGAGAACATGTTAGTATCAGCCTGGGAATGGCTCAGTGAGGTGAGACGCTGCCTCATAACTACAAGGTTGGAGGTTCAAATCTCGGCATTTAAAAATTAATTTTAAAGCAGGGCTTGGAAGAAGCACTTGAAGAACGCCCGGAGAAAAGGTCTGTTACCGCCGAGAGGCCGTGGCTTAGTGGGTTTGCCGGCTCGTAAACGATGAAGAGTCAGGTAGACTAATGTCACTGGAGGCTCGGAGTGCCAACTGCGACCGGGGTTCAAGCGCGGGGCACGGCTGTATCGGAGACCCATGGGGAGAGCCCAGGGCTAGGGGGGGCCGTGTCCCCCCTGGGAATTTACTATCTGGGGCAGTGGGGTTATGTAACAAAGGGAAATGAGTGGCTAGTATTTTAGATAAAGATGCTGAAGGTAAGTTGTTTAAGACAGTTGTTCCTTTACCTTATTACATAATTACTTATTAATCTTGACTTTGATTAGGACAGTTGTTCCTTCGCCTTTAACATACATGATTACTTACTAATTTGACACATACAGATTATCTTAAGGAACCTAGGAAGCATGTGATACCCGTACACCATGTGGGCCCAACCACCTCTTTGCTATACAACCAATATACTGTATGTAGCTAAATTTCTGACAGTTTACATTAAATTAACTGGCTTGAGCAGGATTTGAACCAAGGTTGTCGGGTACATCCTCAAACTTTAACATACATGTACATACTCACTGAGCCACAGAGGATTCTGGTACTGAGTAAGACTAACTGTGATTTGACACATATGGATTGGTTAAATAAATCAGCAATTGGTCTGAGCAAGACTTGAACCATGAACGCTAAAACAGCCCTCATACTTGGTGGCACCCATGCTTACCCACTGAGCTACACAGGGTTACCTTGACACTTTCATGAAATGGCAAGTGTTTTGTTTGTAAAGAAAAATGCAAACAACACTAGATTCAAACCCATGTCTTTCAAAAGCCTCCACTTGTCCCTGTGGTTGCTGTCTGTAAGTGGCTGTGGATAAATTAATATTTATTATTTATTTGTCTCCATGTTGTGTTCACACATGCTTGCTGTCGTGGTCACACGCGCCCCCCCCCTGGCATCGCACCTAACCCCCCCCCCACCACCAGAGAAGGACAGTTCTAACCACACCCTGTTAAACTGTTTCTGCAGGAGTCTAGCCTCCGTCCCCGGGTGATGACATCAGCGCTGTCTGTGCTTGGGTCTGTCCTTGGGAATTGCGCAACATCTGGAATACATCAGCTTTGCTTGAAAGGGGTGAAGAGGAGGAGGAGAGAGGAGAGGGTTGAAGAGGAGGAGGGGAGAGGAGAGGGGTGAAGAGGAGGAGGGGAGAGGAAGAGAGGAGAGAACCACTTACTCGTTTTTCTCCAGGATGACGACATGCTCCTCCCCCTGGGCAGTGATTACATAAGACACCTGGAGAGACAGACGAACAGCATGGCCTGTCATTCATAAGCAGATAACTGGACTGGAGGAAGAGGGGTTCCTGAGGCGCTGCTCCTCTCCCCCCGTGCAGAAACCCCCTCTGGTCTGCTGATGTGTCCCAGACACCAGGCACCTCTGGGGGGCTCAGCCAAGGCCAACAGCCCCTTCATCTCCAACAGCCCCTTCATCAAGGGTGTAGGGTTCGTTTGAACATGGGTGGGAGGAAAAACATTGATCACACAGACACTAGCTTTGCCCTGGTGATCATGTTTGAAGGGGCTGTTTCCGTGGCCTCTTGATGATCCATGGTTCATGTCCCTTAAGCACCCCTATGGCCTTCGTCACTACAGGAATGCTTGCATCATCGAAGGGTTTACGGGTTCTCCTGAACTGAAGATCTGGTTTCCAAACAGTTCAGACCTCCGGAACACAGTGTTGGTCCAGACCACAGTGAGAGCCTCTTTGTATGAACACACCCTCATACTTTCACACTCCTCCACTCCCTTCTTCCTCTCACATTTCACCCACTCCCTCAGGAGGAGGTCTGTGTGACGTGTGTGTGTGTGTGGGGGGGGGGGGACGTGTGTGTGTAAGTGTGTGAGTGTCAGAACATGTTTGAACGGGCTTGCCAGGATAGGGGAGGGGGGAGGGGTGTGTGTGTGGAAGAGACAGGAACGTGGTTACCTCCGGAACCTTCCCCCAGTTCTGACTCAAACACAGACCACCTCCAACTGCATTCTGCCACTTGTGACCTCATCGCATTCCAATCACAACCACATGTTCAGTCAATGCATATCGAGAGAGTCACACTGGAGGTGGAGCCTAATGTTTGGTTTTAATAACAGGCTGCTTGAGCTCAGAGGAAGTGGATCCTGTTGTCTGTCAGCTCAGGTTTGTTATTGCTGAGGTCAGAGGTCACAGGTGAGAGGAAAGAGATGGGAGAGACAGCAGTAACAGCAGTAGACGTATGAGAGGTGAGGGACGGGACCCTCTGACCTGCCCAGGTAGGCTGGGGTTCTGAAGGGGGGGTTAAGTTGCCGTGGTAACTCACCCGCTCGTTAGTGGAGTCCAGATCTCTCCGGTGCTTGTCTACCCTCCGGGGAACCGTCACCTCATACGCCGAGAACTGGTCCGTCTGCTGAGACGAGCTTGGCCCTAAAACCGGATCAGGACGGTTATGAATCTGATGTGCCCGATGGCTTAGAAAGTATTAACAGACAGCTACCATTGTAGAGGATCAAGAGGGGTTGTTGTTTTTAGAGTAATGTCACATGGAGATTTGCAGTTAACTAAATTCCAATATTCAACCTAAACCCTTGTTAGAAACAGGGGGGAAACTCCAAAAGGAGAGAAAAGTATATAGGACAAAACCTTAGGAGGAGCAGTTGAACTATGGAACCCCTCCTCCAGTGCAAAAGGTTAAGACAACAGACCATAATATTCCAAAAGTGTGCTTCCTGCAGAGGCCAGAGCAGTTCTGTTCACCACCCTGCAGCCAGGGCATCCTCTAAGGAACCAAGCTTTTCTCTAATCCCTGACTCATCGCATCTCTTCAAACCTCTTTCCCCCATCCTTCCCTCCCTCCCTCCCTCCCCCACTCCCTCCCTCCCTCCCGCCCAAACACACCAGTCAGACCAGCAGCCAAGAGCCATGGTCTCTCCAGCAGTGGCTCATTTCCAGGTCACCTCCACAGCAACCCTGCTGTCTCTGCAGATATCTGCAGATCTCTAAACCTCACGGATGAGCTTCCTGAGACTCCGCACCGCTGCTCAGATGATGAGGAGATCCGGCAGGGCCTCCATTACCGGGGCGATCTGGAGCCCTCCAGGTCTCCCCTGCCCACTCTCTCATCCCAGCCTGGAGGAAGGCAGGACCAGATGCACATCAGGCTGTTAGGGCGGGGCTCACAGCGGTCAGTTGCCTGCCTGCTAGCAACCCCTACAGTGGGGATGTCCTTCCCAAACACAGAGGGCAAACAACTCCTCTCTTCGTCCTTATCTGAGCCAAGCCACCCGTGATAAACAGAGGGAACAAGCAGAGAGATGGAGAGGAGAAAGAGAGGATACAATCTAGACCACCGTAAATTCTAACTAGGATTCCTGTCTAAACCGAAATGATATACCAGTATACTAAAACAAATGAATTAAATGTCTGTGTGTGTGTGTGGGAGGAAGGAGGGGGTGTCAGATCAATCAAAAACACAAAGGTTCTACAGTCTTTCATCAATTATAAGCCAATTAAAAGCCCCAACAGCATTCTCTCTCTCTCTCTCTATCTCTCTCTCTCTCTCTCTCTCTCTCTCTCTCAGGTTCCTCTCCATCCTCAAGGTTCCCTCCTGCATCACACAGACCGTCCACTCTGCCTTGTTGTAGCCGAGCTGCAGCTGGCTGCTCTGGTCAAGGACGGGGCAGGGGTGGTCCTGGGAAACCAGCCTAGCTGGCTCACTAGAACATCCATACAGTAGAACCAGCAACAGAGCCTCTAGACACACCAAAGGCTCCTGTTCACGCTAACAGGGTTGGACAATGTTGCTGACACAAGACAGAACTATATATACTGTATGTCTGTGCGCCTGAGCAGCTGTGCGCCTGTAAGTACTAGTCTATATGGTGACAGAACCTCTCTTCTGGTGTTCTAATATCTCTCATGAGGTTTAGATATAGCTTGTGTGTGTGTGTGTGTGTGTGTGTGTGTGTGTGTGTGTGTGTGTGTGTGTGTGTGTGTGTGTGTGTGTGTGTGTGTGACTTGTCTGGTTAGGACATGATATTGTTTAATGTGATCGATCAGGTGAGTTCAGGGTAACTTGACTGAGATGGGGTACTGGGGAGACTAAAAGACCCCAGACTGGCTCTCAGTAGCGATAACTAAACATAGAACAAGGTCACAGAGACATTACAGTAGAGAGCTTTGTTACCCACAAACTCACAAAACATGACATAACCACATTAAGCTCACAAAAGACCAGAGACGGGATCTTGAACACAAACGAGCCTCTCTAACAGTGCGGAGCCACTGGGAGGGAGAGAGGGGAGGACGGTAGTTAGGATGAGATACAGGAATTAAGGAATTCAGTAGTTTACCGTGAGGAAACATTAGCTGTTACATGTAATCCCAGACATGAACATTTGTAGGATATTAGTATTAACCTACATAAACCCAGCCAGGAGACGTTAATAAGCTTCTTATGTGTGTCCACTGTCCGGACACACAACCAAACAAAGGCTGGAAAGACACGGGAAATATGTTTCTAAGATGTTTCACGGATCAAAATAAACTCTTCGACATAGAACTTCCCTGAACATCAACTTGTGACAGATGACAACATTCCCATCCCACCACTAAGAGACACAAATGTGTGTTGACACTTTGACATGACAGTCCCTCCAACACATCCACATCATAACATGGAAACTAATACTACGTTAAACTTTGTTTCTCTTGTGGAGATAGTTTGTTAATAAGAACAGTCAACATAGTAACATGGTTCATGTTCATGGTTCACTGCCCGTAGGTGTTGAGTAGATGGCTAAGTTCTAGAATTAATTCTAAGTTCTAGAATGAATCCTATATTCTAGAATGAATTCTAAGTTCTAGAATGAATTCTAAGTTCGAGAATGCTTTTGGCCAGCTCCAGGGTAGCCGCTCAACTGGACGGGCTATTATGCCAAATATGTTTACTCACCTTCGCTGCAGTCACCGATTCCACTGAGCAAAGCGACGAGACACACTATTTGAAAACACTGATGGGAAAACAATGTCATCCCCATTTTTGACTAACTGTCAACAAAAACAGCCGATTTAACGGAAAGTGCGTCTTATTATCCAGGCGTTGCCTTCCAAGCAATTACGAAGTGCCTTTTCCACATACTGTAAAAAGCCCCAACAATTATTACCTTGCCATAGTGGTACAACTATTTCTCACCCATTAGAGATACAATAACATTACTAATGACTCTTCGAGTCTTTTAAATATATCCGTATCGCATGCTAAATGTATTTATGATAAACAGTGCTGAATCACTAATCTTTTTGAACAGAGCACCGTTAAGGTTCAAACCAGCCTCACAGTCCAGCGTGAACCCGACTAGAATGAATAAAACGGCGCATGCGCGGAGTGTACGTCGCTTAACAATTTCTACGTCCTCGTGACACCAAAATAAGACTTCGATTCGAATTACTTTCAGATATTTTTTTGATTTACGTTTCCTTTTTCAGATATTTTTTGATTATTTATTTATCAGTCAAAGAATATAGGCCTATCTTCCAGAATGTACGAAATTATATAATTATTCAACATCGAAACCAAAACTATTCAAGCATAAATTTGAATACTGTGTATAATCCCATGCACCCTAAATTACCCAGCACATCCTTAAGAAAGTAAAATACTTACTAGAAATATAGAAATAATACTGACCAGTAGCTTGTGATTGGTTGGTCGGAGACTTAGAGCAGCAGGGGCTTGTGATTGGTTGGTCGGAGACTCAGAGCAGCAGGAGGTTGTGATTGGTTGGTCGGAGACACAGAGCAGCAGGAGCTTGTGATTGGTTGGTCGGAGACTTACAGGAGCAGGAGGTTGTGTCACAATCTGTCAACACGAAGCGGTACTTACAGTAAAGTGAACTGTCAAACAAGCCGTGATATACATGTCCGTTATTTGAAGGTTTGTATTTATTTATTATTATTTGTACTTATAAGAACCGTGAAAATAATTATAATAGTGCATTAAACCTGGGAAAGAATAACACCGATATTCCATACTGTAATTGTATGAGCTTAGCTAATGCCTCTGTTGCTAGGCTATGCTAAACTGCTGCTACCATAGTAACCATATGGCTCGGATGTGAGTATTCGTGTGTATTCGTCTGAATCAGCGAGTGTGTGTCTCTACATGTAGTCCAGGGAAAGGCTTGTCCCATCGTGACCATAGCTGACATGTCGGTGGATGAAGAAGTGGAGACACTTCTGAACGGTGAAGGGCTGGAAGTGACCGACTTTGATTCAGCACCAGATCACGTCAAAGCTGTGGTGCTGAGAAAGACCGTCACTTACATAGTCTCTGCTGTGATCTTCAACTCCAAGGTAGGCTGCTAAGTTACACTGTTACTAAGTTACACTTTGCATTCGGTTTAATAGTGTTTTATTTTTGTATTTTATATATTTGTCAGGGACAATGCAGCGCACATTATTACATATGTTGTAGATGTGTTGCATAAAAGGTTTCTAACCTATAGGCTCCTTTGTAAGCCCAGTCCCTGGTCAGGCCTTTCAATGAAGCTAAATAAAATGCACTGCATAGTGTGAGTTACATAATCAAGCAGCAAATCCATTATAAAATAATACATCGCATCAACATTTGTATGGACATGATCTGAATTTGACCAGCCATATTCCCCTATTTAGGTCATTAGGTAGCTTAGTGACCTGACACTGAGGCTCAAGATCTTCACTGACAACTTAGCTTTGACAGACTACAGCTTAATGAAGCTTTGAAAAGCAAACTGTCTTTCAACAGATATTTAAGAAGCTGAACTCTATTTGGAACTGATCTTTGGAATCTCCAACATATTTATTACTCATGCATGATATCCTTGTACATGTAACTCTTTCTCTCTCATCCTGTCTCCATCTAGAATGAGGTGTTGGTGGTGCAGGAGGCAAAGCAGGATTGCTTAAAGCAATGGTACCTTCCAGCAGGAAGGATGGAGGAAGGAGAGACTATTGAAGAAGCCATGAAGAGGGAGGTCAAGGAGGAAGCGGGCTTTGACTGCCAGCCAATCACATTGCTTCTGGTTCAGGAACAGGGGCCTCAGTGGATCAGATTTACCTTCCTGGCGGAGATCACAGGTTTAAATCTTTTGAAATAATACGTAAACATTCAAGACATCTTAAAAAAAAGGAATTACTAATGGGATGTGATTAAGTCTGGTAGCAGTTGCGTTTAGTTCACCTGTCCAGTGAATTAATATTTCAGATATTTAGACTTAAACGTTAGGATGAACAAATGCAAAAAGGGAATCCTCAGGTTTCTTCCATTTGTGTTCCAGGAGGCACCCTGAAGACCCTGAAGGAAGCCGACGCCGAGTCCCTCCAGGCGGGCTGGTGGGACCAGGAGTCCGCCCTCCCTCTGCGGGGCCAGGACATCATGCGGCTCATCAACGCCGGGCTGAAGTACCGGCAGAAGGCCTGGCACCCCACCGTGCTCCCCATCGACATGCCCTGCCACGTGGTGGTCCAGAGGCTGCTCCTAGCCTTCACCAGCCCAGCCAAGGAGCTCTGGCTGCTGGTGAGCCTGGCAGGCTCCAGGGGGCCCCACCTCCCCGTGGCTGTGGCTCTAAAGACCCACACGGTGACCTGGGCGGCCAACGTGATGGTCCAGGAGGCCATGCCTTCCTGCTACTACCAGATGGACATCGAGACCTGGGGTGTGCTGAGCCTGCAGCATAACGGCCGGGTCAAGGGGAAGACGGACGGGCTCTGCTTCAACCTGCTGGCCTCCCTGTTGCACAGCGATGGGCCTCCGCTCGAACAGCCCCCCCTGGTGGAGAGCCCCCGCTACCAGTGGTACAAGGTCGACACACCATCTCTGAGGGACAAGATCCTTGAGAGGTTGAAGGATGTGTCTCTCCTGCCTTTACACAGTCTGTACTGATGGAGGAGAGATCATGGGCTGTTTTCTTCTTGATAAGGACCCTGCGGACCCCCTGTGATGGACACATGGTCTCTAGGATCGCAATGTGTGAGGCTGGGACTGAGGTGGCTCGTTAGTGAGGAAAGGTAGCTCACTGAAAGGTTATCTGTTCACTGACAGAGGAGGCTGTTCCAGGTAACCGCTCCCCTCGTTCTGAGTCTGTGATTGGACCTGGCTTACAGGGAAAGACGACAATGGATGATTGTGAAATGATGGAAATGTGAAACAGAAGCCGTTTCAACATACAAATATGTTTTTTTTTTAACTTGGCATGGTAGCATACTAGTATGTATTTAAATGGTTGTAGAGATGGAACAAAAAAGTAACACCTGTGCAAAAAGTATCATAAGCAATGTAATCCGTCCCCTTGTAGCTAATTGTCGTGATGTATGAACCATCATCTATGCAAGGACAACAAACCAGTGACAATCCAATAATACACAATAGCCAGAATCAAAGTAGATGTTTTATAGTGTCTCAGATGACAGGTTTCTGTGATGTCACACCCACATGATTGTCTTTGATGAGACAGTTGAAAATGTACAGCAATAAGTCTCTGGAAAAGTGGAGAGACAGGTGGACAGGAACTACACATGAACAGGAACATCCTCTCTCTCTGGTTTCACACTGGCCTACTGCATGTACCGGCTCTCAGGCAACGAGGTGTAGCAATTATTTTAGTTTTAAGATAAATAAAATATTATTTGCATAGTTACTATTACTATTAAAGTCAAAATAAAAAGATACTTAAAACATCCATGACTTCACAATAAACTTTCAAATAGAGATGTGCAAAGTTGTGTCTTAGAGTCTCTTCTATCCTGTAAAGTACCAGTAGTAATAGTCAACAATCTTTGTAGTTTAACTCAGTCATCTTAACTGTAAAGAGAGTACTTGTGCAACTGATGCAATAAAAAGATTTCTAGTTCTTTCCAAAGATAAAGTCTTGTCCAGAACCAACTCCTTTTCTCAAATACCAAGAAGCCTGGTCACAAAGCCCTTCAGCCATCAGGAAAGCTATATCAAAACACCTTCATGTTTCACTAAGCAGACATGAAAGAGGTTTCTCACATTCAAAAGAAACATCTTGTGTCTATCTGAGCCCCATCAGAGCCACGTTATTGAGAAGTAATTAGGTTCTAGAAGGTTCAAGAAGGTTGTAGAAGCGCTGGACAATCCATTGAGATGACTGCCCAGATGTGCTGTTGTGTGAGTCCACATGATAATGTCAGTGTTCTGGTGGATGTATCTGTGGACGCCGCTGTTTCAGGTTAAGAGGATCCAGCCGTCCAGGATCAGTATTGGGCGCTGGGCAGTTTAACGAAGGCGATGGCTGCCAGTTCTTTGCAGAACTCTTCTAGAACTATCACTCCCTTCAGTAGGGTCATGTGATCCACACTGAAACACACACATGGTTCATCATACGACTGAAGCCGATGTGTAACATGTACATATTTAGTGCCCTGCAGTTGGTCTGTATGAGACCCAAGAAGAGACACCAAGAGTGGGTTCTGTTGTCTACTGACCTGGTCTCTTCCTCCAGGCCCATCAGCTGTCCCCGTACCTGAACCAGCTTCTCTGTCACATTGGGAACAAGCTGGATCCTCTGCATCAGGTCTCCTATCACCTTCACACACACACACACGCACACAACACTCAGCATGGTCAGAAATACACACACAGGCCCGAACACAGATGCCATTGTTATCGCTGGTTGGAAAGGGAAAGAGGAGGAGGAGCAAGAGAGAGAGTGAGAAGGGGAAGAGAGAGAGTGGGTGGTGGTGTTATCAGATGAAGGCAGAAGAGTGCATAAAAGAGAGAGAGAGAGAGAGAGAGAGAGAGGTGATAGTGGTGTGTCTGAGGAAGACAAAGGAGAAAAAGAAACAAGCATAGCAAGGCAGAGGAATGTGGATATGACCCTGATCAGATCAGAGAAGTGTGTGAGAGGGAGAAGAGAGGGAGGTTATAGGAATGTGGATGAGGGTGTCACGTTACCCTGATGAGGACAGAGAAGAGCGAGCGGGCTTCAGGGGCCAGGCTGATGAAGGGGTCCAGGAGGTACTCATGGAGGAGGGGGTGAGGGAACACAGCTAGCCTGGACAGCACTGACGTCACCTGCAGGTTCAACTCATACGGCTGGGGGGAAGGAAGACACCATTCAAACCACACTGACAAGACTTGAATACCAATTAAATCGAATAGGTTGGTCTCATGGGACCAAGAAGACCTCCCTCAACAGCAGCAGATTGTACACAGTAAGTCAGGATAGCAAACCTGCTCTAGGATCCGTCCAATCCTGTCGAACAAGACTTTCAGGAAGTGTCCCTCAAAGAAGTCTGAAGACACTGCAGGTGAATCGGACAGTACAGGTGTTTCGGGCCAGTCCCAGCCCTGGGAGAGCACTGAGCATTCTTTCAACTGGGCAGGGAGCAGAACAAGCGTAGTCTGTAACACAACACTGTAATACAATACACAAAGGAACGCTACACTAGTGTGCTTCACACTGTTGTGCGAATTGGGAAACGCGCTCTCACCAGTTTGTGAGCATCATGAACGTAGGTATTGTATCCTGCGCCCTGGAGGAGGTGGGAAGACTTGGCTTCCTGGGGAACCAGGCACAGAAAACTGTGGCACACACACACACAGACACACACACACACACACACACACACAGACACACACAGACAAACACAGAAACACACACACAGACACACACACTCTAGTCACCATCAACCGGTGATATCCCAGTATCATCATCAACCCTGGTGGCCAGGCCATCCAGTAGATGTACCTGTTGACACTGTCAGCTGCCTGGCTGTGGGGGGGTTCCCCTGAGAGGGAGGGGCTACGCTGGGGCAGCTGGTCTGGACAGAAGTCACTGTCAGGGTACAGGCTGTCTGTAAAGAACGGGTCCTCCTCCAGCTCTCTGGAAACACACACACACACACACACACACACACACAGAAAGGTCCTTCATACTGAGGAGAGCTTCCAGCCTCTTGAAGACATGATGTGACAGATATGAACTCACTCGTTGTCCTCCAGAGTGTCGTAGTGATGATGGCGCTCGTCCGCAGGTGTGTGTGTGGCGTAGCAGCGATGCTCCAGGTTCCTGAGCACCAGGTTGGATAGGATGTTCTTGTGAGGCTTCAGCAGCAGCTCCTCAAACAGACGCAGGCTCATGATGCTGATCTGGGAGGGAGGGAGGGAGGGAGGGAGGGAGGGTTATATCTGGGGATTGTGCTCAGTTATTCAGATGACTGCATGCATTCGGGGGAGAAGGCAGTCAGAAAAATAATCTGTTCTCTTTGAGGAAGACTTTGTTCTCGCTGTCTCTCTTCAATCCTGGATTTAAGCGATTAAATGAGCTCATACTCCACTGCCGCAGCTAAAGGATCCCAGCTTTACACTGCTGCAGAGGGGAGACAAGCTGAGCATAGAAAAGCCTAGATTTGCTTTACCCTAGTTTCAGACTTGTAGCCTAGCCTGACCTAGCTTTAGCCTCCGCCACAGCTCTCCATCAGCTAATGCTCTCCCACTGAGCCCCCCTACCTCATCAGAGATGTGGTCACAGTGCTCTATGAGGTGGTAGCGCAGCACGTGGGTCTCTGTGTCCAGTCGAAGTTCTCCCTCCGTCTCACGCCCCAGGATGTAGCTCACCAGCTCGTCCAGCAGGGTGGCAGACTGGACGCGACGCACCAGGCAGCACAGCAGCGCCGTGCTGACCAACACACCCGCCTCGGACCTCACACACACACACACACACACACACTTTAAAGTCAATAGGAATGCTGTGTTTATTCACACTCATGTTATCGAACACACTGCTGTAACATGCATGATCCAGCTATGCTCTATCACTTAACCACATTAACATTCATATGCAGTCAACTCACATCTGAAGTAGCTGAGGTTGCAGTTTGTTGACCAGCAGCTGCTGGTGAATCTCGCTGGCCAGTTTCACAGCTAGAATCTGGAGGAAGAGCACAGGTTGAGCCAGGTTAAGACAGAATCCAACCTCCTCGTCAAATACCCTGTATCAATCAGGTTTGGGAGAAAATACATCTAGTCTACTGTCCATAGGGGCCACTGTTCTTCTGACCTTAGTGAGTATTTTTTACCTTTGGTGCCTCTTTCATCAAGTGATCCAGGTAGTCCAGCCAGGAGAAGAATCTCTCCATTACATCACTTCCAGGAAATGACACACTGTCTTCAGTAGCACCCTGGGAAAACTGTGTGCTAAGAAACACATGTGCTTAGTTAAGAAACACATCGATAACATCATAATAGCGGATGGTGTATATTCAGCACTTAACTTTACATCTCAGTTTGAACTCCTATCCCTGATTCCTCTGGTACTCCCTTACCCCCCTCCCCCCCTCTCCCTCCCCCCTTACCTCCAGTGTGTGTGTGGGAGGCTCAGGATATCTGCAGGGTCTAGGCTGGAGGGGATGAGGCTGTAGAGCTCACACAACCTCCCGGCCAGCAGGGGGCAGAGTGGCGTCATGTCAGCCAGGAGCTGCAGTGTCTCCTGCCTCTGCAGGGTGGTGAGCAGCAGAAGACTCTCATACGCCTTCAGAGCCACCCGACCTGTCTACAGGAGTCAGGAACCACAGAAGAAGAAGAAGAAGAAAGTAGGATCATTTGATGTTATGTTTTCATTCAGCATCTGAAACACTGAAGCACAGCACAGCGTGATGTTTGAACCTGCAGCTCATTGATCTGCAATCAAACACTCCAAAACTGAGCCACGGCCATCAAGATGAATTTCTGTTGGAGGGTTTGTAAGACAGGTTGCAATAACACACACACACGTACGTACACACACCTGGCTCCTGCTCAAGTGAATCAGAACATGGATGAGGCCTGTGTTGTCAGGAGGGATGGAGGGAGATGAAGGGGTGTGACCAGGCCTCACAGTTGTACATTCTGATTGGCTAGGAGTGGAGACTGAGGAGTGTGATTGGTCAGAAGACACTGTCTCTTGGTTGGAAACGTCACTTTTCTCCTCGGAGGTAGAGCTAGACCTCATGGAGAGCATGTCTTGCGTAATCTGTAAGATCAAGACAGACAGGACAGCAAAATGACATGTCACAGAAAAGGAAAAGTTCTAATAATGACTCCATAACATGATTTGAACACTTTTACATGTGTAAAAGTGTTTAAATAACAGTGTGTCTGTGTAAATATGAAGGCAGTTTAGACTGTGGTTAAACACCTCTAAAATGTAGTTGAGGACATAGGGGTCTTGTTTGATTCTGGAGCAGACGACCAATAGGAACTGAGCTTCCTCCTTCTCTGCCTGGGAACCAGGAAGTCCACACAGTCGGATGAGCTTCTGTTGAACCAGGAGAGAGGGGATGCAGTTCAGATCAATGTGCTTGAGTTTCAATATCAGAACTCAAGACTTTTCTTCGGGTTATTCTAGAACATGGAATGTCAGAGTCTAGTACCCTCTATGACATACTGTTGCACTTCTGATCTTTGAGTTTTCATACAGATTTTTGTATTGATGAGGCCTGGACAGACTTGTATATACTGAGAAGGGGGAGGAGCCTACCTGAACAGGCCTGTAGATATTGATGAGGTGGAGAACAGGCTTTTGGATCTGAGCCAGCAGCTTGGAGAAGAAGATCAACACCTGCTGGTTCATACCTGGAGGGTACTGGGAACAAAGACAGTATATGTTACTGGGAGTGTGTGTGTGTGTGTGTGTGAGAGAGAGAGAGAGAGAGAGAGAGAGAGACATTGAAACAAGCAAAAACAAAAGCAAGGAGAGAGAGCAGGCCAACAGCACAGTGCACAGCAGCATATGGTCCCAAACCTGTGCCTTGCCCAACGTGCACAGAGTCTCGAGCAGCTTGTGCTGCAGCAGGTACTCCATGCAGGGCCCCGTCTCCTCCGGGCCCTGCTCCCCCTCCTCGTACACCAGGATGTCCAGCATCTGCTTCAGCCTCCAGGGGATGTCAGTCTGCTTTACAGGCTGAGTCTCATCTGAACAACCAGGGAGCAGCAAGAGAATAATCAAGAGAAGAGATTTTATAAAAATTGTACAAGAATAGGAGACAGTGACATCTCCTAATATCTAGTGAGATTGATATCTCTAAACTGGCAAATATTGGACATGATTTACATATGGAAACATTATTATCTTGATTTGCACGTGTCTTACCAGTAGTTACGATGTAATAATTTGTGATTCCTTTCCAGTGTTCCACAAACGAGTCTAAGAGATTGACAGAGGGCTCTCTCTGAAAGAACAAGGAACAAGATGTCATCTTCCAAACTCAAAAACTGTCAGATCTGGTGGAATATGAGTGTCACATTGACCTGTCTTGTGTGAAATATGGACACTGTTTATGACTTAGGCTTCCTACTGCTTACTGCTAAAGACAACCAGCACTTTGAGCTGCCCCGAGCTGCCCCAGCTGCCAGACCGACCTGCTGGAATGTGCCTGGGGGCTCCACCTGAACCAGCCAGCGAGCAAGTGTCAACAAACTTATTAATAACAGTATCCTTTAATATATATATCCTCAACCCCTTCATATGAATAGTTATGTATATATGACCCGCAGGATATGATGATCCAGACCTGTCAACTTGTAGCCAGTTAGACTACATAACCCCAGATCCACACTGCTGGCTGGGCTAACATGGAGGGACTAGTGTCGATGTTAGCTAAGCTAGAAGCAACTTGTTGCTACAACGTTTATTCGGCAAGTAAGCACTTGACAGTTAAACATAACAAGAACAAATAATAAAAACATTTCAACAATGTCTAATGTATATGTAGTCACTGTATAAACTGGATAGATTGTCAAAGTTTAAGCAGTTAGCTAAGCTGTATTGTAACTATGTCAACATGACTTGCTCACCGTTTCCAAAGCCTGCTGAAATAGACTCGTCAGTTTATTAAACATATCCATCTTGATTTTTAATGTAGGCCAGAGGAGCTAGCTAATGAAATACATTTCTGCATAACTTTTATACTTTTATCTAGACTAGAGATCAACATGAGACCCTCCAAGTCTACAGCTGCTCCATGTTGACAAAGTCTATCTACGGCGACAGACAGGTGACTGACTGGAAACAAAACTCGTTTTTTAATTCTGGCATAATTATTAAACCTCATTCAAACTCATAAAAAAGACACGAATGATTTTGTACTGAAAAAAAAATCTTTAATAAAGATGTTTAGATAATTAGTGTATTCTTTTAACTCTTTTTTTATACCACAGTTATCGGTTGACCGCATTTACATTTAGACCAGTCAAACAATTCAATGTCAGCCAGGCCTAACATTTCAGTGATACTTCATGGTTAGAAACCCTTCATTAAAATTATTTTGCAAACATATGTGCACGGTGTTGACTTAGTAACTATGCTGTTTCAGTTATAGGAAGTTGCACTGGCTTCACAAAGGGTAGCCTATACATGTAATTGACATGCCTATACTGCTGTGCTGTAGGCTGCTTTGATTACAATGTTTATAGTAATCAGTGGTGTGACCAGTGTGATGTCCACTTGGAAACATACGTGGCCATAGTTACAGTAATGCATAGGTTACTTTGAGTTAGAGAGAAAACAATTTAAAAAGGTGTTCCTCAAACTGAAGAACCAGAACGACCCTGAATTCCTGAGACAGACTCCCACAAAGCACGAACCAGAATCACCAGAACATGTCTCTCTCCTGCTGTTAATGGAGCTGTTTTAATGGACAAAGATATGACATGAGCAGGTTCATCTCCTTGGACGGATGACATTTCCAAAGACAAGCATATAAAGAGTAGAAAATAGACAGATTA
Source organism: Neosalanx taihuensis (assembly GCA_030340665.1). Taxonomy (NCBI): domain Eukaryota; kingdom Metazoa; phylum Chordata; class Actinopteri; order Osmeriformes; family Salangidae; genus Neosalanx; species Neosalanx taihuensis. The sequence goes on along the minus strand of CM059316.1, from coordinate 1,630,568 downwards.
TCGAGGTGATCAATTAATACAAAAGTACCCAAAACCCCAAAATACAATACAAAGACGTGTGCATGTTCCACATGCACAGTAATATAATGTTCAGTGCAATATATACTAAGACAAATCAGGGAATGTGTACAAGGTAGTTGTTGACAAGGTGGTCCATGTTGACGTGATGAGTCAAGCTGAGGCCTTGGTTTCCCATTCCTGCAAAACAAACAAACAAACAAACAACAATAAACGATTAACTGACTAAAACCACAGAAGAATAAGATCTGTCTATCATAGAGTTGTGAGGTGTCACTGTGACCAGCCATCCCATAACCCCCAACCCTCCATCATACTTCGTTCCTCTCTCAGGATGGCCTCAGGAGGAATGTGCACAAACTCTGACTCGAGGTTAGCTTTAGTTAGTTTAGTAATCAGGCTAATTCGCCAATTTGCCCCTCCAAAAAAAAGAGGCAGAGAAGAACAGATAATGATAAAAGTAGTATCTTATGACTGCTTTTTAAGCACAGTGAAATCACTCTAGAAATGGTCAAGGGGAGTGGACTGAGACTGATGTGACAGGATATATTAGGACAGGACCTGACCTTGTGTGTTTGTGTCAGGTATATACCTTCCTTCTCTGGAACACCTTGCCATGCTCGATAAAGATGGCGGACGGAGCTCTCTTCAGAGAGTTCTTGGCAGACGCTGTCCGTCGCAGCAAAGGGGTTAAGAACCCACCCTGGGGAACAACCAGAAACAGAGCTGAGTCACCCATGAAGGGACATGAATAATCGTCTCCTCGAAGCAGAGTTGGGTTCATGACATCCCAATCGGACCTGTCAGAAACAACCATGACACTCATTCAACAGACAGTTGTATCCCAAACAACATAGTGGAGAATTCAACATGGGGCTTCTTGATCTTTAGTCAAACATTCTTCGGCTGCGCTATAGATATATCCATGTGTCTCCAGGTGAAGATGGAGAGGCTGTACAGGAGGCCCTGTGTCATGCAGTTTGTGTTTCATTCTACTGTCAGAGAGAGGCCATGGCAGGGTAACCCAGGGTAATGATGGCTACCGACTCCTCTTTGATCCAAGCACTCAGCTCTTTTTATCTGAAGTAGGAGAACATTTCACATAGTCGGTAATTACGTCAAAGTGGAGGCCAGGGAATTAGAAATACACATTCTGAACTGTAGGTGGCAGCACAGTACTACGTCACCCATGTGATGGTACAGCCTGGTTCACATGAATAAGACAAGAACAGGAAACTACAAGGGATCGACAAGACGATTCCCTTAGGTGGGTTGGTTAGGGACATCTTTCTGATGTATGTGTGTGTCACCCTGTGTGTGTGTATTTGTGTGTCACCCCATGTGTGTGTCACCCTGTGTGTGTGTCACCCCATGTGTGTGTGTGGGTGTGTGTCACCTACCTGTGCCCGTTCAGTACAGAAGGCCAGTGACTGTCTGAAAGAGGTGCGCTTGTTTGTCTTCCCCGCTGTGTTGAGGTTCATCTCTGACCCCGCCCTCAACTGCACCTTCCTCTTCCCTGTGAGGTCCAGCTTCTGTACGCTCCGCTCCACCCCACACACCTTCGTACCTGCAACACACACACACAAACGCACACACAAACACACGCAAACACAAACTTGAACTCCTGTAGTCAGTGGATACGCATTCCATAGTTATGGAAGCGTTGCAGGGAGAGAGGAAAACATTACTGTTACATCCAGTGTTTTTCAGTCTTAAAAGGATTTTATGCTATGAGGACTGTGCTATAACCAAACCCCAGGAACGCCAGCAAACCACCAGAATTCTCCAGGCTCAAAACCATGAGGGGGGAGAAACCTAAACCTCTATCTGAGAGGGACTCTTAAGCTGGCTGGATGAAGAGGAACATTAAGTAGATCTACTGCAGTTGGCCGAAGGAGATGTGGCTCTGCTTAGCCTCTAGGGCAGGAACGTCCTCTTCTAATCTATTAGAACTATTCTATTTCTATTCTATTTCTATTCTATTTCTATTCTATTTCTATTCTATTTCTATTCTATTTCTATTCTATTTCTATTCTATTTCTATTTTTATTTCTATTCTATTTTGTGTATTCTTTTCTATTTGGTATTTGTTATGAATAGGAAGTTTTAACCAGTGATCCCACTGACACAAAGCCCGCGCAAAAAAAAGAAAGAAGTTTGTTCAGATGTAGGAAAAGTCTGTAGAGAATCTGTTATAACAACCATGTCATTATACAGACACTTCCCTAATGGGAGCCACATGTTGGAAAAACATTTCATTTTTAAAACGCGAAAACTCCTGAGAACTGGTATATTAACATCTTAAGTGCAGCCACATAATTTTCCCCAAATCACATGTTTTCAACAGAAGACAAGAAGCAAATTATTGTCAGTTCTGACATCTTTGTTGCTACATTCCCAGGGTGATCCAGCACTCTTAGCCAGTGGTTTTAATAAAGTCTCAAATTAATGTTTTTCCTCTATCTTGATTGTATTGTATTGAGTAAGACTCACTGTGATTGGAGAAGATTTCATTGTTGCTATAGGTGACGGAATCCCTGGATGAGACAGAGTCTCCCCTGGCAACCTTAAGAGAGTTGTGGAACTGAAAAGACGACAAACATTGATACATTATCATCTGATCACACCTACTAGCAGGTTGAACTCCTGATCGATTACTGATTTAACCCCCCCCAGACTGGACTGTACCATGTGCCCCAGAATCGAGCTGTTGGAGTAGATGGGCTGTGAATGAACTGTGGCACTCATCTGCTGAAAGGGATCATCCATGTATGCGTTAGACGTGGGGAACCTTCGAGTCTTCAGGCCGCTGGAAAGAGAAAATAAGTTCAATGTATTATTCCAGAAACAGAGAGGTCTGACATCACCCAAAACTAGTCCCATCACAAAAGTGTGCTTGCCAGCCATCGTCATCAAAAGCCATTATCTGGAATTCGTCACCTGAGGCCCCCGCCAGCATTGAGGTCCTGCGAGGTGTTGTCGTGGTGACAGAGGCGGTCAGGTGGACCCTGGGAGGAGCTTCCGTCCTGTAGGAGCTGCAGCCAGCGCTCCTTCTCATCCGCACAGCTCGCCTGGACACAGGGAACACAGACTCAGCACAGCCTGCTGCTGGACACTCTGCCTGGTCATTGCTTGTAAAAAAAAAAAGTGGCGATGCAAATCAATTGGATTCGATTTGATGTTGATGTCTCATGTTGGGTAAGTGGGTGAGGAAATAGTCCAGCCTGGCTAAACAACAACAACAACAGCAACATCAACAACATTAACAGCAACAACAGCAACCTCCATACCTCCAGCACTGCCACTTGGTCCCCATGCTGGACCAGGGTGATCCGGTAGGAGCTGGGTGTGTCTGGGCCGGGCCGAACCTCGCAGCCCCTCAGCTGCACCGTATACTGGGGGCTCTCCTCACAGCCCTCATCACAGTACATCTTCAGCTGCCCTGCCTCCACTTGGCACAGCAGGCTCTGCCATTGGCAGCTCATCAGCACGTTCAGGTAGCCTAAGCCAATCAGAGACAATCGAAAGAGAGGCTTAGGGAAGGCCTAGCCGTCAAGCTTAACATCCTAACTGCTTGTGTATCCGGTCACAGTGTTCTGTCTTAAGAAACCTCGTGCCTCCCCAGGTTATGTCTGTCTGGGAAGTCCAGGGCAGAGGAGCTGCCAGAGGTGACAATTGAATTCGACAGGAATTCACCCCTGACAATGAGTCAGTGTTGTGGCAGTTCCTGCAGGGTCGCAAGTCTGCTGTTAGCTACACCGCGCTAATGCGCTAACAATAGCCCTCTGTGTTAGGCTGCTGGCTCTGATGACATGTTTATTTCCCAGGGGGCTGTACTAGGTGGTGGTATTGATGGACTGCCATGCCAGGGGTAGGTACAACAGAGGGGTTTGTTTATGTTGTTTAGGCTCAGAGTGAGTGAGTTCATGGGGTTCATCTCAATACTTTGAGGTAGTTTTCTCCTGTGGTAGCCTTTCCTTAAGCTTTGCTTTTAGGGGAAGAGGAGTGGTTCAAGCTAAATTGCGGGTTCTCTTTACTGGGATTGGTTAGGTTAAGGGCAAGAGAAGAAGTGAAGAGAGAAGAGAAGAGAGGGGGGAGGAGAGGAACAGACAGACAGACAGATGTTCTTACATTTCTCCTTGATGTCCAGACAGCTGAGGGCTGAGGGGAGGCTGGACAGCTTCTCCTCCTCTGAGTCTGTGTGAAGGAACGAGCTTGACTGCAGGAAGTGAAAAACAAGAGAGAGTGAGAGATGCAGACAGACACCCCTGAGACCCTACCACAGCCTCCACCCCAGCCTCCACCTCAGCCCCTACCACAGCCTCAATCCCAACCTCCACCCCAGCTTCCACCACAGCCCCTATCCCAGCCTCCACCTCGGCCCCTACCCCAGCCTCCACCTCAGCCCCCACCCAGCCTCACCCTGCAAGACTCCAGCCTATCACACTTCAGCAGCGATGAGGAGCTCTGGGATTCCAGCTCACAGTACACTGAGCCACTCACTTCCTCGATGATCTGCAGAACCATCCAGACAACCAATCAGAGAGGGTTAAGAGTCATAAACAGGACCAATCATGGTGGTTAAAACTCAAAGGGATAATAGCATGGTGAAAAGACAGAATTCCGCGGGCGTTTTCCCAGTGTCCCCAATGCGATCCTACAGTAACATACTTCCTTGTGAGATAAGAGGATTTATCTACAACTGGTTGGGCTGTTTGTACAATCGTGGCATTACCCATTCTGAATGGAATTTCCTCCTGCTCCTCCCTCTGTCCTCTCCAATCTACAAATGAACAAAACTGGGAATCCTCAACTACCACATGGTTGCAGTACCCAACTCTAACTAATCCTAACCCCTTCCTCCCTCCAAGTCTGTAGTTTCATGCCCTGTTATTAACCTAGTTTAGAACCCCTCCTTCCTGTCTACCTACCGACCTGCCTGCCTGTCTTTCTGCTTGCCCGCCTGTCTAACTGCCTGCCTGCCAGCTTGCCCGCCTATCTTCCCACTTGTCTGTCTGCCTGCCTGCCTGTCTGCCTTTCCGCCTGTCTTTCTGTCCATGGTCCCACCCCCTCTCTCACCTTCCTCCAGTCTTCGGCCTGCTGGCAGCTGTTGAAGCCCATCACCACCGTGTCGGCCCCGGCAACCACCTTCAGCTCATGCTGCATCTTCTTGTTGTGCTTGGACTTGTAGACCACCTGACACCCTTGCAGGTTCAACTCCAGCTGGGGGTGGAGGTCCTTGGCACATTTATAGCACTAATGGGAGGGGGGACAGGGGAACAGGCGGACAGGGGGACAGTCAGAGATACAGTAGCATTCTGACTGTCTCAGTGATTGATCTGTGCTATGATCTCTTCTCTGAGGTTTGAAACCTCCCAATGCGACCGTTCACTGACTCCAGCCTGGTGGGGCTGAAGGGGACCTGCTTCACACCCCTGAGGTGGAACTCACCAGCAGCGAGTTGTTGCGTATGAGGAACAGCTGCTTGGTCCACTGGCCAAGCCACTTCTTCCTCCACAGGTAACCACAGATACGAGACTCGGGGGCGGGCCTTAGACAGGGCTGGGAGGCACTCCATTGGATATAGTGTGCCCTGTCTTTCACAAACTCCTCCTCTTCCTCTTCTTCTCCGTACGACTCGTAGTGACTGCTGTCCGAGTCTGCTTTGTCTGACAGAGGCACACGAGCACACACACACACACACACACACGTGCACACACACACACAGGTACAAACAGGTCCCATTCGTTACTTCATCTCCAATCTAGTTCTTGTCAATCTAGTGTGTTTGTGTGTTTGTGTGTGTGTGTGTTAGGTACCTGCGTGTTGACTGTCTGGAACAAAAGGCTCCGCCTCCTCGTAGCAGCTGTCCTCCAGACCACCAGGGGGGAGGGGCGGGATTACAGGACCACGGCTCTAACAAACAGGAAGTCATCATCTTTACAACAGGAAGTAACCATCATGATAGAGTGTGCACGTGTTAAAGTGACCCAGGGAGAAAGCCAGACTGTAATAGTCGAGGTCAGACTGCCAGACTGTGACAGTCGAGGTCAGCTGCACGCAACACACACTGTGCCTGGTCAGAGCAGAGAGGAGGTCAAGCAGGGCAGACGCAAAAACAGACTTGTAGAAGGAGGAGGGCTGGGAGGAAGGAGAAGAGAGGGTTGTTTTCAAACACAGGGCAAGAAGGAAAGGAGAGAACGAGACAGACAGAGAGAGAAAGAGAGAGAGACAAACAAAGACAGACAGAGAGAAAGAGAGGGAGACAAACAAAGACAGACAGAGAGAAAGAGAGGGAGACAAACGAAGAGACAGAGATAGAGAGAATGAGAGAGAAAGAGGTAAACTGGGAACAGTAGGATGAAAAAGAGAAAGAAAAGAAAGAAAGAAAAAAAACAAAGACCAGCTGAAACCATGAAACAGTAGGAGACATCAAGGCTGCTTGTAAATGTCCCCTGCTGCACATTCTTCCCTCTTTACAGGCATCAGAAAGAGAAAGGGAGGGAAAGAGAGAGAGAGAGAGAGAGGGAGAGAGAGAGAAAGAGAGAGAGAGAGAGAGAGAGAGAGAGGGAGGGAGGGAGAGAGAGAGAGGGAGGGAGAGAGAGAGAGAGAAAACGATAGATGGAAAGAGACAGTGACAAGAGAGTTAGAGAGAAAGGAAAGAGTGGGGAGGTGGGAAAATGAGGGAGCGGGAGAAAGAGAGATATCATCATCATCATCATCATCATGCCTCTATATAGGCATGTGAACAAACGACCTTTAGATCATCTGCAGACTTTCCCCGTGTGGTCTGACCTCCAGCCACTTCTGAGATGCCTGCTTGGAGTGCGGAGCTTCCTAAAGCTCATTGTTGCTACACAAACTCAAACGACTGCTGGAATGAATAAAGGTCTTGAGTGAATTACAGAGAGAATATCTGGCAGGATTTCAAACTGTAAACATAGCTGTTACCTCTCACAGGGTCCCCTCATAAGGGCCATTTATTCTGGGGCTGAGGGTCTGGGTGTGTGTGTGTGTGTGTGTGTCTGTGTGTGTGTCTTTGTGTTGGTGTGTGTTTCTCAGTAGTTATTCCAGCGTCTGCGTGTGTCGACAGCGGAAGGCTGCTGTTGAGCTACGAGGTCTCCAAGGGCTTCTGACTCGTGTTCTGCACATGTATGTATGTGCGTCTGGGTCTGTGTGTGTCCGTGTGTGTGAGTGAGTGTGTGTGTGTGTTTGTGAGCTCCGATCCCTGAGGGTCTCTGTCTGCCTGGCACAGTCTGTCCTCTCTCTCTCCCCCTCTCCCTCCATGTGGGTGGTTCTATCACTCCATCACGTACACCAGATGTAATCACGTCCACTTCCTTTCGCCGGATCGCTCTCTAGCCAATGGCGTTACAGATGTGGAAGAGATGGCCTCTCTCATCTACACAACATTTCCTGTTGGTCCACAGAGCTGCCCTCCTGCACTCCTTCTGTCTGCTCCTCTCTTTGAAATCCTGAGTGACAATGATTACAACTCCCATGATACTTAGTGCTGGTGAAGCGGGAGAGGAGGGGAGGTGTGTGTGTGTGTGTGTGTGTGTGTGTGTGTGTGTGTGTGGGGGGTTTACTCAAAGAGTAGAACAAAACACAGGAGAGCTGGTGTGTATGTGTGTGTATGTGAGTTCATGGACTGACTGTTTAGCTTGGACAGAGCAGAACAGAACACAGGAGAACTAGTGTGTGTGTGTGTGTGTGTGTGTCCTTGATTGTGTGTGTGTGGTATATGTGTGTGTATACAACACCCGGCCACTTGAAAACCCCTTGTTAACGGCAGGAGTTTGACCCCTGACCCCTCCAGTTCCCTACCATATGGCTGGACCCCTCCAGACCTCAGCAGGACAGAGGGCCTGTCATTAGCCAGCCACATCACAACCCCCCCTTTCCCTTGGTTCACCTCCTCCCTCCACCCCCCTCCACCCACCACCCACCCCCCCTCTCCCCCAGCTCCCTAGCTGATCAAGCTGTACTGGCCCAGCTCCCTGCCTTGTCATTATGGTTAGGGGAGCAGGCTGGTGGCTGGAGGCTGCGACCTGAAAATAAACCATGACATGAGCTACAACGCCTTCCTACTACAATCTCTCTCTACTCTACTCTTTCCTACTCTTTCCTACTCTCTCTCTCTCTCTCTCTCTCTCTCTCTCTCTCTCTCTCTCTCTCTCTCTCTCTCTCTCTCTCTCTCTCTCTCTCTCTCTCTCTCTCTCTCTCTCTCTCTCTCTCTCTCATCTTCCAAATGTTGGTCTGCCGACTCACAGGCTGAGGTGAACACACAGGTTTGTAAGACGGAACAGGAAGTTGACATGACAGGAGCAGAAAGGGGAGACTCACCCCTTTCCGTGTAAAAGAGGCCATCTCCTTGGCGGGGGCGGGGTCTATGAGGGTGTCCCTGAGATCATTGGCTGGAGCCCCTGACGGACAGCTCATGATCATGTACTCTGCATCCTCCACTGGAAAATATGAGCAACAGGGATTTGAGGTAGCTGTGAGGTGGCCAACAGTAACTTACCAGGAGTGTTCTGTACTTCTGTTGTTGGCCTGTTGTATTAGTATTCCATAGCTGAGTTTCTGAGTGTCAATGCTGCTATTGTATGCTGTTGGCCAACAGTAACATACCAGGAGTGTCCTGTGGTTCTGTAGAGGTGGCCTAGCTATGAGTGTCATTGCTCTACAGTATGTTGTTAAACAACTGCAACTAACCAGGAGTGTCCTGCAGCTTGGAAAGTAGCTCAGAGATGGACTTCTTCTGGGCTTGAGCGATGTAGCTGAGGTTCTCACTGTCCAGCACTGCCAGGAAGGACTGCAGGTCGGAAATCAGCCGGGTCAAAACTGCAAACACAGGAAGTGACACAAACAACGATCTTAGACAATGTCAGTTGATTGGCTGGCTGTGGTTTCACCTTTTCTATGTTCAGGTACCTTCTCCTCAGTCAAATTTGTAGTCATCAGCAGGAGAGCTGGAATGCCGTTATGTAACTCTTCACATTTCCCAAAATAAGAACACTTTGAAAACTGAGTGCACATTCCTTTTCAATTAGATGTGTTTGTGCAGGGATGAACCTTGTTCATCGTAAATAGCACGGCGCTGAACTTAATATTGAAGCTAATCTGGGAGACAGAACAGGAGAGACTCCTAGTTAATGAGCTGAGGAGAGATTCATGATCTGCGTTACAGAAACAAAGCGAGACAAACACACTCGTTGCAAGATTCAAGAAGCTTTCAGTACATCATTTTGGTGTCTGATAGTCTCATTAAAACCTCTGGACTCAAAATATCACTCGCTTATCACGGTATGAAGCTAAGAGAAGATATCTGTATACGTATGTTCATGTGTCTGTGTGTGTGTGTGTGTGTGTGTGTGTGTGTGTGTGTGTGTGTGTGTGTGTACAAGTGTGTGAGAGAGTGTTTGTGACATAAAGAGAACATCAAATAGAGAGGGACAAATAGAGAGAGAAAGCGATACACAGAGAGAGACAGAGAGAGCTGTGATTCGTTGGAAGTTTCGACATTGACTTATGCTAACTGTGTTTTTCTCTTTGAGGAGGTCAATTCAGCTGCAACAGTCAACAGAGACCTTATAGAGCGTAGGGCGCCAATCAGAGAGCCTCTTTGTTCTATCCACCCGCCCATTAACGTATCTGTGTTTGTGGTGTGTGTGGGCACACCGCTGCATGTGGATGTGTGTGGTTGTGTGAGCGTGCGTGTGTGTTTACATCGAGAGAGAGAGAGAGAGAGAGAGAGAGAGAGAGAGAGAGAAGGGGGGGGGATGGAGGGAGACCTCATGCAGCCACAACAGCAGCAGCAGAGCAGAAGCCAACAAGGCTCCAGTCATGGCATCCTGAAAGCTTCCTCATCAGCTGTGTGAACAGGAGGCCTCTGAGGCCTGGCTGGGCGGCATGGAGACCACAGCCCTATCATCCCCCCCTCCCCGCCCGCCTTCTCTCTTTCTGTTGCTCTCTCTCCACCCACCACCCCAGGCATTTCACTCTCTATCCTTCTCTGCTTCAGTTTCTCTCTCTCTCTCTCTCTCTCTCTCTCTCTCTCTCTCTCTCACCACCCACCACCCCAGGCCTTTAATTCTCTCTCTGTGTTTCTCTCCTTTCTCTCTGAATGTAGCCCACAAAATCTCATTCTGAATTGTTGAGATTCATCATTCATGCATCCACAGCTGCCACACACTGACCCAGAGAGGCTGCCCTCTTCAGCCACACACTGACCCAGAGAGGCTGCCCTCTTCAGCCACACACTGACCCAGAGAGGCTGCCCTCTTCAGCCACACACTGACCCAGAGAGGCTGCCCTCTTCAGCCACACACTGACCCAGAGAGGCTGCCCTCCTCAGTCACACACTGACCCAGAGAGGCTGCCCTCTTCAGCCACACACTGACCCAGAGAGGCTGCCCTCCTCAGCCACACTGACCCAGAGAGGCTGCCCTCTTCAGCCACACACTGACCCAGAGAGGCTGCCCTCCTCAGCCACACTGACCCAGAGAGGCTGCCCTCCTCAGCCACACTGACCCAGAGAGGCTGCCCTCTTCAGCCACACACTGACCCAGAGAGGCTGCCCTCTTCAGCCACACACTGACCCAGAGAGGCTGCCCTCTTCAGCCACACACTGACCCAGAGAGGCTGCCCTCCTCAGCCACACACTGACCCAGAGAGGCTGCCCTCTTCAGCCACACACTGACCCAGAGAGGCTGCCCTCTTCAGCCACACACTGACCCAGAGAGGCTGCCCTCCTCAGCCACACTGACCCAGAGAGGCTGCCCTCCTCAGCCACACACTGTGAATCTCTCATCTCAGACACTTTCAGGTAATGTAATTTAATCAAACCCAACTGTCCGCAGTTCTCTGGCTTAAGTGACCTCAAAACCAGACGCTAGTAAGAGTTTCTGGAAGTATTAAATACAGCAGCTAGCTTCATTCAAATACAGAAGTTCCTCTCACATGGCCTGTCTGTAAGAACAGCTTTAATTAATTGGCGTGTGTGTGTTTGCCTGCGTACTTGCGCGTGTATGTGCATTAGTGAGCGTATGAGAAACTCACGACCGACCTTCAGTCCAGACAGATGTGACAGGAGACGTGCTAAAACAACCAGATTAGACAAACAGTCAGTTAACCTGGTGACCATGGTTACCATTCAGCGACAAACACAGAACACAGGCCATCTCTGTGTGTGGCTCTAGGCCTCTCCCAGCATGCACCGGGCCAGGGTTGTGCCCCGGCGTCATGCACTAAAGCTCACAGCTGGATACATCTGACAGCGTCTGGGGGAGGGGAGGTCTCTAGATGCTGGTCAGGGGCCGGGCTGTGTTCTTCAGGTAGAGGCTCCTCCTTCAGGGAGGTCAAGATAAACAGAGATGAGAGAGAGAGAGAGAGAGAGAGAGAGAGAGAGACCAAGAGAGAGAAAGAGAGGGAGAGAGAGAGAGACCAAGAGAGAGAGAGAGAGAGGGAGAGAGAGAGAGACAGAGAGACAGAGAGACAGAGAGAGAGAGAGAGAGAGAGAGAGAGAAAGAGAGAGAGAGAGACCAAGAGAGAGAGAGAGAGACCAAGAGAGAGGAGGGGATCCGTTCCACTGACATCCCTTCCTCCCTGGTGATTTCCTGCTTACACACTCACACTCACTCAAAGTTCAGGGGCTTTATTATGTAGCAGTGTAAATCCCAGATAGTGAATGAAGATGGTGGTTGACCGCTAAAACAAGTCCTCACCCATCACCATCCAGCACACAGCTCCCAGCTCACCAAGTCCTCTTCCCCTGTAAAATAGAGCTAACCCTGTCTTCTTGTTTCATCTAAGGTAACCATTTGTTACACAACACACACATACACACACACACACACACACAAACACAGAGCCCATTCACAGATACGGCGAAACTAAACAGGCGCCACTAAAGTCCATTATACAGCAGTCACGTTGCCCTCACTGGGGGCATTTACGTTTCACTTATTAGCAAAACTAATGCTTCAGGGCAACATATTCGACATTACAGAGATGTTTCCACCACCCACCTCCAGCAGCACGAGAGAGGAGCTGCAAGCCTGAGGAGGAAGCAGGCTGGGGGGGGGTTGACGGATCTCAGGACCTCCCACATGTTAAGCTGCACACACTGATCTGCTCTAGTCACCCATCTGCGTGTGTGTGTGTGTGTGTGTGTGTGTGTGTGTGTGGTGATGGTGAAATCTAGCAATAATGACAGTGGAATGTTGATCTGTTAAATAGAAGAATTCTATCCTAACATCAACACTACATCCTGCTCCTGCTGAGGGCTGGACCCCACTGTCTTTGATGTCTGTGGAACTGTATGCACACACTCACACACACACACACACACACTCACACACACATGCACACACGCACACACACACACACAGAACACCACACTGTAGCAGCAGCCTACAAAGGTTGTAGCTGTGTGACAGACTCAGCTGTCAAGTTGAACACAACAAATAAGAAGTAGAAGAATCCAGCCCCTTTCTGACAGCATGTTTATCTGTGAGGAGAAGCTAGAGAACAACTGAAGGGTTTTCATGGGAAATCCATCTGAGAGTCTGCATGCCTGCTGTCTGTCTGGAGTGGAGAAGATCTAGATCTGTTTCACCTCTCGCTGCAGAGGTGAGGAGATCAAGAAGATGTGGATGAAGGAAGTGTGTAGAGAGTGAGAGAGAAGGAGAGAGAGGGAAAGAGAGAGAGTGTGTGTGTGTGTGTGTGTGTGTGTGTGTGTGTGTGTGTGTGTGTGTGTGTGTGTGTGTATGCCCCGTTGTAATACTATCCATGACTTGTTTCCAAACAAGGTTACTTCGGGGCCATTGAGAAAACTTTGACTGCAGTAAAACCCCAAATGTAGCCTATTTGGTTTGGAGCCACTGAACCGTCAGTGGTCAGACTTTACTAAGATAAACAAACCCGGAGGAGGGTATTTCCGATTGCTTTACTTCTGTTATTACACACATTCCATTACAATGATAAAGACTAAAGATTACAAAGACAAAAAATTAAATTTGAAGCAAAATGTCTGGAAGCGATAGAATGAATGTCTTATGTCAGGATCTAACGTCAGAGGATGCAGCTGCTGCAACAGTTATGATTATTATGCATCTGATTGATATGACGAGTAATCGAACTATGAATACAGTTGTTAATCATATTTGATCAAAACTACAAAAACGTAAAGCTTTAACACAAAAGTATGTTAAATGAACTGTGACTGAGGGTCCTTTCAAAAATTTTAAAGCAACTCTCAACAGAAGGTTTCTCATTAAGTCTAAAATAGAATATGGATGTTTTTTTTATGTTGCATTGAGCCAAATTTCTTACAAGCACCATTGACAGACAAAGCCGACTAAATCACTAACTGTGCAGATTGAGATAAATACCTTTCTGTTTGTCCATAACTGACCAGGCTCAAAGCTTCAAGTAGTTTCTTTCCTGTCGAGATGTCATAGCTGTATCCAGATGGACTCTTCTCAGGTTAACCAGCAGCTGAACTGTCCTGTTGGATCCCAGATGGGTTCTTCAGTCACTCCCATAGACATTATAATACATCTTTATGTCTATGGTCACTCCCCTTAACTCTCTTCTCAAGTCTCACTCATGTTACTGTAATACCTATATTCGCCACCAGGAGGCATCAAACGAGCAGTGTTGGATATGAGTCATAAAACAGCAGTAAAAAATTATCCTCAAAGCAAAAATGCATTTTTATTGTATCTCACCGTTTACCATTCATAGCAGTCCTTCCAACTTAATCCAAATGTGATTAACACCCGCGTGCATACTTATGTTGGGCACCCTTGGGTTATTGACAGGGGCCAAGATAGGGTCACACCTTCAGATCACTGTTCAATCATCGTATAAATTCAACCAAAACGGGGGGAAAAAACACATAAGTACAAAATAAAATAAACTGTAAATAAACAATCTTATTGTCTTAATAATATATTAGTCATATCAACTCAGAATATTCTACCTACATAACATGATAAATCAAAACAAAAAATAATTTCAGTATTTCAATGACGTACAGATTCATAAAACCTAGCGGACCATTGATCAATCGCTTCTAAAGCCAAGATTACTTTTCAAAAAATTTTCTTTCCAAGTTTCCTTTTAATCCAGCAGCACGTGTTAACAGAGGCAAGGCATGAAGCTGAGGTGTGAGTGGGGATGGGGACTCATTCTGTCAGAGCAGATATGAAAGCCTGTGTGTTAAGTGTGCATAATGTGATTGTGGTTATACTTGTACATGTATTCTGCTTTATAGACCTGCCAGAGCAAGGACACACACACACACACATAACTGTGTGACTCAGTGGAGATGCCTGAGCTGTGAATGACAGAGTAGAGAGAGAGAGAGAGAGAGAGAGAGAGAGAGAGAGAGAGAGAGAGAGAGAGAGAATTTATCAAGTGCAGTTCAAACTTCTTGGGTAATGTTGAATCTGTTAATTTGACAGGCTTGTGTTAGTATGATGAATTACATAAATCTTTTTTTATTGTATAATGTGCCACTTTCTTGGAAGATAAAAAAATAGCTGCACTTAATTTGGTCACAAAAGCAACACCAGCAGATTCCAGATAAGTCTAAAACCCTCTTTACGAGTGACCCAAAAGTCAATTTTGGGAGTGACAAAGGAGGGATTGGTGTACAAAGTAGTTCTGTAGAAACAGGGCAGTGCTGGCCAGTGCTGGGAAAGTAGGACTCTCATTAGCAACTATATGCTTACTTACTTAGCTTAGATGCATATAGTGTATCCCATTGTTGCTCAAAGTATACTCACAAACTCATCCTTACTATTCCATTGTAGCTTGAAGCTAACCTTTATCAGAACTCCTCCATATTCTCTCCTTTAAAACAGGAAAACTACACTCAATCATCATTGTGGCAACCAGTCAACCAATCAGAGCATAGGGAAGGTTTAAAGTGATCTAAGTGGGCAATACAAAGCTTTTAGTATAAGACTACTGTTGTTCAATAATGAACTATGTTGGTCATAGTTGTCGTTTTTATGTGTTTGTTTTTTTGTTGCGTATAATATACAGATGAGCCTTTGGCCTTTAGGGGGTGCATGCTGATAGATCACATGACATGACGATGAAGATAGAACGCCCCTCAAAAGTTGGACAAATTCGAAAGCACAAAGTTGTCGCTTCATCACCTAATCTGCTGTATTCGTTTCATGATTACACATTATGTAGGGTCGATAAGGTTTGTTGGATCACTAAAGCAAATAATTCTATGGCTTTCCTTGTGGCAGTGCTCTAAAGACTAAGAACTGTGATTGGTACTATAAGTTATAACTCTGTTCAAACCCCACATTCTAACCAAGCAGGCGTATCAGTGGTTGGTTATGAGGCAGACAACATCAAGTATGTCTTACTGGTGTTGCCTGATCAGAACCGACCATGTTCACTTTTTAGTCCTGGGCCCCAGCCTGGTTCTTGTCGTCATGGTAGTGTACCTGAAGCCGGTCACCAAGGCAACAGACCAAGTGAAGCATGAGGGCTGGGGGATGCTGACAGGCGAAGGAGGGGGACCCATCTTTCGTTTGTCCATATGCTCGGCGATCTCCTTGACTATGGATCGTTGTTGTTGTCGTTGCTGTGGCGCTCACAGTCGCGCTCCAGGTTCCCGTCTGATGTTGCAGGAAGTGTGGTGGCTTGTGGGATATGTAGTCTAGAAGAGGGAGAGCTTCTTCTTCATGTTGTTCCTCTTCCAGAGGGAGAGGCGGTTGAACTCCTCTATGGGCATCTCAAAGAGTCTGAGGAACTCCTCTGGGGACAGGTGCCTCTGCGGGAAGGGAACAGGAAGTGAGCAGGTAGTAACAGGCAGGAACAGGCAGGAACTGGTCCCATCTGGCTCAGACACCTCCAGGTCCACCACAGTCACGGCTCAGCTTTGCCCTCGGCCACTAATCCTCCACAGCACAACATCACAGCCCTCTGATGGCCTACAGTGTGCTGCACTAGTGTTCTGTGTGATCCTACCTCCAGCCTGGTCCTGTCCACCCCGGGGGGCAGTTTGCTCCGGCCTCGGTGGGTCACCATCAGCATCTCGTAGGGGTAGACCTGGAGAGGTGGGTGAGCAGGCAACAACACAGGCTGAGCTAGAGTATGAACCAGGGATGCTGTCACAGGCCACACAATGCCAGCACATGAGTCTGCAGTCTGCTCAGTGTGTGCTACCTTGTCATCCAGCATGCTGGGTAAGGAGGTTCCTCTGTCCATCCTGGTGCTCTGGTCCTCTCCATTCTACACAACAAACCCACATTTGTGAGAAAAGACACACTCATGTACGCACACACACACACACACACACACACACACACACACAAGCACATGGTGGTTCATGGGTGTTGGGTTGGTCCAGATATCTACGGTACCTGGAGACCTGTGAGGAGACAAGACAGAACGTGTGTCAGAGACCATGTGCAGATCACACTGAGCACTGAGGCACCTGGGGTACCTGAGGCACCTGGGGTACCTGAGGCACCTGGGGTACCTGAGGCACCTGGGGTACCTGAGGCACCTGGGGTGTGACACCCCTCTCTCACCTGTCTCTCCCTTGTTAGTGTCAGATGAGGAGAACTCGACCGACTGGAGCTGAAGGGCAGAGGAGGACCAGGGTGAGAACTGGCTTTGTTTTGATCATGTTAAGCAGGTGAATGAAAGAAGATTTCAGCTAAAGAAACGTCACAACATCCATTGTCTTGTTTGCTGTAGTCATACATCTACAGCTTGTTCACAGCTTGGATGTCCCCAATACTGGACGTATATGAATTTGCTGTGTCTCAGAAGGACATGAGAGAGTTGGCAAGAGTGAGTTTGTGCCGTCCAGCGTTCTCTACCTACCCTGGTGAGGCCGCTCCTATTGGAGGTTGCCGGGAAGTAGACAGATCTGGATCCGTTTGGTCCTGACAGACAAAATAAACAAACACAACATCGTTATCATATCAGTCAATCATCAGTCATCTTTACATGTATTCAAATACAAGATGCAAAAAAAGAGACGCTGGCAGTCTCACTTCACACGTTATACTGCCTTTGCTCTAAAGACCATGTAGTAGTGACTCAGTCTGACCACTAGAGGTCAGAACAGGGGCGAGAGACAGTAAACAGTAACAGTAAATCGCTCCTGGAGTGTAATTGGTTGGACAGCAGACATCCCTGGGAAGCTCAGTCAGTAAGCATCAGTCTCCAAGAAGGATGGACAGCAATTACAGACCACATGCCAGGTCACTTAAAGCAGGGAGGAGAGACTCTGACAGGGCTCTGCCTCAGCTCTGAGGCAGCAGGAGAGAAGATAGAGTCAGAGGCGAGGCAGAGGAGTGTGGGCAGGGAGCGAGTGACTAGAACGTGAGGAAAAGAAGAAGTAGGTGAAAGAACCGGAGGAGGAGAGTGGAGGAGGGAAGTGTGGAATATCTGTTTCTCCCTTCTTCAGTCAGATCAGGGCAGAAACATACTCTCAGATTCACATCAACCACTCCTTTGAGATGCGTTTGTGCATACGTGTGTTTTCACACATGCGTGACCGTCTCACCCGCATGCGCTGGCGTTCTGTCGGGCAGAGAGCGGGTTTTCCTGCGGAGGGGAACAGCATTCTCCAGCTCCTCCTTGAGGATGATCTTCCCCAGGTTGGACTGGATCTGGAAGCAAGACCCATCAGTGTGTGATGTCACCAGAATGTGGGTACTTTGTCACCAGAATGTGGGTACTTTGTCACCAGAATGTGGTTACTTTGTCACCAGCTTGTGGGTACTGTGCTTTGTCATCATCTGCCACACTTGTGAAAGCATTTATCACAAATGTCTGCAGGTTGTGACATTAACTCATCAACATAAAAAAGACTATTATAGGTGATCTGCAGAACTGGTATATTGTTGTAGCTGTATTTGAAACACTGTGTATATGTAAATAAAAACAAACTGACTTGCTAGATCTAAAGCTTCTACATTTCGATATGTGAATGTTTCTCTGACCTTGTTGAACTCCTGTTTCTGCAGTTGACGTAACCCCCACGCATCCTCCAGGTTTCCATCATCATACTCTTCATCCTCCTCCTTCACCTTCCTCTGGGACACAGCCTTCTTCCTCCATTCTGTCTCTGGCAAAACAGGAAGCGGATGGCCCTGTCAGGTTGTTCCCTCTCTCTCTCTCTGTCTCTCTCTCTCTCTCTCTTGTCTCTCTCTCTCTCTCTACTTCATCTCTGTCCGCGTCTAGAATCTTGTACTCACTGTCCTGTCATCTCTCCATCTCCTCTCCTTAATTTATTTTTGCTCTGTCATCCACCTCTACTCTGTCCTTCATCATTAATCAAACCAGTTGCTGCTGACACCATCGTATTAGAGTGGGGCGTACCAACTACGGCCAGAGAGGGGGGGCAGGGCCAGTAGTCAGTCTCTATCTTGGAGGGCAGGTTGGGATCAGGTGGCTGCGCGGCAGGAAATTTAGACGACTCGATGATCAGGTCCTCTATGTGCTTTCCCTGGGGGATAGGGGCTAAGATGTCTGTACGCGCACACACACACACACACACACACACACACACACACACACACACACACACACACACACACACACACACACACACACACAGGATGATTAAGTGTTTGGTTTAAATCATTTTCAAGGCAGATTAAGCTGCATTAGCCTGCTTTTCTAGACGTACCTTGTTTGTAAATGGGTGGCTTCTTGTAGAGATTGGTGCCATTGCCTGGAAAGAAAAGGAGGAACAATTAGAGGAGAGAGGAGAGGAGAGAGGAGAAGAAAAGGAGAGGAGAGGAGAGAAGGAGAAAGGAAGAGAAGCTCACCAGGTCTGTGAAAGTGCAACAGTGGAGTCTTCGAGGTGGAGGAGGGGATGGTGGAGGAGGATCTAATTGTCTGGATGGTGGAACCCGGAGAGGAACCTCCAGGTGACTGGTTCTCCAGCCTCTCCTTATACAGAACAGTCTGAAAACAGAGAACGCAGAAGCCATCAGGACACAACCTACATGAGCTCTTGAACGATCTGGCTAATACAGGAAATATTTTGTATTTTTATATTAGAAATAAACTGACTTCATCCATCCATCCTACCTCAGGAGAGGGAGGGGGAGAGATGGAGTGTGGTGACATGGACCTCTGAAAGACAAAAAGAAAAGAAGAAAAGAGAGAAGGAGGGAAACACTGTTAGTTGACATCTCTCCTACTTTCCCATCCTTGTCTTCCATGGTGTTTATTCCAGAGAGCCTGCCTAGTGCTAAACATCATCATCGTCATGGTGATGGCTGTGCTGTTGGGTGACCCCTGACCTCACGGCTACAGGGCAGCTCTGAGCGCTCCATGGGACTGTAGTGGAAGTGAGGCTCGTACATCATCAGGTCAGGCCTCTCTATGTCCAGGATAGCCTTGTCTTTAGGAATGGCTGCCAAGTCCTTATAGCCTATCACTCCATCATCCATCCTGGCCTGTAGAGATAGGAGAGCAGGGAGAGGAGAGGGAGGGAAGAGGGGAGGTAGACTAAGTATGAGCCTGTATGCTGATAGTGCCTTCAGACACATTGATTAATGATGATTAATAGTAAATGATATTTCTGCGCGACTCACCACGATGGCGGCCGCTGGGGACCCCGGCACACTGGTCCCTCGGAGGGAACACACACTCCCTGGGGAGGTCCTGGCCAGCTGCTGCTCACACACACACACACACACACACACACACACACACACACACACACGTCAGCGGTGTGGCAGCTCCAATAAGTCAGAGAGAATAGCTGTGAGAGTTATGTAGAGAATCCAAGCTAGATTCGTAGGGAGATGAGACAGGAGGATGGCAAAAAATGGAATTCTATATCTGGAGGACTGTTGCCCAGCAACCTCGTGTAGCATGCTGGAGGGATGAGATTACCTTAGGCATCATCTTAAACGATGATTTTATCGTCTCTTCCCTGGGTCAGGATTTACAGGAGGGAGAAAGAGAATGTGGGAGAGAGTAAGAAAGAGAAATGACAACATCAACAAGATTTTATTCTTCATAACTTCATGTCAACTTCATAATCTGCAATGTCTATGTCAATGTCTGCAACAAAAAAGTGTTGTTAACAAGGGTACCCAACCAACTGCTGAAAGGTTCCAGATAAACCCTGTTCATTGATATCCCTGGCCCACAGCCTAGATCACAGTATCACCATAGCTACCAGTAAAAAAAAACAGTATCATACATCAGGGTGTTGAGATCTGATCTAATCAACTGAACAATTTGCACACCACTTTGGATGAAAAAAAACCCCAGAATGAGTCCAATCAAGCTTAACACAGTGGAAACACAATAGACATACAGTAGAATCAGGGTGTTAGGCTGACCCAGGTGGCGTGTGCCCCAGCGCAGCGCTAGCACAGCGGTAGCAGTGTGACTAGGCAGCTAGTGGAACATCCCAGTCCAGCAGCCTGCCACCAACACCTCTGCATTGTGTGTCCTGCTTTGCTCTGTCACAAAGGACTTATTCTAGGGGCTGGGAGGCCCTTTGTCAGCATATTGAAAAGAAACACACAGGTTTCCAGCAGACTGACTAACATGGCCACTCTGTTCATATTCACCCTGGCAGGATGACGCATTGGGTGTGTTGTGTTCCGTTTGATGTGTGTGTGTCTGTGTGTGTGTGTCTGTGTGTTAATATGAACGTTAAAGAGATCAGGGAAGGGAATGTGATTCACCAGACTAATCTGGTGTCATATTTGGACCATATGGTCCACATATTAATGCTCTGAGGTCTGTACACTGGGATCCTGGTTTTACTAGTTTGCAAGGCAACACCCAAAAAATCGATCTAATACAGAGAACCGTCAAGAAAAGGGTCTTATAAGTCTCATCATTTCATGTTTACATATTGTTAACTGTTGTATTAGATAGATTCGATAGAATGCTGTCTTCTTCACAGATATTACTTTACTAACTGTATTCTGAGAATTACATTTGTTCTCTAACTTCTCCTTTGGTCCTACAGTCAATATATATAAAAGAATAAATGATAACAAATCTGTTATTTCTTCCATTTGTCAAGAGTGTGTGATAAGATTGATGCCTGTGGTGGAACCAGAAAGCTGTTGATTGATGGAAGTGTTGATGTAAGTGTGTGTGGATTACAATTAAGACCATGAAGACCAGGTTCCTGTGTCAGTGATCAATAGTCTCTTCATCCATGAAATAAGAACCTTCCCCTCTCTTTCATGTCTCTTTCATCTCTCTTTCATCTCTCCTTCATCTCTCCATCTCCATCTCTTTCTCATCAGTCTTACCTCACACAGTAAGTGGAATCATCTCCTTTTCTCAAGGGTTTCACACCCTGAGCCCCAAATCTGCAACACAAAAGCAGCCTGGTTAGACCCTTTCAACAAACTAACACACAACTAACACACAGGAACACAAAGTCACACACAAAACACTTGCAGACTCACAAACACACTCACATTTAGAAACAGACTTAAACATTTACACATACCCGCACACTGAATCAATTTTATTAGACATTCTAACCCAGCCCCCACCATACCCCCAATCACTCTCAGTGTCTCCATGGTGTCTCCTCGTCCAGACCCTGGTCTCCCCCTAGGGAGGAGGGGGAGGTGAAAAGGGAGAACCCCCCTGACACCCCATCATCAAGGTATTGATTCATGTTCGGGCTTGTCACTTCCAGTGAATAAATTATTCACATCCTAACATGTCTCACCTGGGACATGGTGAGGCAGTAGCTCTGTCTGTCTCTCTCTCTCTCTGTCTCTCTGTCTCTCTCTCTGTCTCTGTCTCTCTCTCTCTCTCTGTCTCTCTCTCTCTGTCTCTCTCTCTCTCAGAGGGCTGCGAACATCACACAGCCTGGGATCACAGTGTAAACAGCTTCATAGTGATGTATAAAGCGATTTGGCTACGCGTGACAACCAGATCACAGATCCAAACGCTCAGAGAAAGAGAATCACATCTGGACTGTCAGGGCGGGCCACCATGCTGTGTGCATCACTGCACTCTCAGGTTCAGCTTGTCAAAACGCCAAGATTCAAGGGAATGAACTCTCTCTGGCGAACATCGTCATAGCGATGAGTCATATATAGCTACCTCATCTAGATGGAGGATGATGAATGCTGTTCAATAAAATGTATCCTATTCTTCTCAATTCTTCTTTATTGGTACATTGAAGAGAAACAGGAAATGTAAGTGAGAGAAAGAGGGAAGGATATGCAGGAATCAGCCCAGAATGGTGAGGCCTAAAAGATGGGCACACTTAACCAGTCAGACACTGGGGCGCCTTGTGATCAGTCAAGAGTCAGACCTTCTGAAACCTGCTTCCACCGATGTTCTGGACTGGAGAACCTCTGGGAGATTGAGAGTTGGTGTTGAATAACATTTACCCTTGAGGTGGGTCCAGTTTCAGACTAAATGTTCAGGGGTGGATCGATACCCGGGTTCCAGTTTATTCAGCTTGTTCTTTGACCCTTAACCAGACGCTCCTCCCTGCCCTTCCCTGATACATCCCTGCTGTGTGGCTGTTTAGACTGTGTTCAGCTCCTCTCTTCCAACAACCCTCTCAGGAAGATGGGATCTCTGAATCTTCTGATCACTGAACTGCTCCTCCATTTCTTTCATATATTCACCTCTAGGGAGTTTTTCCTGGTCTTCTTTGACGGTTTAAGCTTGGTTGAGGGGGTCAGTTCTATGGGCGTTTACCCCACACCCCTCAGAGGTCACCCCCCCCCACCCCCGCCCGTATATTAATTTGGAAAAAAACGTTTTTCATGTCTAATATTGTCTACATTTGGCCTTATGGATCCCTGGTAACTGTTGAGTGCGGAGGCTGGCCTGTAGCATAGTAACTGTAACCACAGGAGATCAATTGTGAAGGAGTAGGCTGTGAAGCTTATGTGTGTTGGTTTGTGTGTTGCTGAGTGTGTGTGTGTGTGTGTGTGTGTGTGTGTGTGTTGATGTGTGTATGCAGAAGAGAAAGCTGTGGAGTGTGTGGGCTGAGCCAGGCATGTACAAGGTGTTATTTATCTCCATGTATGTGTGTGTGGGTGTGTGTGAGAGTGTAAGTATGTGTGTGTGTGTGTGTGTGTGTGTGTGTGTGTGTGTGTGTGTGTGTGTGTGTGTGTGTGTGTGTGTGTGTGTGTGTGTGTGTGTGTGTGTGTGTGTGTGTGTGTGTGTGTGAGAGTGTGTATAGTCATATGTGTGCATGGACTGTTGCCTGACTCATAGAGTTTCTAACCTGCAAACATTGTCTTGCCAGAGAATGTGGAATGTTCATGTCTCTCTGAACAGAACTCAGAGTTTCCAAAGCACACAAACCCGAACTGTAGAACATAGCGTAATGAGACACAAGCACGACACATTGTATGGCAACGATGAGAGAGAGATGCTCAAAATCCTTCACGAGGATCATATCGACTATGGAACGCCGTTGTTTGGATTCTAACATTCCGTACAGAGCCCTCAGATTCAAAAACCATAACAAAGAGCAAAATAGCACATCCAACCACTCAACTCCCTCTTAAAAGCCATGAAACAATAGACACACAAACACTGCAATTTTCTACATGGCTGTGGCCCTCTTGTAGACACGGTTTGTCAAAGTGCCTTTCGTTTAGTATCACATAGTAGCTCCACAATAACCAAGAGAGGGAACGAGACAAACAAATGATAAATGATGGTTAAACAGGAGAATTTGGGAGCCCTCCCTCCTCTCTCCTCCTTTACTCCTCCTCTCCTCCTTTACTCCTCCTCTGCTCCTCCTCGCCAGCCTCCCACAGATCTGCTCCAGCACCATCACCCACCTTCCACCCTGCTGCCTCCAGCAACGAGCCGAGGAATTAATCCCTGCCCTTTGTCTTTCCACCACTGCTACACATTACTGTGATTAACTGCCAGCCCTGCCCAGCCCTGTGCTGGGGTTATAACCTGGGAGATGGGCCTGGGGGCTGCTGGCCCGGTCGTAGGGCTGGGTTTGGACAGCGAGTCT
The DNA here is from genome assembly GCA_030340665.1 of Neosalanx taihuensis. Classification (NCBI taxonomy): domain Eukaryota; kingdom Metazoa; phylum Chordata; class Actinopteri; order Osmeriformes; family Salangidae; genus Neosalanx; species Neosalanx taihuensis. The sequence goes on along the minus strand of CM059316.1, from coordinate 1,606,555 downwards.
GGGTTTTGTGGGGCCTGGTCCTGGAGCTTCAGACCAGGGACTGAGCAAAGTCTGCCTCTCCAAGTCCTCTATCACTCGTCTATGCTAGCTTTACTTCTGCTGGATAGCCCCATTCATGTTAAACAGTGTCTGGAAAAGAAGAAGACAGCAGAGAAGAACAGAGAGCGACTAGGCTAGCTGCTTTATGGCCTCGTTTTCTATTATGTGCTTCTCTAGGAGGGCTGAACCCACCAAGGGGGTTCTTAATAACGCTCAGTGGTTTTACGATCTTCTTCCACAAAGGCAGCTGAGGAAGGAGCACTGGAAGATACAGGAACACTGGAAGAGGTCTCTGAAACCCAGCTACAATAGAAAGAAGCCATTTGTTTTCAGTTAAGCTGCTGCGATGAGTGAACGTGTAGATTCAGATGCATATGACTCTCAGGAATGATACGAAGATGAGTTTCTCTGCTAACTCTCTCTCTCCCTCTCTCTCTCTCCCTCTCTCTCTCTTTCTCTCTCTCTCTCTCCCTCTCCCTCTCTCTCTCCCTCTCTCTCTCTCCCTCTCTCTCTCTCTCTCTCTCTCTCTCACTCCAGTTCCTCTACCTCCTAAGATCTCTCTCCTCTCTAAATCTCTTCTTCTCTGGTTATCTCAGCAGACTGTAGTTGACATGTAAGCACCAGAGGAGACAGGCATCTAGAACACTCATCTAGAACACGCAACATCAGTAGACATCAGTTCCTGTCTCCATGGTTGCAGTGCGTCCCGTCAGAAACAGACACAGAACCAGGTTTTACACATCATTCGAACAGGACTTTTTCCCAGCAGCGCGGTAATTGAATACTGAATTGAATACGCTTCTGATTCAGCTCAAAAGAAACCTCCCGCACTGCAGTGAGTTTCAGCAGTAGCATCTCTTGTTTGGGGTGCAGATATAGTTCTCCAGGGTCTAAATGCTGACTCACTCTATGGGATTCATCGTGACGTGAGGCAGCCCCTGTCCTGGGGACAGGAGGATCACTCACAAACCATCACGATTATCTAGCGACTGAGTTGGGGATGCAGTTCATATCAAAAGATGAAGGGGGGCGGGGCTTCCTACAGTCGTCACAGACATGTCTGAACACAACCCAAAACTGCATGTCCTAATAACAAGAACATCACATGTAGCAGTGTGTATGTGTGTGTGCTGTATGTGTGTGTGTCTGTACAGTATGCCTGTGTGTGTGTGTACTGTATGTCTGTGTGTGTGTCTATGCTGGTGTACATTCTGTCACACGGCCTCATTAGATACACACTTATCTCAGCCCAACACAACCAGACCACACCCAGTCACACTGACACTGGCGTCACCGAGGCAACGGCCGCTCTGATTGGCTGCTGTAACTTCCCAGCGCCTCTTTCTCTCGTCGGTTTGATACATGGTCCCCGCGTGTCACACCTGCACCCCAAGATAAGGTTCCAGGACGAGGCACATCCAGTTATGTCACCCCCCTCCCCCCTCCTCGATCCCCCCTCTGACAGACCACAGCAGCAGCCTCTGACTCTGCTCCTCATACAGTGAGACACAGGCCTGATCAACACTGTTCACACGAGGCAGAGGAAATATCAAATAAAGAAGAAATAGCTTGTGATTAGACACACACACGCACACACACACACACACACACACACACACACACACACACACAGGCTTTCTATGTAAACATACATGAAATTTTTGCACATGGGGACTTAAAGACACACAGACACAAACAGGCCCAGTTGGTTATTTCTGTGCCACTAGTCGCCCCTCCTCCCACTATGCCTCTCTCTCCGCTCTGTCCATTCCTCTCTCACTCTCCATCCTTTCTCTGGTCCCATCTGTCACTGAGGCACAGCTTTGTCCCACCATTCCTCTACGAGCTCCCCACCCCCCACCATTCCACCCCCACCATTTCACCCCCCACCATTCCACCCCCACCACCCACCATTCCACCCCTGCCATACTAGCTGTTAGCTCTAGGAGATAAGTACAGGGTTGAGACTTCCCTTTCTTAAAACTGTGCCAGCACTGTCAGCAATTAACATGGTGGCTCGTTAGCCTTAAACCACATGGGCAGAAAGATTAAGCAGCTGAACTATTTTTCCCAGGATGCTCATCAATACATTCTACGACAGTAGAACAGCCAGTATTTTGCTTGTCTTGTCGATGTAAAATTTCTAGCTTGGTTCAGGTGGAAGATATTGACACAAACAAGTGTTGTCAAGGGAAGATAGGAGCCTTTAGGCTCACATGCAATCTCACCCTTCTACCCAGACACCTCACCCCCCTACCCAGACACCTCACCCCTCTACCCAGATACCTCCCCCCTCTACCAAGACACCTCACCCCTCTACCAAGATACCTCACCCCTCTATCAAGATACCTCACCCCTCTACCCAGATTCCTCACCCCAGCATGAAGCCACTTCGCAACATTCCTCTTCCCCCTTTTATATAACTATGAAGGAAGAGGATGTTGAGTCACATTCTAAAATAAACCAGTTAAATCTTTCAGGTCAGGTCGAGACGAAGTACGTAAAAACATCAAAGTACTGCTTTTATCCAGGAATAATTCATCTGGGGGGTCATTAATGTTCATTATGTAATCTCATGTTTGGTTACTTTGAAATCCCCAGTGAGTTTTGTTTTGGACAGGAGAGTTCTCATGACAACCAACTGAATCAACACTCCTTAGCTCTGCTGGTTTTGTTTCTGATTGAAGTAACAGTATGCATGTCCACAGACCTGCATTCATTAAATCAGTGATATGATAGATTAGCTCAGATTACATCCCACCAGCAGGTTATCGTCTAGGGTAATCCTTGTATTATGCCATATGTTCTCCACATGATGAACAGACAACACTAGTATATATGTTTATATACAGTATGTATATATTAACCAACGTTAAATGATCACCATTAAGAGATGATTACAACCCAATGGTTTGTATCACCACCCTGAAAATAATGACTGAATCCTTAACTGACAAATACTAATACTAATCAAAACATCTCAGCACAATGTACTGAGATCAGGAAATGACAGCAGGGGTGATGCGGGGTGATTCAGCTTTCTGACAGATCCCAGACAGATATCAGCAGACTACAGTAATGTGAATGTGCTTGTAAATAGACAGAAGTGGGTGTAGGAGTGCTGGGGTAGCATGACAGTCTGGATGTTCTGTGCTGTTTTCCCTGCATCAAGCGGCTGTACCGGGGACCTGTCCTGCTGCATCAACCGGCAACGACGTTACGTAAAAGCTTTGCGTTCATTCAACGCTCACAGCTCTCAACATATCGACATAACATAACATATCGACTTCTTTTTATCGACAGTTGGCTCACATTTTCGTTGCAAAAATCGTATTAAAAAACGGTTTTGTTGACAGTAATGAAAGTAACGTCCTTAATGGTTTCTGGTTGCCTGGCAGTGGCAGCATCAGCATCAGCAGCTGGTTAATCCCTGTCTGGGCACCATCTTCATCCCCATCATCATCATCATCATCATCATCCCAGCCAGGACAAGGTCGGTGGCAACATCCCGGGTTAGATGTAACACTAACAACGATAACTTGATATATAGACTAAAATGACGCAAACAGTTGTGTTAAGTGATGCACTTCATGCATATTGCTTACCTGGAATGTTCTTAAAGGAATCCGTCTTCAACACCCCCCTACAAGGCTTCTCTTGCACCCTTCTACGTTTCACTTTCCTGAAATAATAACGAACGAAAGGAAAAAAAAGTCAAACAAATAAACAACCAAGGAGATCGAGCTGTCTTTATAAGGATGGGAGCCGGTTGTTTAGTGTAGATCCACCTGCGCTGATGGTTGCAGCGGGACTGACGGACCCTCAGCTGAGAGCAGCAGTGTGTTTCTGCCCCCCCCCTCCGCGCGCCCCGCGCTGGGCCAGTCCAACCCCCTCGAGGGGGAACCTGCCGCTCACCACATTCACATGACAGATGCTGGCATGCTCCTCATAGTCGTTTATTGTCAAGGAAGTAGAATGTAGCCTATAAATGTTTACAATTGTTAGAGACAAATAAAAAAGGTGTAAATTCAGCTAGTTCACCCAACTCATGTTAGCAGAGAGAGAAACACTCTGAAGCTATGGATCCCAGCTGCGGGTTAACTATGGTGGGTAATGGCATGATTAGCAGGCTGGACGGGACAACCTTATCATCATTAGCCTCATGATAACAGAGCTTAATGAAAAGCAGCTACATGTTATCATGCGTTTGGACTGCTTGCCAGATAAAGACTAAAAGAAGCCCCATGCCCCCAGCTGACCCTAATGCAAGCGGTTCTAAACAAAATGCCCATTTAATAAGAGCGGTCATACGGTTCAGCTTTAGAAATAAAACCTTGAAAGACAGATATTTGCCCTAAAGCTACTTTCGGATCAGAGCAAAGATCATTGTTTGATTTCACTTGCTTCAGGCATCAAGATACAATATGACTCATAGTCCATATGGCCAAGTTGGTAAACATACAAAATCTCTGTGTTCTTTTGGTCATAAATAATAAACAACCTATGATAATAATCTCCATATTATCTCAGGTACAGCAGTGTACACTCAAAAAAAGAAGGTGCAGAATTCACATAATTGATTATTCAACAGAGCCGTGTCATTTAAAAGACATCTGGTGAAGTACTTGACTGTCACTTAAACTAATGTTTTTCAAATTACCTTGTAAATCCAGCATAACATTTGAAGTTTGAGTGAGTGTTTAATGGACTGAATGGTACGGTACCAATCAAATACTCTTGTAAATCAATGTGTTCTGTGTTCTTAGATCACCATGGTGACAAGGATACGAGGCAGGAAGGTGGGGGTGAGGGGGTGATGGAGACAGATGATAAATATGTACACATGTAATTCTCTTTCACAAGTTTATTTGCATAAACCTGACACTGATCACAAAGATAAATAATACATTGTGTGGCGCTTTAGTGTGGTGCACTAAAGTAGCAGAGATACACTTCTGTGAGTGTGTGTGACAGAAAAGCAATGAAGTGGATTGACAGAGGGAGCGAGAGAGAGAGCGAGAGAGAAAGAGAGATAGAGGGAGACAGCGAGAGAGAGTTGACAGTGAAAAACAGTGACACACCAGGGTGATTTGAAGGAGTAATAAAGAGTGAGGAGGATAAAGAAGGGCGTGGCTAGCCTACATTCCACTGAGTCTGTCTACACAGTATGTCCAGGTGTGTGTGTGTATGTGTGTGTGTCACCCCAGCTCCTGTAGCATCTCCACGTGTGTGTGTGTCTCGTGCCTCTCAGGGGGTCCAGGACACAACACTGATGGCGGTCTGCGCGGCGCGGCGTATGATGTCAGCTGGGTGACTGAGACGTGTTTCCAGAAGGGCCACATGTTCCAGCAGCTCTGCCCGGGCCTGCGGAGCCTCAGCCAACACCGTCAGGGCCCGCAAGGCGTTGGCACACACTGCCAGGTCCTCGCTGCTCACCAGGGCCAAGAGCGGGGGGAGCGCACCTGCCTTCAGAGCCTGGTACTTCCCTGTTGGGAAAAGGGCGAGTGGGGGGTGAGGGTTAGTGGAAGGGAATGGGTGAGGGGGGGTTTGGGTTTTAGGGTGTAGAAGATGGGGTAGATAGGAGTGGCCAGAGGTGTGAGGGGATGTATAAGATGGTAGCACAGGTGTATGGGAGAGGGTTTGTGCACCTTTTGAGATGACAGCGGTGTTCATGATGGTCCCAGCAGCGCTGGCTGCCACGCCGGGGTCACTGTCTGACAGCAGCATGACCAGCTGAGGAAGAACCCCCTCCTCACACACCCTCTGCTTCCCCTCGGGTGGGACACTGGAGGGTGGAGGGGTGCGGGGTGTGTGTGTGATATGTCATGGAGTTTGCATGGCTAGTGCAGATCTACTGGAATCACAGCACTATGTGTAGTCATCATAAGTATTTGACTGTATCAGCTTTAGCTCAGTGGGCTAAGATAGAAGAGAAGCTGACCTGATCCCCATCATGGCTGAAGCAGCTTCCCTGCGGATGTCCGGGGAGGGGTGAGACAGCTGCTTTCCCAGGACCGTGACCCCGTTGCTGGCCAGAGCTGGCAGGGCGTCTACCCTCACACAGTAGCTGAGGGTGGCCAGGATCAGGGCTCGGATCTCCTCCTGCTCAGCTGGGAGCTTCATAACCAGCCTGGGAACCAGACCCAGAGACACTATGTGGGATGCACCTGGAACACACGGTCACAGAGTTAAACACACTGTCACACACACACACACACACACACACACACACACACACACTGTAGTACACACAGTGCAGTAGTCACATAGCTTGACGCTGTTTACCTGAGTGAGGTTTCATGTAAGCAGAGATTTAGTTAGCACCATTGATGGAATAACCCCCCAGGTAATTTTCAGAATAATATATGTCACAGATACCTGCTGGAAGCTCAGCTATTATCTTGAGGGCCGTGTGCATGTTCCTACGACAGGTGACCACAGGCTCGTCCAGTAGTTCAGAGAGAGGGCCTAACACATTCAACTTCATTAAGGCTTCTCTGGAGACAAACACACAGAGCAACACACAGGCACACTTACACAAACACCACATGGGCTCTCTTTCAACACCACACTGTATTAGACTGCCACCTACTGTTTTAAGGATGGTAGGAGACCGGTTGAAAATAATGTTCCTCACCTTCCCACATTATGGGCAGCCATGAGATAGAGTACTTCGGTGGTTTTAATTCTCACAGAGCTGTCGTTGTTTTTCAGTAACCCTTTTAGTATTTCCAAACAGCCTGGAACACAATAACACAATAATACAATTGTTTCTCACGAACAAACAAAACGTAACACAGGTTCCACAATACATGTTTACCCAAAAGAATTACTGGGGGGCAAAACATTTCTACTCGCAAAGTCTAAATAAAATTATGCACATTACCATTGTGGATGGCTTCGTAAACCCTCTCTGGATCATGAACTAGGTCACAGAGTGCTGTCAGAGCCCGCAGTCGGGTGTCCATCTGCGGGTCCTGCAGCTCCATGGAGAGCCGGGGAAGCGCTCTGTTACCGAATGCAACAGGTGCCTGAGCAGGGTCAATCAGTGGAGGAAACTGCTCCGAAATACGAGTGCTGCCCATTTTCCAAACTTCCAACCTATCACTGTATTCAGTGCTTTCGGTAGAAAGATTAAATATATTCCCTAAATTCACTATGTTTTAATATGGTGTAGATACAGTCGTTGCCCACCGACCATCAACACACGAACCATCGTTGCTAAGTAACGGTGTCAACATTATCAGTGAGCAGATTACACACAATAAGGTCTGCTAAAACACACAAAATCTAAATCACATGGTTGATTTTGAGGGTAGAGATCCAAAACCTATCCTCTTTATATATCTCAAATGTCTGCTAAATGAATAAATGTATATCTATATGCCAATATAGAAAATGGGAAAACCTCTGCAATCTAATGTCTATATGGCCTCTTATGGTGTGATTCAATACAGACACAGCCTCTCCACTGTGATGACATGCTAGCTGCTATTGCAGAGCAAGCAGGAAATAGCATGATGGGGAACTTGTGGTGCCTGAATGCGTCATCTGTAGACAGTGCAGCCTCAGGGGGGTGAGGCGACGATGCAGAATTGAGAGAGAACTGAATCAACAGCTGGAGGTGGGAGAGAGGAGGGAGACCAGACTGGCTGGTGTATGCAAAGAGCGAGACAGAGAGAAAGATATTTATAGAGAGAGAGAGAAAGAGAGAGAGAGTGTATGCAGAACTGGGAGAGAAGAGTGTAAAGGTGGAGTGAAGAAGTGCTGTAGGGCTGTAGGGCAAGAGAGTTTAGTGTGGAGAGGACAGGAGAGCAGAAGAACAGACCAAGCTGGTCCACCATGGAGGACGACATAAGGAAGCAAGGCATGCTGTTTCTACAGCAACAAAGGTTTGGCAAGGTGGGTTGCACTTTCTGTGTCTGCTAGATTACTCGAGTTGGAGTGTTGTGGCGTACAGTACAAAGATGGTCATCGAGAGCTAACTTATTGGTGCCTTTGACTGGGTGAGATTGTGATGTTGAACGATACAGAACAGAGTGGTCTAACTTAACTGAGTACATTACTAATTCAGGAGCAAAACCTTTCGTCATTGTGATTCCATTCTTTGTGAGAACAGTGGTTCTGCTCCACTTAGTTGACCTGTTCTTCTGAGTGTCTACCTTCCTGTCTGACCCATGACCCTTTCATGTCTGACCCATGACCCCTTCCTGTCTGACCCATGACCCCTTACTGTTGCTTCCCATTAGAAATGGAAGAGGGTGTGGTCGGTGCTGTACCGGGAGAGCACCTGCTCCATCTCACGTATGGAGTTCTGGGAGTGCAAAGATGTTGGGGCCGGTACCATGGACCGTTCTGACCGCACCCTGAAGAAACAGCAGGAGCACAAGAAGATCATCCGTCTTAGCGACTGTATCCGGGTGACAGAGATGGAGACAGAAGGATGTCCACGGGACTCCGCCCCTTTCCTGGTGGAGACGACCGAGAAACTGTTTGTCTTCGCCGTGGAAACGACCGATCTGGATGACTGGATACAGAAGCTGTGCGAAATAGCTTTTCCTGTGAGTTTGGTTACTTGTTCAATGGGTCGGCTGGTCAATCAGGCCCTCACACACACACACACAGACACACACACACACTTCCTCACAGCTTTACAATGAATACCATAAACCCTAACATGAATAAGATTAAGGTAAAAACAGGGCAGTTTAGTGGTGACAGGCCCCTGCTCACAGCATGATCCCTGCTTACCTCTGTGATGTCATGCAGCAGTAATGCTCTCGATGGAAGCCATACGTACTGTAGCTGTTCTGTTGCACAAGAGACACGGTACACTTCCTTAAAAACTGCCACAGAAGATTTGAAATGCAAATTAAATATTCAGGAACTAAACAACATGGCCTCTGTTGTAGCTCTCGGTCAGAGTGACTGCTGTACCGTAAGTGGTTTGAATGTTTTGTGTAACCTTATAGGGTATATTAACCACAGTCTCCAACAGGGTTAACCTCATGAAGAGACAAAGACTATCATTCTTAGGAGTCTAGTGTTACTTACACCACATACAAAATCTGTGTGAAGGTACCTGTGACATCTTCCCTGTTAATAAATGCTGTGGCCTCCTTCACTGAGTGTTGTGTGTGTGTGTGTGTGTGTGTGTGTGTGTGTGTGTGTGTGTGTGTGTGTGTGTGTATGTGTGTGTGTATGTGTGTGTGTCCTGTGTAGTCCAACTGGGTTGACCGAGGAGGGGCTAAAAGGAGCAGCACACTAAGGTCAAATATGCATGCGGCTGGACAGGGCATGGAGGAAAACCTTCTGTACAGTGGCAGAGAAACTGGTGAGTCTGCAACACACACTAATTCACACACTAATTCACACACTAATTCACAAAATAAAAAGTACAAGATAGTTATAGATAAATGCTGTATTTGTCTAGCATCCTGTCTACGGCAATATATATTTTGCGATGTGCAAGTCTGCGATGTGACTCATCTACTGCAGCTATAACCAGACAGCTGCCATCCTCTTTTTGGACAAGCTATTGACAGCAGAAGTTAGCTGTATCATCAGCAGTGTAGCAGTGGAAAACTTGGTGAGGTGTCTGATGGTTCCTCTTCCTGTGGTGGAGTGGAGTCACTCCCCTCCCCTAACACCCTTACCCTGTTTGCACAATGACCACCAACTTATCTGCAAGAAACTCACTTCCTCCTAAGAATCAAATACAGACTTGACATTTTTCTCTCCTATATCGTAAGTTGAGGAGGGTTGACAGGGTTATTATTTTATACAGAAAGAAAAAAAATGGGGGGGGGGGGGGGGTGCTTTCACGTGAGGTCAAACAGGGGTCATTTTTACAAGAGGCCTCACTTGTAGTCTAGAGCATCTTCTAACACGACACACACTCAGCAACAGTAGCATATCCTAACACTACACACACACTCAGCAACAGTAGCATATCCTAACACTACACACACACTCAGCAACAGTAGCATATCCTAACACTACACACACACTCAGCAACAGTAGCATATCCTAACACGACACACACACTCAGCAACAGTAGCAGCCAATCAAAGGAAGCTGCAACTCCCCGACCTCAACATCCTGGAGACAACACCTGGCGAATGCAACTCACATACACACATACACACACATGTACTTCCATAACACACACACACACACACACACACACATACACACATTTCCATAACACACACACACACAGGCATGCATCTACAAGCTCTCCTTCTTCATCTCCTCTCCTTGAAGCCTGGGTGGAGCACCAGGGTCAGATCCTCTCAGGCCTCTACAGTTCCAGAGATCCGACTGTTTAACGTCATGGTTACCGTATCCTCAGCATCAACACGTATACCATGTGACCAGAGGACAGGGCAGAGGCAGCAAGAGCCCCAGGGAGGGGAAAGAGGAAGAGCCTCTGTCAGGTTGCAGAAGCACAGTGCATCAGCCAGCCTAACACAGGCGTAGTGTGTCTATCTTTAGAACAGGCGGCCTGGAGAGGAAGTGGGCGCTGTCTTTCAACTGGTCGTGGTGAACGTTGCTTGAGAAAAAAATTGTGAAGCAAGAGATGAACAGGAATTCACAATCTTCTGTGTGCATGTGTGTGTGTATGTGGGCATTAGGGGATGCAGTGTGTGTGTCTGTAGGGTATATATACATGTATATGTGTGTGTGTGTTATTTATGTGTGTGACTGTGTGCATGTGTCACTTCATGTGGATGACTAAACAGCAATGGGTTAATGGGTTACAAACAAGCTGCATTAAAAACAAACACCAGCACTTCACAGCCTTGGTTCATCCTGTTAGCAGACTCAGCAAACTCTGAGTCTGTCTGAAAATATCTCCCCTGCCAGACACTGAGAGCCAGCCAGGGTGAACCCTGACCCCCCTACCTCCTCTGGGAGAGCCCCCGTCTGAGGAACAACTGGCCAAATATTGCTACCTCCCCCCCTCGTCCCCTCTTCCCCTTGGCCTTCTCCTCCAGATCTCCCTAGCTCTACTCAAACACGCTCCTGGTCTCTACATTGTTAACCACAGCAACAGGAACAACAGTTTTCTTACATGAAAATTTAAAAAATCTGAGAGGAGAGGCTATGGAAAAACACTGTCTTCATGGAACATATTGACTACATCATTACTCAGTTTCTGGAAAATCATTTCACTGTTCACTCAAAAGTGTCTATCTTCATATCTGTCTGGCTCACCTTCCTCCCCCTTGTATAAATACAACTCTCTTGGGCCAAAGATGTATTTCTCTGCTTCCTCCATCTCTTATCCCCTCTCCCTCGTCCAATCAGTGAAGGACTTCAGGGTGGTGGTGAGGAGGACGGAGGCGTCAGAGCGCTGCAGGTTGAGGGGTCCCTGTGTCTTACGGACCGACACCAACAGCCTCCTCCTGAAAGACGCCTCGACGGGGGAAGTCCTCTACAACTGGCCGTATCGCTTCCTCCGACGCTTCGGACGCGACAAGGTAACTTCCTGCTTCCTACGTGGCAGAGTTAAAAAAAAAAGGCCACAATGCTGAAAGAGCATCAGCTCGATGTGTGTATGCTCCAACTATATTATCAGAATTAGTCACTTAATTAATAATCTAATAATAATAATTGCTCATGAAGATGATCCGTATTCATGGTGGCTCTTTCTCTTCACAGCTGACGTTCTCGTTCGAGGCAGGGCGCAGGTGTGACTCTGGCGAAGGAAGTTTCGAGTTCGACACCAAACAGGGAAATGCCATGTTCCAGGCCGTGGAGATGGCGATCAACCTCCAGAAGAGCAGTCAGCCCCTCCGCCAGACCTCAGGAGGCCTGGACATGGAGCCAGCCCCCCAGTCCCGCCCCCTGCCCCAGCCTACAGCCGAGCCCAGCGTCTACAGCACTGTCAAGGAGCGTGCTGGTCAGCCCTCCCCTCCCCACCAACCAGTGTCCCCCCTCGCCAGACTGGAGCCCCCAGTAGATAAGCTCCTAACGGGGGTGAAGAGCCTGACGTTGGACACCCGAGGCTCCAACCCCAGGAAGAACCAGGTGAAGCCAATCTGCAGCTGCCCCCTCTTGAACCAGGAGAGCCAGACCTACTCAGAGATCACTCTTCCCGTGGAGAGAGGGGGAGACAAGGGAGCGTCTTCATCCCTCCATCCCAGACCCTCCATCCCCAAGCCACCCCAAGACCCTGAATACTCCCTTCCCTTCGATTCCATTGCAAATATTATCATGGCTGACATGACAGGCGGCACCCAGCAGTCATTTGGACAGTGGATCAAAGAGCCGTGCTCTGATAGGCCGAGGTGTAGCGATGATGACGCTCGTGACCCGCTTTACGACAGCATAGACGACTCAGCGGTCAGAACCACAGCTCTGTGCAGGTCGGACGGCACCAAACAGAACTATCTCACAGCAGAACACATTTACGACGAGCCAGAGGGCTGCGCGCTGGTGACCTCACAGCAACCCGGGTCACTCTACGACAACCCGGAAGAGGTCAGAGGTCATGCCTGGAGGATCATGGGAACTGTAGATGATTCAAATGGCCACGAGTATCCCTATGACCCTCAGGTGGATGACTACGACATACCCAAGCCGCCCAAGAGAGCCTTTCCTAAAGGGAAAGGACCCATTCAGGTTGATGAGGAGGACTCACCCTATGATAATGTCATGGTGAAAATGGACAGGTAGACCAGATGAAGATTCACACACACACAAACTTGCACACACACACACACACAGTTTTTTTGAACAGTTCAAATACTTCTGTTCTGCCATTTTTCAGCTCCACCAGCACTACTTATCGATTGAGATTTTGAATTTCTGTAAAAAAAAATGATCCTACAGTATGTTCCTATTTCGAAATGTGAATTTCCTTCTTGTAGTACATTTTTCTGTACAGTAGGTGGCAGTTGGAGTTAGATTTTTTTTTAAGTTTACATCTGGCTCAGCTCAAATGATTTTTTGTAAAGTAGGCACTTATTTAACCTAGCTTTGTTAATAATAAAGACTTTCTCATATCATCTTTTATCATAGCAGATGCAGAAAAGGTCTTGGAGACCTCTAAATATATACTTTGTTCTCACTGATCGGACATGGAAAGGTTAAAAAAGACCAAGAACCTTTTTTGCATTATCTGAATCTATTGGAAGACATTCTCTCAGTTTTTCTCAATGGGTTCCATGTGCCACTGAGGACAGACTAAAGAAGTTTAGTTATAGAATGTTAATTGTATAAGTTTTTCTTTATGTCCTCCTGCTGTTTTCCTCCAAGGAAGAGAAGTAAAAGAAAAAGGAGAGACAGAAAAAGAGAGAAAGAGAGACAGAGAGAGAGAGAGAGAGAGACAGAGACAGAGAAACCAGAGAGAGAGAGAGCGAGAGAGAGCTTGGATCCCCAGCATGTAAAGTATATTGGATTTCACATATTAGAAGAATGCTGTGAGCTTGTCAGTCTGTAGACCACAGGCTGGTCTCTCCCTGGCAGACTGCCTCTGTTGCTCTGCCACTAATGTCTTTTCAGTGCTCAGGATATGAGGCGGGGGGGGGGGGGGGGGGATGGAGAGACCCGTGCCCATCACACTTTCACACAAACCTACTGATATCTCACCACCAGTTCCTTTTCTTTCCAATTTTCCATTTAGACTTGGAGCTGAATGTGAGCCCCTTACCGGACGTCTCACCTCCCCCTCCTGTCTGGAGTTCTGCTCAGAGAGCTGGACTAGGATTAGGAGGGTTGGAGAGAGGGGCTGGGATGAGGAGGGTGGGAGAGAGGGGCTGGGATGAGGAGGGTGGGAGAGAGGGGCTGGGATGAGGAGGGTGGGAGAGAGGGGCTGGGATGAGGAGGGTTGGAGGGAGGGGTTGGGATGAGGAGGGTTGGAGAGAGGGGCTGGGATGAGGAGGGTGGGAGAGAGGGGCTGGGATGAGGAGGGTGGGAGAGAGGGGCTGGGATGAGGAGGGTGGGAGAGAGGGGCTGGGATGAGGAGGGTTGGAGAGAGGGGCTGGGATGAGGAGGGTGGGAGAGAGGGGCTGGGATGAGGAGGGTTGGAGGGAGGGGTTGGGATGAGGAGGGTTGGAGAGAGGGGCTGGGATGAGGAGGGTGGGAGAGAGGGGCTGGGATGAGGAGGGTGGGAGAGAGGGGCTGGGATGAGGAGGGTGGGAGAGAGGGGCTGGGATGAGGAGGGTTGGAGAGGAGAGAGGGGCTGGGATGAGGAGGGTTGGAGGGAGGGGTTGGGATGAGGAGGGTTGGAGAGAGGGGCTGGGATGAGGAGGGTGGGAGAGAGGGGCTGGGATGAGGAGGGTGGGAGAGAGGGGCTGGGATGAGGAGGGTTGGAGAGAGGGGCTGGGATGAGGAGGGTTGGAGAGGAGAGAGGGGCTGGGATGAGGAGGGTGGGAGAGAGGGGCTGGGATGAGGAGGGTGGGAGAGAGGGGCTGGGATGAGGAGGGTGGGAGAGAGGGGCTGGGATGAGGAGGGTGGGAGAGAGGGGCTGGGATGAGGAGGGTTGGAGGGAGGGGTTGGGATGAGGAGGGTTGGAGAGAGGGGCTGGGATGAGGAGGGTGGGAGAGAGGGGCTGGGATGAGGAGGGTGGGAGAGAGGGGCTGGGATGAGGAGGGTGGGAGAGAGGGGCTGGGATGAGGAGGGTTGGAGAGAGGGGCTGGGATGAGGAGGGTGGGAGAGAGGGGCTGGGATGAGGAGGGTTGGAGGGAGGGGTTGGGATGAGGAGGGTTGGAGAGAGGGGCTGGGATGAGGAGGGTGGGAGAGAGGGGCTGGGATGAGGAGGGTGGGAGAGAGGGGCTGGGATGAGGAGGGTGGGAGAGAGGGGCTGGGATGAGGAGGGTTGGAGAGGAGAGAGGGGCTGGGATGAGGAGGGTTGGAGGGAGGGGTTGGGATGAGGAGGGTTGGAGAGAGGGGCTGGGATGAGGAGGGTGGGAGAGAGGGGCTGGGATGAGGAGGGTGGGAGAGAGGGGCTGGGATGAGGAGGGTTGGAGAGAGGGGCTGGGATGAGGAGGGTTGGAGAGGAGAGAGGGGCTGGGATGAGGAGGGTTGGAGGGAGGGGTTGGGATGAGGAGGGTTGGAGAGCTGAATGGAAACATTGCAGGCTAATACAGGGTTACTGGTAGACTGAAACTAAGGTTAGGTTTGTTTAAAATAATAATTAACAACATGTGTGTTTGTTTGTGTGTTTAACTAAAATGATGCTGGCACACAAACTCACCCTCTGACTGTTTGTGATTACTGGGCATTTATTATAATTAATCCAGTATTGTTTTCAGATTAGTTGGAAGACAACTGTTCACCAGTTACAAGACAGTACATGATCAATTTCACTATTACAGAACGTGCAGTTTACAGCTGCTATCCAAATCGTCAACACCACAAACCAAATTTTGAATTTAAAAAGAACAATTTTGAGTGGAGAACAGAAGGGTCCAATTTGACGAGGCCTCTTAAATCTTTATCCCTCTGTTCTTCACAACAACTCAAAATTGTCTTCATGCACGAAAAAGTTGTCTCATACATTTTCCCAGGGTTGATATACAAAGTTCACTAACGATATGCTTGGTAAAAATAACTAAAAACATTGATAATACTAGCAAAGTAACAGTACTGATAATGCCAGTCATATTCTCAGGTTAATACAGTAACTCTCTGGATGTTGGGTCTAATTCAACCCAACAGGAATGTAAGACCTTTGCTTAGATAGACCCTAGGCTCTCAAGTTGCCTCCTGAGTAGTTATATACACCTCAAGTCTGAAGCAATAGATAATATTTAATAACAGGTAGTGGAGCCGAAAAGAACCTTGTTGACCTAAGAGCACGCAGGAGACGGGATAGATTCTCATTTATATCTGTCTAGCTATAAGCTCCACGGCTGAAACATTAAAACCATCTGTCAGGCACTCTCTCTTTCTCTACCTCTCTCTTTCTCTACCTTGCTCTCTCCCCCTTCCCCCCCCCACCACCTCTCTCTCTCTCATCCACTCTCTAATCTGTTTGTCTCCCTGCCTTTTCCATCAGCTTCTCTTCTTCAGTCTGTCCATCTTTCCCCATCCTTTCCTCTGCTTCTCCTCTCTGTCTCTCTCTCTCTCCGGGGCAACACCATGGTCGGGCGAGCTCACACATCTGCCCAGCGCTGCAGAGACAGAGGAAACTCTCAGTCCTTCAGAATAATAGCTTCCAGTTCTGGGACAGAGAACAAGCATGTGGATACATTCCAGATACTCTGCATCCAGATGCCCATGCAAGCAGACGAACATCCAGGCAGACTTATAGGTAGACTGACCTAGAGACAGACCAAGAGACAGACAGACACACAGAAGACCTGCAGGCAGACAGACCCACACACAGAGACCCACACACAGACAGACCTGCAGGCAGACAGACCCACACACAGAGACCCACACACACACAGACCTGCAGGCAGACAGGCAGGTATCGTCCCAGAGGGAGGGTTAAGTCTCCAGACATTGACAAAGCCATCTGAGTAACTCTCTCCTGCAGCACACTGTTCATACAGTCAGGAATGTGTCTCATAGTCACAGGGGGAATGGCTGAGAAGGGATTCAGAACAAAGGAACATTCATTCCTCTCACTCAGCTGGGGACTGTATATGTGTATATATATATATAGACAACACACACACACACACACACACACACACACACACAGGATGACGTGAGTGCATAAACAAGGTCTGTCTGCAAATACGCAGAACATAATCTAACATTGTTGTGATTCACATCCATAGCCGTTTCTCATTTTCAAACCTTTTTAAAAACAGCCATAAGTTCAGGTTGTAGGTGTATAATTTACTTTAGGATAGATTTTCTGCTTCTGCCAGATGTTGTCATCACAGTCTCAGAAAAGGAGAGGATTTCTGACTGTAGCTAAAGTGTTGTCAATGAATGTCCTGAATGGGAGTTTGAGGTTTCACAGCCAACCAAAACTGACTGGTAACCATGGTTACCGGCGTCGACCCGTGTTAGTAGTAATCCTCCTCGTAGTTCCTGGAGGGGCTGTAGTCCATCATGTCTGTCATCTCCGCCATGCTGTCCCGCACATAGGCCGACATGTCCTCTGGAGACACAACAACATGTGGAGGAGACATCAGCACCATACGGAACAGTAGCTCTGATTCTTGGCCTTGTTCTTAACTGTATGTAATCATGTCTTAGAAATGATTTTTTTCCACCCCTTCCTCCCTTCTCTACAATGGAGATATCAGTGATGAGCTGCGCTGGGATTGGTCACAAGGTTTTATGAGAAACCAGATACGTTCACTAACCCAATCATGTTAGATCAGACGACGATAGGAAGCTCTGGTATGAAGGATTTCTAGAATATACCCAGACTCACCTATACAGTATCTGGATACCTTAAACCCTGGTGATCCACTGATACGATCAGCTGGCCTTCAATACAGCTGAGCTTTTAGCTGAGGATGTGTATCTGGAATCAGTCAGCGCTCTCCTAATCCCACCATTACCATTACTGGGAAAGCTCTGCTTGTTAGTCCAGCAGAGTCCCTGGCAGCTAGAATCTAACAATACACTGTCAGTCATGGCTGGCAAAGGCATTTTAATACTACAGTAAGTCCTAAACTAAGCTGCTCATTAAGTCTGTCGACCGTCCTCGAACCACCTCCCCTGCACTCACCTGGTCCCAGGACCCCTAACACTGCAGTAGCCGAGACACTCCCCAGGTTGTTACGGGCAACACAGCGGTACGTCCCAGAATCCCCTGGGCTGGCGTCTTCGATCTGCAGCCAGCTGGACAGCTCAAACTTCATAGGCCCCCCTCGAGACTGCACAGCATCGCAGTGGGAGCGCAGCAGAGCGAGAGAGCGAGAGCAGGGTTACTGACCGACCTCAGGAAGATCCACGCCACACAGAACAGATGTATAATGCTTTGATCTGTCACCAGTGATTCATGTACAATTGAACCATGCGCTTCTGATCTGCTGTATTGTATACATGCACAATATCCATCTGTCAAACGAACCAAATACAAATCTAAAACGTAAAATTCAAGTGATCTTAAACCTCTGAACCGTTGAACTTTGGTGTAACATAGGCTCTGCTTAGCAGCTGTTCTAACAAAAAACACTTTTCACATATTTGACAAGGGAATGTTAAGAGTCTCCCTGGTTCACCTGGACCGAGACGTGAGGGTCATCTCCAGGGAGAATGACATCCTCTCCTTCCTTCCTCCACTCTATGAGAGCCATGGGAAAGGCAAAGACCTCACACAGCAAAACCATGGTGCTGCCTGTCTGGTTCACTAGGTTCTGAGGAGGAACCTTGATGATGGGGACTAAAGGAAAGGATGGAGGGGGAGACAAGGTTGTAAGGAGCAGAGAAAGACAGGGACAGCAGATGTATAGGAAGAGTGGAAATAGAGGCAGAAAGAATTGAGTCCGAGAGAGCGAACAAGTGAGAGATGAAAAAAGAGAGGGAGAGAGGGAGCCAGAGAAAGAAGGAGAGAGAAAGAGAGAGAAAGAGAGAGAGAGGGAGAGAGAGAGAGGGAGAGAGAGAGAGGGAGAGAGAGAGAGAGAGAGGGAGAGAGAGAGAGGGAGAGAGAGAGGGAGAGAGAGAGAGGGAGAGAGAGAGAGAGAGAGAGAGAGGGAGAGAGAGTCAGCGAGGTGTTTACAAGTGGTTTCCTCTCTTAAGACTCCTGGGTTGTCTTTAAGGGTTTGGCTCCTGGAGCTGTTTGAGACTATAAATTTTCCTTGCTCCGCCACGGGTAAATTACAGGCTGGTCTGACCCGCCGGAGAGCTGGGGGAGAGGGGCAGATTCCTCCAGCTCACAGGAGGGAGGCCACTACGCTGGTGGTAAAAGAAAACACACTGAAAAGACATTACACACACATGTTTCTCAGACTTGGTTCAGAGGTAGTTCTAGACATGAAAACAGTGTTCATATTTCTGTCTGCTAAGCACTATCATTTAGTGAAGGAACTTTATTGAAAAGTTTAGTTTTCCTGCTGATGACATGTCGCCTAGTAAATCATATTGCACTGGCATGTTTCTATGAAGGTTAGTTATATGGCTGGGTTTTTCTTTAAGTTTTTCCCCCTCCAATGTACATTTTTATGAACTGAACCCTCCTCGCCTCGCACAATGACGCCACATATGTTAAAACACACCAAACATGTTACCTGTTTTACACGGGCCTTTGCTCTTTTCTTGGAGGTTTTTGTTTAAGAACAACGCTTCTTTAAACTGACATATGTTCATATAGGTCCTCCCGTCTGATCCACAGAGAACCTCCTGGGTTTGACAGGCACACAGGGGCTCCTCCACCTCTCCGTCCCCCAGATTCAGATCATCCACATGGCAGAAGAGATCATCCCCGCAGAGACCATAGAAGACATTTCTGTCCCCAAGGTCACACGACTGTCCCTCTAAGTTTCCACACTCCTTACAACAGCCACAAGTGTCCAACACAAGCCCGGCTCTACAGCCCATCGTCTCCGGACAATACTCTGGTATACACTCCTCACAGTTGGTACTATTCCCATCATCATTATACTCATCTTCTATCTGGTCGTCATCTAACGTGTCGTCTGCGGTGTCAAAATCATCAAGTTTGTTGGGGAAACCCGCACAAAGTGTGACATTCAATAGTATTCCGCAAATAAGTACTACTCCCCATGGCACGTTGACTTTGGCCATGGTCATCCAGAAATGGAAATGGACTAAATTATCAAGAAAATATGCTTAAAAAAAAAAGTGTGACAATAGTCAGTAAAAAAAGAAGAACTACATTGCCTTTAATCTATAGGCTCCAGTCCAGAATGGTTGACCTGCTGCTGAAGACTTCCACGCCTGAATCCCTTGAGAATAATGTGCATTCCTATTGAATACCTCCTAAAAAAAGAATATAAGTCCATTCAACGCCAGTCTACAATAGTAAGACTTTCAAGCCAGTTTTAAAAAGTGATGTCTGAAAGTTCCCCCATGTCTGCATGCGATTAGGACCACAATACAGTGGCAAATGTTCTGCTGCTTTGATGTCAGTATAGACCCAACCTCTTCTCCCCATCCCCCAGCACTGCAGGTCTAGATGATGGGATGTCCTGTCAGTAGAACTGAGAACTGCGGGTCTAGATGATGGGATCTCCGGTCAGTAGAACTGAGAACTGCTACTATCCACGTAGCCTACCTAGGCAGGCTTTCCAACTCACCTAATACCCAGCAGACTACTGTAACATTACATAGGCTATTTATAGGACATCATATTTCCACAGAAGAATGAATGACTATGTCCATTCATATACTCACTCAAATGTTAGTCTCAATGGTAATACAGTCCCATATGGTCTAGCGGTTAGGATTCCTGGTTTTCACCCAGGCGGCCCGGGTTCGACTCCCGGTATGGGAACGACCATTTTATCGGAAATTTACTTGGGCTTTTCATTAGATCTTATGAGGTCAACAAAGCACTTCGGCAACATCGAAAACCACCGTAGTGCATTGCTGAACTGTAGTTACAGCAAAATTGGTGTTAAGGTCTATGGAGATAATTTAACTGTCATCAAACCTGGCAACCTCACTTCTGATCCACACAATGTCACACAAACACACACACAACGCAGGTGGCTAAAGTCCAACTGGCTTCGCTCACCCCGGAGGTAACACTTACAATGGCTGGTCGAAGAGGTTTAGAAATATACTTAGACTTACTGTCTCAGCCATGCAGAGCAATACACATCTTTGTAAATGTCAACAAAATCCCCCATAATGTGCGAACTGTGGCGCTGCGGAAAGGTAAGAGAGAGGAACAGAGATGCTAGCTTGTTAGCTAGCTTTAACAACGTTAGCAAACGAATATGGTTTTGTCTTTTTCTTTGTTGTTGTGTTGTTTATCATAATGACAAGTTCATGCGAACAGAAATGCATAGTTTATCCTACATCTACTGCATACATAGCACCTCTAAACTTTACAGAAGTTGCTAAAAAGCAACCTTGCTTTGAACTTTGTCCTTGTTGGCACATACAGTGATTGTAGCTTTACTGACCATGTTCGTCTAGTTCAGTGTCTTAAAGTCCAGTGTTTCTTTACACACTTGGGTTGTTTCTTTACACACTTGGCATGTTTCTTTACACACTTGGGTTTGTATCCATGCAGGTGAGCATACGACGCCAGATTTCGCTAAACTGAACCCCATGCAGAAAGTGCCAGTTATAGATGACAATGGTTTTGTACTAACGGAGAGGTAAGACAAGTATAACATTATTAAGACTAGCTAAGACCCCGGACAGTATTTAATAGATCGGTCAAATCAGTGTCATTCCAAGAAAATACAATGAACTTAAATTTGATCAGGTCTGCAACTCATGTAGCTTAACCCCTCATTTGCATGATCGGTGTGATCATTTTTATATATTGTTTTTATAGTGATGCCATACTGAAGTACTTAGCAACAAAATACCATGTCCCAGACCACTGGTATCCAAAGCAACCAGAAAGGAGGGCTAAAGTGGACGAGTACACAGCCTGGCATCATACCAACACACGACCACACGCTGCAAAAGTGTTCATACTGGAGGTAACCAATCACAACCCGCATGTTGCCAGTGTGCTCATCACTAAGGCATGTCACCTACCCAGAAACACACAATAATAATCATTAAAAACCTGCTTGTAAAGTTAATGGCACCTTCCAACACATGTACACGCCACACACCTCATCATGCAGAGTTAAGGAGAACACCTGTTCACCAGTGGGTGCTGATGTGTTTTGTACTAAGGGGGAGGGGATGGAAGCCAGGCAGGGCTAACATGACTAGAGAGATGGTCTTCAGCCCTGGTCTTCAGAGACACCCACCTGCCCTGTAATCATTATCAGGCTCCTGCATAGCTAGATATAACCCATTCATTTGAATCTGGAGTGTCAGTGGGAGAGGGAAACATCCTTAAGGCCCAGAGTTGAAGACCACTGCTCTAGACCAGGTAGTGATGTTCTGTTGTGTGTGTGTGTGTGTGTGTGTGTGTGTGTGTGTGTGTGTGTGTGCGCAGGTGCTGTTGCCCCGCATGTCTGGGCAGCCGAGCGACCAGGCCAAGGTGGAGAGGGCCGTGTCTGAGCTGAGTGTTACTCTGGACAAGCTGCAGGACATGTTCCTGAAGAGACAGCCCTTCCTGTGTGGGGACGACATCTCTCTGGCTGACCTGCTGGCAGTGTGTGAACTCATGCAGGTGGGAGGATATGACATCATAGAGCTACCTGGGCACTGGTCCTACCTTTCTGCTGGAAACGTTCTGACCAGCCTCCTTTGTTGTTGCTGTTCTTCCTCCAGCCTCTAGGGGGCGGCAGAGATGTGCTGCAGGATCGCCCTGCGCTGCAGCGCTGGCTGGGTCGCGTCCAGTCTGCTGTGGGCTGCTCCTTCGATGAGGCTCACTCTGTGCTGTACCGCCTCAGGGACAATGCAAAGGCCAAACTATGATGTCACCGGTTGCCAAGGTGTTCTGACAGAATTTGAGCATGAGCTCAGGTCATCAAAACCCTGGTCTTCCTCCTGTTCTCCTGTTTTGAGTCATGTGCACTCTTCCAACACACCAGATTCAAATGAACGGCTTGTTAACGACCATCTGCTGAGTTTGATTATGACTCATCTTTCCAATCAGGTGTTGGAAGACTAAAACGTTTAAAACATGCTGGACAGGAAGAGGAAGTCCTTATGACCAGGGCTGAGAAAGGCTGCCTTAACCAAGAAGCTTCTGATTGGGTGATCAGTTATGTAGAGACAACAGCCTTCTAGAAAGATCTACAGCCTTACTTCCTTTGAGAATCAACACAAATGATTTAAACACTAAACCTGATCAGCATTATTCTATGAAAACAAGCAATACCTTTGAATCAAGGAAGAATAGACCTCAAAGGAAACAGGCTTAATGTTTCACAATGTTACACATGTGTAAATATGCAATGTCTAATCTTAATAAAATTGGTTTTATTTATTTGTAGTAGAAATATATACACATATACACACACACACACACATCACGTTGATATGTTAATGAGCTGGGAAGGGGCCCTGGCGTTTGTCAGGTGGTTGGTCGTCCTCGCTGTCCTCTCTCTGCCTCTTCCTGTTCCCTGAGATGGTGCTGGCTGTGCTGCAGGTGGAGGTCTGGAACCAGAAAACAGCACAGGCGGAACACAGGCTCAGCGACCAGCTGTGTTCGACCAGCTCAGTGAACTATTCCAACAAGAGGAGCTGGACACACTGACAGTTAACCATTGGTAAAATCACACCGCAGGTGAGGTAGGGTGTTGCAGGGAGGGTTACCGCAGCAACGTCGGAATGTGCGGTGGCGGCTCTTTCGGACGGTGCTCCCCCGCTGTCGGACCACGTGCCGGGGTCATCGGAGTCTCCTGCGGCGAGCGCTGTGGCGTTGGGGTACATGATGCTGTGAGCCTTGTCCTTCATGTTGGGGTCCTGTGGGGAATCAGTCACACAAACACACTCACCGTCACAGATGCATTCTGGTCCACCTACACAGCATCAAGCAAAATGTCTACCTGTCCCACCAGGTGAAAGGAAGTAAGAACATCTTAAAAAATAATAGTGGTTCTTGTTGCTGGGATGCTTCTCTTGGTAGCTCACCTCCAACCAGGGATGTTTCAAAGCGTCCTCAATGGAGAGGCGCTCATTAGGGTTAACCACCAGCAATTTCTTCACAAGGTCCCTCGCTACACAGAAAACAGCCATTTAGTTACGTGACAGAAAAACGACCACAAACACACTGTTCAGGCTGTTCCAAACAGAACTGTGTCTCACCTGGTGCTGAGATTCTGTTCCATTTGGACGGGATGAAAGTGAAGATGCCTCTTGTGATCTGTTCAGGGACGGGGAGGTCTGACCAGTCAGTGTGGAAGGGAGGGTAGCCACCTAGACTGGGGGGTGCAGAGACACAGGGACAGCTGGTGAACAGGCTGGGAGAGCGCACACACACACACACACACGTATAAAGGGAGCGCTGTTTCAGAACACGAGTAATATCGTGCATACAGGCAGTGTTACAGATGTCAGTCAGGGTAATATTGATCAGGCAGTCAGGTTAGGACCCACCACACAAACAGCAGGACCCCCAGGCTCCAGGCGTCCACTGCCCGGCTGTAACCCACGGTAGCAGCGTCGGTGAACACCTCAGGCGCCAGGTACGTGGCGGTTCCACACAGCGTCCGCATCAGAGACTCCTCCTCCAGGATCTTGGACTGGTTAAAGTCCGTCACCTGGAACACAAGAGAAAGGATCACGACCCAAATTAGCAGAACCATCCCACCCAATCCTTGAGTTGCAGTCAACTGTATGATATATTTTTCTATAATAATGTTTTGGAGGCTTATCTGACCTTGATCAAACACTCATCTTCGTGAGAAGACAGAAGAATGTTCTCTGGCTTCAGGTCTCGATGAATGATCCCGTTGTTGTGAAGATACTAGAAAGCCAAGGACAAGGTGGAGTTATAGAGAGTCAGGACAGGACTGGAAATACTTCATATGTTTGGCCAGTGACCAGCGGGGGAAAACCACCTCAACGGCTTTCAACATCTGGTAGAAATACAGCTTAGTGATGGGCTCTGGTATCTGCTGTTTGGCCTTGACTCTGTTGAAGAGTTCTCCGCCTTCCATTCTGGAATACACACACACACATTATGCCACTCTATCTTCTGTAAGCTGGGTCAAGTGGGAGTTCCAAGGGTTCCCAGTAAGAGGCTGAGATAAAGAACCTGTCTATGTAAACAGAGTGCGCAAGACTTACAGCTCCAGAACTATGTAGTAGGAATCATCGGTCTGGTAGAAGTCTTCAGTCCTTATCAAGCATGGCTGAGCATGGGACGAGAAGTAAACAAGTTAACTTCATCTTCAGAGAACACAAACACACATAAACTTCCGCTACCTAAACATGCTTGTTACCATGGAGACATATAGCAAACCAACTGAGGCTACAGACAGTCAGTCAGGGCTTCTGACACACTCACATGGTCAATTCTCTTGAGGATTTCGATCTCTCTCTCTGCGTTTCTTGTGGCCATCTGTTCACGGAGAAACAACAACATGAGGATGACGTCTTTCAGCAGCCGTGTTTCCTCCAAAACAGGAAGTGGTCATACGTCACCCCGACAGAAGGGAAGTCGTTCTTCTTGATGGTCTTGACGGCCACTTTTTTACAGGTGGCTCTTTCAAAGGCAAGCCTCACCTCTCCACACACACCCCTGGGAAAAACACACACATGCTTAGTTAAGCACACACCTCGGACAGCCAACCCTATATCTACACATGCACACACACATCCATGCACGTGGACACACACACACACACACACACACACACACACACACACACAGGTGGGTTCCCCCCTCCCCTATTTGTACCAAAGTGTTTGAGATTCCAGCCACAGCTCACAGTACTCAGACAACACACTCACTTTCCAATATTTCTGGTGACTATGTACTTGTCTTTAAACTCTTTGGGCAGGTTGGTTTGTTCATCAGCCATCAGGTCAATGAACATGAATGCTGGAAGGAAATAACAAAACAGTATCATACAAGTCTACCCGCCATTACTGTGCTGTAATGATCAGACTGTCAGACTGTGTCTGATCATCACAACACAGAGAAAGATAGCCGTCATCAGACTGTCTGACAGAGTCAACTGTGCTGTACATGGCTGTAAATGTTTTTCATATTTTCGGAGGCGGTCTCAGTAATGTACCTTTATTTCGACAGTCGGTCAAAGCCAGCTCTGCATTGTTGGGCAGGGGTATCTTCTTTCCCTTCCCAATGAGCTGACTGTCAACGAATGTGCCATTCCCACTGTGATCTTCACAATACACTACATCCCCCTCCTGGAGGGTTGAATCAAGGGAACCCGTAATGACCAAACAGAACAGCGTGACAGCGTAACAGCGTGAACAGGAGACGATACTTACTCTGAAAATCCTGAAATGTTTTTTACTGTAGGTTTGGAACCTGGAGGAATTCTTGTGCATGCGTTCATCAAAACAGTAGTCGCATTTGGAGTCACGACCAAACCAGTACTGATCCTCGACACAGTCTAAACAAAACACAACAAAAAGAAAACACAAACAAGGATGGCAAAAGGAAACAAAGTGAAAATCCTAATTCCTCGATAAACATGGAAAGAGACAGAGAGAGTGAACAGCCCCTGTGGTGACCAGGGGAGCAGTGTGTGTCACTCACTGAGGACTCGGAAGCGTTTGTGCAGGGGCAGCAGGCGACCCCAGGGGCGGGGCTCCAGCTCCTCACGGATGGGGGACAGGTCTTGGACTGGGATGGTGTCCACGGAGCTTACGGTCCCTGATGTGGATGAGGATTGGCTGGCAGGTACGGATGATGAGCTGGAGCTACTCTGGCTTTGGGACTGGGACTGGGTCTGGGACTGGGACTGGGACTGGGACTGGGTCTGAGGCTGGGACTGGGTCTGTGGCTGGGACTGGGTCTGTGGCTGGGACTGGGTCTGTGGCTGGGACTGGGAGTCAGTTTGAGTCTGGGACATTTGTCGTCGTGTCCGTGTTCTACGCTGGGAGCCTGGAACCTTGGCATGTTCTTCAGACATTGCTGTACCGGTATCAGTCCGAGTCTACAGGGATAAAGACAAGACAACTGGGTTTGTGATGGAATGTGAAGGATCTGATCTCCCACCCCCACCCCCCCCCCCCCCCCCCCCCACCCCCCAAGCCAATTCAATTCTGGATTCAGTTTACATATAATGCTGAATGATATTAGTCATCTACTTAGCTATATGGCTGCGTGTGTTGACACATGTGTAATGAAACCCCCCTGGAAACACTTACACCCCAGGGGAGAATAGATTTGATAATATTTTGATTTCGTGACTCATTTTGTTTATCGTTGCCCAACTATATCCGGCCAGTACCAGCTAACTAGCCATTAGCTTTTTGAATGAATTAAGTTAGCTACCTCGTTGAAAGATCACTCCAGATTGAAGTACTACGTCTCAAACTGTAATTTAAATGCATTTTTATATTGATCTCTATTATGCATGAACACTATACTCACAATTTCAGGACATGTGATGAACGTGGAATAAAACCCGGGATTTGACACTGAAACATGTGCATTATTTTTCCAACAAACGTCATAATCTTAAGAACCAATAAAAAGTTCGGGTGTGTACACGTGATTTTTTCTCTGAACCAATAGAAAGTTGGGGTGTGCACACGTGATCTTTCATCTGTCAACTGATGTGTTCTCAGCGCTTCACAGTGATGATGAACAACATCTGGAGCTCCTGGACCATCTGGACAGTAAAGTCACTAGTTTAGATAAATAAATCTAGTCTAATCTGTATATATTGTTCTATTGTTAGCTAGATGTGCTATAGTGCTTCCGTCTCGTATTACAGCTAATTTATCCTGTCGAATTAGCTCTCGTAGCTAACCAGTTACTAGTAGTTACGCTATCGTAGCTGGAGCAGAATTGTCCTCCTTACTGCTGCTCCACATCATCCATCATGTCCAAACCCAAAACTGCTGCTAAAACTTTAATTATCGAAGACGGTAGGTTGCCGACCAGCGTTAGCTGTGCATTACTACGTTACAACCTATAGCAACTATACTATAGCAACTTCAATAGGATTCAACCATTATTTTTTTTATAGATGAAGTTCAAGAGGATGGAGACGAGTTGAATCCCTTCTCCTTCAAAGAGTTCATCCGCAGCAAGAATAAGGACCCTGATTTGAGTACAGATTCAGATGAAACCTTTTACCCAATGAGAAAGGTACACTTGCATGTAGATCTATCAATATCGATTAAACTTTAACTTTAAACTTTAATTTTACACCCAAAATCTCAAACCAAAGGCAGCGAGAAGTCTGACTACAGTTAGTGCCGTTAAAAAGGGCAAAGATGTCAGAGATGATTCATCCACTGTGTGTGTGTGTGTGACCCCTACAGAAGACATACGGCAGCAGCCTGCTGTCAGACAGACAGTGTCCACCTTACAGCCACCCAGACGGCACAGCTCGGCCAGGGGAGGAGTCAGAGGAGGAGTGGGCGGGCAGCTACGAGCCCTCCGCTCTGGAGGATGCCCAGGAGTTTGTCCTGAGCAGGACCGCAGACTGCAGCACGTATTCAGAGCCGTCCTCCCTCAACACGGAGGAGGACGTGTCGTGGCAGGAGGAGGCGCAGGGAGAGGAGGAGGAGCGGGGAGAGGAGCCGTCTTTGCTGGACGAGTCTCTGTGGCAAGGATCCAGGCAAGGCCCTGTAAACTATGAAGGGGACGATGAGACGTCCATGGTGGAGCTGACCTACAGGACCCAGACAGGCAGGCCAGAAGGGAGGAGGAACCATCTGCAGAAGGTTCACTTAAGACCTTCTCTGATCTACAAACACACCCTCCTGTACCTCCACCCACACTCCCACACACTCCCTCTCTCCACATTCAGTAATCTGCACATTGTGGGAGAGGACGGCCCA
This sequence comes from Neosalanx taihuensis, assembly GCA_030340665.1. Taxonomy (NCBI): domain Eukaryota; kingdom Metazoa; phylum Chordata; class Actinopteri; order Osmeriformes; family Salangidae; genus Neosalanx; species Neosalanx taihuensis. The sequence continues at coordinate 1,578,058 of CM059316.1, read as the reverse complement.
GTTGATGTGCGGTCAGGAGTGTTTGACAGCTGTTCTCTCTCTCTTCTCAGCTGCAGGATGAAAACGCTCAGCTCCGGAAGAACGTCAGATCTCTGCTGAAGAAGTCAGAGAGTGACGATCACAGGTAGCTGGGTACACACTCACACAACACACACAACACACACAACACACACAACACACACAACACACACTCACACTCCACACACAACACACACAACACACACAACACACACTCATACTCCACACACAACACACACTCACACAACACACACTCACACTCCACACACAACACACACTCACACAACACACACAACACACACTCACACTCCACACACAACACACACTCACACAACACACACAACACACACTCACACTCCACACACAACACACACTCACACAACACACACAACACACACTCACACTCCACACACAACACACTCACACAACACACACAACACACACTCACACTCCACACACAACACACACTCACACAACACACACAACACACACTCACACAACACACACAACACACACTCACACTCCACACACAATACAGCTTTAGATAGTTATCCTGGCTGTGTGCATGCTGAAGCTGCTACAGTATGTGAAGTGCCAACATCACTAGACGGTGTTAGTGATGGATGTTTTTCTCCTGCAGACTTCAAGAGCTCACAGAGGAGCTGCATAAGAGGAGACTGCAGGAGGAGAGGGAGGCCCAGACCCTGGAGACCATGGTCCACTCTGTGGAACAGAACCTGCACCTGATGACAGTAAGAACCTGGGTGGTCTCTGAGGGCGTGGCACCAACCATACCTGACCTCTTACTAACAACGTCTGAACTGAACACTGATGCATTCTTGAACGTGGGAACTGTTTGTGTTTCATCTGAACAGAAACGAGCGGTGAAGGCAGAGAACAGCGTGACCAGACTCAAACAGGAACTTCATCAGTTGCAGGTTTGGATTTATTGATTAGAGGGTTGGAATGCTGGTGAGGTTATAGTTGTGCAAACATATATATGAATAGTGATGTGTGTGTGTGTGTGTGTGTGAGAGAGATTTCTACGGAGAGAGAAACTACCCTGAAACATGTTCCCTGGTCTGGATCTTAGATCTCAGCCTTGACTGTCACCATCACACACAGTAACCAATAGAAACAGGAGTAAGTTCTGGTTGTCTTGCAGGGCCAGCTGGAGGGCTACAGGTGCGAGAACGAGAGACTTCGAGCGGGAGAGACGAGGACCCTGAACACCATGAGGCAGAATGCTCAGGCAGCCTCAGAGTACCTCAACAAAGCAGCTCTCAACGCAGAAACGTCCATTAAGTACGTCCGAAAGCAGCCAAATCGAATTACCGCTGTGTTACCGTAGCTGAGCGTCCCTTTAAGTGGACTTTAGGAAGTGACAACATTAGAACGTTAAACTGCGAGGTGAAACACACACTCCACACACTCTTCAACAGTGAACCCTCTGTGAGAGCTGCTCTGCAGGACATTGTGCTCCTTGTCCAAGCTTCTTAAATCAGTTTGTGTTTTACCCTTACAGGCAGTTGTTGACCGGAGCAGAGACCTTGTGTTTGGTCTCTCAACTGCTGCACTCCATCGACAAGATAAGCGACCTTCAGAATGAAAACTGAGGGATGGAGAGACATTATTTATTCCTCAACCAATGGGAGCAATGTATCCATTTATTCCACAGCCAATGGAAACATAGATTTAGGAAGAGCCAATGGGGAAAGCTTAGTGCCCATCACTGGTGTTTGGGACCAGGTCAGAAGAGAATCACTAAAACTGTTGTGACACATCTTGCACATCCTTTTAATCTTTCTACACAACGTTTAAACACACTAACATCTGTTTGTTGCCAAATTATTTCTAAATGGGAAATAACTGTACTCAATGTGATCATGATAAAAATATTCTCGTATACCTTTTAACATGTCTTTTAGATCTATTTTGTCAGTTTATAAACAATGGCTGTCTGTGACTGTCCACTATTCAGACTTGATCTGTGTTAGTGTGGTCAGTTGGCTGTTCCAGTGTTCCACCCAACGTTGTAACTCCCTCTGCTGTGTCTGAATCTCCTCATTAGCCTGCTGCTGCACCTTGCTGCAGTGCTCTTCATATTTCTGTAACACACACACACACATCAGTTTGTGTGGAGGGGCAGGGTGTCATATGATGCGTGTTACTGGCGTGTGCGTGTGTCACCTGATACGTTGCGTCCCGAGCCTCGACCGTTCGCAGGTGGCCCAGAGTGGTTGTTGCCGTGGTGATGGAGGCGGTTGTTGTTTTGGCCGTAGCTGGGTCACCCAGACTCATTGTGAAATGAGCGATCCCTGGCCAAGTCCTGTCACACAGACACACACACAACACACACACACACACACACAGTCTAGAGTTCTTCTGAACCTTCATCCATTTGTCACAGTACCTTGTTATCGTCCACGGCCAATAGAACAACACTGATCATTCCTGAATGAACAATTCTGATCTTTAACAGTGGGTCTCCTCCAGCCCAGTGTTCCCCTGTGGTCTGCAGGCTTTAGATTAGATTAGATTCAACTTTATTGTCATTACACAAGAACAAGTCCAGGGCAACGAAATACAGTTAGCATCCAACCAGAAGTGCAAAACAGTTATTAACAACAGAATATAATAATATGGATATACTCAGAATATACAATTTTACCTGCTTCCTCTCTGGATCTGAGCTCCTCCAGATCTCTGTTGCAGAGTGTCGGCCTGTTTACGCCGAAGCAGGGTGGTGACTGTTTCCTTTCTGGTCTCAGCATCTGCAAGACAAACCCACGCTTACGGCTCTGTGGATGAACAAGCACGGGCTCACACAGCTGGTCCTCACACAGCTGGTCCTCACACAGCTGGTCCTCACACAGCTGGTCCTCACACAGCTGGTCCTCACACAGCTGGTCCTCACACAGCTGGTCCTCACACAGCTGGTCCTCACACAGCTTGTACTCACGTCCAGGCAGCACCTGGTCCACGGTCAGAAGGCTGTCCATCTGGAAGAGCAGGTTCTCTGTCAGGGAGGCCAGCGATGACACAAACTCCTCACCCTGTCTCCTCAAACTCTCCTGACAGGAAGCAGCAACGACAAAACAGAAAAGAGGATCATCTTAGCTTAGACTCTGGCTAGGATCTGGGTCAGAGTTCACAGGTCGAGGGTCACAGGTTAGGGTGAAAGGTAGTAGCACCAGGTGGGTAAGGGGTCAGTGTCCAGGCTGACCTGTAGCTCTAGCTGAGAGTTGAGTATGTCCTTGGCCAGCTTCCTCTGCCTGCAGGCCTCTGATTGGCTCAGGGCCTGCAGCTCTGCCTCACAGGCTGGGTGGCTCAGACGCACACTCAGCTGTTTATTATGCGCCTTCTGGAAACACACAAACACACACAATCTATGCACGCACACATCTATACACCAACTGGACTTCCTGGCTGCATGATAACAGTGGTAAACTCTGTACCACACTACAGTCAGGCCACCTTCATGTCCTCGCTGGTCTTCACGGTGCTCTGTAGAGCCTGGTGAATCCTGCTCACTTCCTGGTCTAGGCTGGTCAGGTGCTGTTGCCCCAGGTTACAGAACAGCACTTCCGGAACCTTGGACAAACACTCTTCAAAGTCTTCCAGCTGCTGACGGAACTCTGGACGATCGGTGACCGGAACAGACCAGAGATCCATTAGAGTCGTTAAACCAAGATATCCTATTTGATTGTTTCATCGACAGATACAGATTTGTTTTCTTCAGGCTGGTTTCAAGTTTCCAACTTGTTGATACAAAAATACGACAGCCAAACATCCCTGTTCCTGAAATCCCTGTGTGTGAGTGCTAACCTTGGACACAGTCGCTGAGGTAGTTGTGAGCTTGGCTCTGATAGGCCAGCAGCCTCTTGTTGATGTCCTCAGCACACTGCTCGAAGGTCTCCTGCAGGAACTGTACACGCATCACCTGTCGACGCTCCTTCTTCTTATAGAAGTCCTGCTTTCATCCACAAAGACGTAAAAAAAGTACACAGAGAAACTACAGCAGGCAACTAATGATGAAAAGGTAACAATACTGTGGTGGTTAAGAGTTACGACATCAGGGATAATGTTGGTAACATTTGGGAACATGTTACGGTTGTTTTTGGAGATGAAAACTTGCGTTCTGCACCTCAGCCAGCAGCAGAAGAATGTCGTTGGTCTTCCACAGGATAGCAGCCACTGCAGACTTGAAGGTAGGTCTGGAACAGGCAGGAAGTCACAGTTCCACATTCAAAGTGCGGACATGGATCACTGGTGTTTAAGACAGTTTAAGGAGGTGAGTGAACCCACATGGCTTCATCGTCAGGTTTGGAGCCAAACACATGGAACCTCTTATCAAAGCGGGTTGGTTTGGAGAATCTTCTCACACTACGATGAAAAGAGTCAAGATATGAAGAAATGTATGTTTCTACAGTTCTACGAGTGTCTAGAAGTGTGGCTGTGTGTGTATTGTACAATGCATGTGTGTGTGTGTATTGTACAACGTGTGTGTGTGTACCTCTGAGCGCTCTCAGCAGAGTGTCTGTGAAGGGGGTCCGGGGTGACCCGACTGTGGGTCCGTCCCTGCTTATGACCTGAGCCAACAGGAGACGACAACCGGACTACGAAACACACACACAGTGTCAACACTGTAACTCACACCGAAGCTCACCTCAACACACACACACGCACCTGTGGCAGAAGCAGATCCTCGCTCCCCTGCCTCTGAACGGGATTCCCGAGGAGGGGTGGGTTTGCTGAACCTGAAACACACACACACACACAAGCAGAGACCCAACATCAGCCTGTGTATGAGGTAGCTGACAGAAGCAGTGTGGGCCCCCCAGCCAGTGTCACCTCAGCAGGCCCTTGACGAGCCCCACAGCCGGGTCATCTAGGAGGGACACGCCCATGCGGCTGGGCTGCAGCAGACTCTCAGCAGCAGCAGGGATGGCTGACCTCTCCTGCTTACGTGACTTGCTCCGGGCGGCAAGCGCAAAGGAGCCCTGGAGAGGACAATCTGGGAGCGGCGTCGCCATGGAGGGGTCCTGAACACAAACACACACACACAGGTTGTAACTCAATCACACACACACACACACACACACACACACACACACACACTGGTCGTAACTCAGACACACACACAGACAGGTTGTGCAGGATTGATGAGTGTGTAAAGAGCGTCTGGAGCAGCTGGTTTACCAGGAAACTCTCCAGGTACTGGCAGTGAGCCTTCAGCTCCTCCAGGACAGACCAGTTAAAGCTGAACATCTCCTCTGTACTGACCGTCTGCACACACAGACCAGAGCAGGGACACTGATCATCTGTACTGAACATGGACATTCCCAGTGCACATGCCTGGTGTTTCAACTCATGACACATGACAGAGGAATAGTTCCATTTGAAGGCTTAGATATAGTTCAGTGATAGAGCATTTTAATTCAGATCAAAAGTCCAAACCTTGTGCATTGCTTTGAATAAACACTACTTATGTCTGTACCTCCCCTGGTCCTGCACAGGCAGTGATCTTCTTCTGCAGCTCAGCCAGCAGGTTGCTGATCTTCTTCTTCTGCGTGTTGCACTTGCAGGCCTGCAACAGGTCAGCAGCTCATGACACCGCCCACAGGAGGGAGGGGGGGGACACACAGGCTCCCACACTTCAGACCACGCTCACCTCACTCTTTATCTGAACCTGAGTGTTGGTCAGCATGGATTGGATTTTCTCCAGGAACTTCATGTCCACGATCAGAAGGTGGAACTTCTCCTCAAATTTGCTGACCGCGTCTTTCGCCTGGAGAGGAATTGCATTAGAGAGGTCAGTTAAGCTTTGGTTCTACTGGCCCCTGCCTCAGCCTCCACCCCACCCCGGGTTCCTACGCCACTGCTCCACCCACTGCAGTCCCCGGCCTCAGCCTCTACCTGGTCCAGACACTTGGACTCTGTCATGTCCATGTCCATGACAACGTTCTCCTCGGTGGCGTCAATGTGCTTGCTCATCTTCTCTAGACACTTGTGATACACCTCAATCTCCTTAGGGGTGAAGTTTCCCCCCTCAGAGAACAGCCTGCACAGACACATCCAGGCAGACTGTTAGAGTGGGCAGGAGAGGAGGAGAAGAGAGAGGAGGAGAGAGAGGAGGCGAGGAGGAGACAGGATCCTACTTGAAGGAGGTGAGCAGCTTGGCGTTGCTCTGCCTCAGTCCCTCCAGCTTGGCCTCCAGGGAGTGTCTGAACTGCCTCTGGGACATCTGGATCACCTCCACATGCTTATCCAGGCTGGCCTGCAGCGTCGCACACAGACCCACCAGCCTGCAGGGACAGAACACACACACGCGCACACACACACACACACACACACACACACACACACACACACACACACACACACATACACACACACAGGTCATGCTGACAATAAAAGACTTGAACTTGAACATTGTACATGTAGGATTTCCAAAACATGCAGGGGAGGAGAGAGAGTGAGGAGAGAGTGAGGAGAGAGTGAGGAGAGAGAGTGAGGAGAGAGAGTGAGGAGAGAGAGTGAGGAGAGATGAAGAGATGAAGAGAAGAGAGAAAGACACACGATGAGACAGTCTGAGTAAGGATGAGTTCTCACACATCAGACTTGTTGGCTTTGCCAAAGCCGTCCTCCAGACTGCAGATGTGAGTCTTGAAGTCTTCAGTCAGCTTGTTCTGCTGGAGCTGCAGCTCTTGGAAGTCTGTCCTGCAGTCCTGCAGAGCCTGCAGCACGCCCTGACAGTGCCTGTCCACACGGTCCCTGTGCAGCACCAGCTCCGCTGCACACACACACGCACACACACACACACACACACACACACACACACACACACAGTCCCACCGTCACACACTACTATCACCACGCAATCAATTTAGATGCAGGACTATTTCTTAATAAGATCAAAACCAAATAATGAACTAAACGTCAGAATATCATGAGTGCTGACTGGCTCGTGCGTTATGGACGTCCGTCTGGATCCTGCGGGCGCGGGGCTGGTGCAGGTGCAGACGCAGGTCATGTTCCACCTGCATGGCCTGCTTCCTGGCTGCCAGCACCACCATGCTGCTGCTCAGAGCCGAGTCGAACCTCTCCTCCAGGTGCTCAAAGTAGGCCAAGCGCACACTGACGTCAAACGCACAACAGAATGTCACACACACACACATACGACATTGAACACACTCACACATATATAGTCACCTACTCTCTGAGCATCTGGCAGAGCAGGGAGGCAGGGAGGGAGACCAGCTGTGTGTCTGGGTGAGAGCTAGCTGCAGGGTCCCCCTCCTGCCGACACACCCAGGCTGGGCTGCTGTACTGCTGGCCCCGCTGAGTCACAAACACGTCCTTGGACTGGAAATCCCACAGCTCCACATAGGAGTCTGGATCCTCCTGGAACACACAGTCACTTTGCTGCTTTACCAGGTTCACAACAGCAACAAGAGAGGAGAGAGCAGCGACATAGCTAACGACCTGCTTCTAAAACCCATGAGCACCTATAGGAGAAATAGAAGGGCTGCTATTGGTTAGCTACCTCATGGAAGAGAGACAGGAAGGAGGGCTGCTATTGGTTAGCTACCTCATGGAACAGAGACAGAAAGGAGGGCTGCTATTGGTTAGCTACCTCATGGAACAGAGACAGGAAGGAGGGCTGCTATTGGTTAGCTACCTCATGGAAAAGAGACAGGAAGGATAGCTGCTGTGAGTTTGTGTTCCTCTGCAGATCTTTCTTCCCCTGTCTGCTCACTTTCTTCCTCTTCAAAACAACTCTCCCGCTCGAATCTGTGGACGTTAGAAACCATTAACACCAGTCCAGAACAACATGAACTAAGGGAAGGGGTGTTTAGGAGCCAACGCAGCCCACAGGAAGGGTTCTTACCCAGGCTTATGAGAGGACACCGAGCCTGGACCTCCTCTGGGTCCTTAAACACAAAACCTGAGATGGTTGAACTTGTCTACGCTGCTCAACCCCAGATGTACATGTGTGTACTGGTTGTGTGTGTTTGTGTACTGGTTGTGTGTGTTTGTACTGGTTGTGTGTGTGTTGACCGTACCAGGCTGTAAGTGTGCTCTACGTTGAAGAAGCGGCTGACCGCAGAGCTGTAGGTCTGCAGTTCCACCAGGATCATCCCAGGGAAGCTGTCCATAACCTCCAGCTCCTCTCTGTGACAGCTGATGTATCTGTACACACACACACACACACACACACAAAACACAACCAGTACACTCACACACAGACACACACACAGCAGCAGAAGCTTATCAGAAACGAGCTCTGGGCAGAATCATTCATGCAGCTTCGTCACCATGACACCAGAGACTGTAGAGGCCGTCTGCAGATCTGTACCCTTGTTTGACTTCCTCCAGGGAGGCCAGGGTCTTCTCCAGACTGGCCTTCAGTGTCTCCTCTGTGCTCTCCTGCCGCAGTCTGTCCATCAGGACATCAAGATTAGCCTCCTTTTTCTGCGTGACACACAGACGCACACACACAACGCTTGTAGAGGCAGGATCCTATTTGACAATCATCTAGTAGACGCTTCCATACAAAGACACATCCAGTATGGGGGGTGTGGTGATTGGTCTGGGCCAGTATGAGGGGGTGTGGTGATTGGTCTGGACCAGTATGAGGAGGTGTGGTGATTGGTCTGGACCAGTATGAGGGGGTATGGTGATTGGTCTGGACCAGTATGAGGGGGTGTGGTGATTGGTCTGGGCCAGTATGAGGGGGTGTGGTGATTGGTCTGGGCCAGTATGAGGGGGTGTGGTGATTGGTCTTGGTAGAGAGCTTCACCTTGGTCTCCAGGTTGTGGGCGGTTCGAACCGCCTCCAGCTGTTCCTGCAGATCTTGCTCTGTCTTGTGAAGGCCGGCGCTGTGGGCCTCCCACAGGTGAACAGCACCATGACACACCTTGAACACAGACCTGCTCAGCAGCGACACCCTCTTAGCCAAACTCTCGAAAGCACTCTGGAAGTCAACAGGAAGACAAGTAGGTATAGGAGGTAGGGCACAAATTATAGGGGACTAGAAGATAGGAGATGACTTGGGGATGGGAGCTACTTTGACAAACTGACATCCATGCTTGCGATGCGCTCCTCTGCCTCTCTCTGGGATTGACCAATCACAGACAGGAACTCTCCGTTGATGACGGTCTGGACTTCCTCTGCTGACAGCCCATAGGTGGAAATCTCCTCCTGCAGATTCAAGTATAACTGGAAGTAACCGGGCACACAGGAAGTCACACGACTGCTTCAGCCTGGGCAAGAGGAAATGACATACCCTCTGTCTCTGACAGCAAACTGACTGAAACCTGTGCATCAGGTTGTATTTACTGTGATGTTTCCTACCAGGACAGCTATAGTGGCTACAGGTGAACCAGGATGTAGGCCTACCTTGCATTTGTTAACTTCTGCTAAGCACTCCTGCCAGGTGGTCTCATAACAAGACCCCAGCTTCTTCACTAGGTCAATGTGCAGACTGTCTGGAAAACACACATACACACACACTTACATTCAGTCGTCTTGTTGAAGACTATTACAGAGAATGACAGTTGAAAGGCTTTTGGCCAGTATAATAAACAGTAATGGTTAAAGGGAGCATGAACCTACCGATCTCTTGATTGATAGACGTTAGAGAATTGTACCACTCAGTGACCAGTGGCTTTGAACAACTTGGAGGGATCAAGGCGCTAAAATATCGAAAACATCAGATAAACCTCTTGGCCTCGGTAAACATCACTTATATCTTGCTTGGACTCTTAAAGGTGATCATATGGAAGCCTGTGGAGGACATGCTGGGATGATGTGTGTTCCCTCTGCCCACCTGAGTGACTGGAGCACAGCACAGCGCCGCTGGTTGAGGCTCAGCTGCTGCTCCCTCATGCGGTCCAGGGAGGCCTGCACCTCCGGGGGCTGCTGAATACCAGGGCTGTCCATGAAATCTCTGAGGAGAAAAAAATAAATACAAAAAAAATCTTCTCACAATTCCAGCACGATGCAGATAAGACTAGAAATGTACAGTTGGGGTATAAATAAAAAGGAGTCAGACAACTGAAAAAGCCACAGTGGTGCCCTGGGTCGTACTTGAACGTGTTGATGACGCCCTGGACCTTCTGCCTCCTCCAGTCCTGCAGCTTGTCCTCCCAGTGCAGGCGGTCAGACAGCTCTTTCTCCAGGTCCTGTTCCATCAGCTTCAGGTGCAGCGTGGACACCGCCCTCTGATTGGCCAGCAGAGCCTGGTTAATCCTCTGTCAAGGAAACACTTTGCTGTCAGGGTCAGTCTGCAAGGCAGGCTTCTAGAAGCTTCTTAAGGACCCCTTTATGAGAGAGAGACCTTACTTTTTACTGAGCGAACAATTCAAGAGAATCAAAGGGGGGTTGTTTCACAAGTAAATGGTCCAGTGTGAAGTGAGGTGTGGGTGGACTTTCTCTGCCAGTGAGTCCTGTCCTACCATGGCTTCACTGTCCATGAGACGATGGACGTCTGGAGGCATCACAAAGCTGATCTTCACCAGGAGTCCCGTGTATTTGCGCAGTAAAGCTGCGATCTAAACACAAACAATCAAAATGAGTGAGACTTACACACACACGTTGTGCACACACAATACTATTACCACACACAGCCTCACCATAGCTGCTCTCTCTGACTCAGTCTCTGTGAGGAGGGTATCCAGCTTCTTAACACAGCTCCTCCTCCTCTCAGACTCCTCCCTCACCGCTTCCCACAGGGCGTGGAGATCCTGCAGAGAGAGAGAGAGAGACAGAGAGAGAGAGACAGAGAGAGAGAGAGGGAGAGAGACAGAGAGAGAGAGAGGGAGAGAGAGAGACATAGAGAGAGGGAGAGAGAGAGAGAGACAGAGAGAGAGAGAGAGACAGAGAGAGAGAGAGAGAGGGAGAGAGAGAGAGACATAGAGAGAGAGAGGGAGAGAGAGAGACAGAGAGAGAGAGAGACATAGAGAGAGAGAGAGAGAGAGAGAGAGAGAGAGGGAGAGAGACCTCAGCTGTGTCCCAGACAGTCCCTGCTGCCACCCAGAGGCACTGGTCTCACCTGCAGACTGAAGCGCTCCAGGTCCTCTAGTCCGTCCATCGCCTGCATGTGTTTCTTCACCTTGACGTCGTGCTCAGAGAGCTGCAGGACCACGTCTTCACCTGTTTGTCGGATTCGGTTCTCAAACTCCTGACAGGGAACACAAGAGAAAACACACAGCAAAAACAACCCAAGGTTTAACATCTGTCGTGGGAGGGGGGGGGGGGGGGCGTGTGTGACTGAGTGAGGGTGAGGCTGGGGTCAGGCCTTAAGGGCAGAGAGGTCAGAGGTCAGATACCAGGCTGATCATGGACAGGTCGTGATGCAGCTGGGCCACAGTCTCTGTGTGATTTTTCTCTTTCCTCTCCATCATCCTCTGGAGGATGTCAGAGGGGGGTCTGTCCGTCACTGGGGGGGGGGGGGGGGATTATGAGAAAGGTAAACTTGAAATGTGTTTCTAAGGTGCTGGAACAACATATAACCAGATGTAGTTGGTCAAATATTGTCTGAATGTTTCCGAATGCTGAATACTTGCCGATAACATCAGGCAGACCTCGAATCTCCTCCTCGATCGACTGCTCCTCACACGAACGAGGTCCAGACCCAGAGAACAGCTGGTCCCTGAGTGTCCACCACACACGCATCATCAAAGTTATCCCTTTCCAATATTTAGACTCGAACATGTGTATTCATTGTTGTTTTTTGTTGTTGTTTTCTTGCATTAGAGTAGCTTCTTACTACCTTGCAGGCCTGTCCCGTAAGCCTGTCTTGTGGTCAGACTGACCCCGGGTCCAGCGCTGCTGCTCATGCCCAGAATCATAGTCGGTCCCACTGTGAGACAGATCCCCACTGGCAGGTACAAACCCATCCTTCAGTTCCCTTCTCCTGCGAGATTCATGTAAAGCCCTTGACAGCTGTACCTATGGGGTCCAGTGGAAATGCGCTCAATGATCAGCTATTGTATGTTTAATAACTTCATCAGACTTTAAACGTGATAAAAAGATGAATACCTGAGCCTCAAACATTTGACGGTAGACTTTTCCACTTGGAACCACACGGGACTTCGCCATGATGGAACACTGGTCACACTGGGACTCACAGTAATACTGGCTGGCTAATGTTGGCTATCGGATGACACAGCTAGCTTGTCAATTTCAAATTAGTTGAACAACATCCTTACTCCGTATCCTAGACTATCATAGACTCCATAGTTTTTACAGGTTTTGGTGTGAAAGCATGTAAACAGTAAAGCAAATTAGGTTGCTTGACTTTCTCAACTATCCGCTGTTTTGACAAGTAGCGCTCAGCGTCCACTAGTTACCATGGCAACAGACACCACGCCCCCCACCCCATTCATCCTGATGCTTCCTTATCTCGTGCCCTATTGTTTATATGCAGTTAAACAAAATAACAACGCAGATACAAAAAGAAAGGTTTTGTTTTTATTAATTAACAAACACGGTAGGATCCACTTAAACAACATACAACATAACCAAAGAGATTCGTAACCATGCATCAAGTCAACCATCCGAGTCTGTGTTGTCACATCCGCTGCTGTCGTCATGAGGTGGAAGGACTCGGCTGTGGACCTTTGACCTTAGGGCAAGTTTTCTAATGAGAGAAAGAGACTTCATTATTTTCCTCAGTCTTAATTTCTCACTATTTAGACAAATCCCATGGTTTCCATTCATATTGAAAGCACTCACCTCCTGTAGTCAAAGTTACACCTCAGTCGTGGTAGGGTATAAACCACTGAACATCCCAAGGGAGTGAGTTCCTATCCACACACACATCATAACATTTAATACATTCACTGAGATAGTACCATTTCAGATTGAAACGTCATGGTAACCAGACTTACAGCAGAGTGGTTCTGCTCCCTGTCTCCGTGTGCAGGGTTCTGCTTGTTCTCATCGTTCTCTACCAAGGTTCCACTAACATCTTCACTGCTGGCTGTTAAAACACAGAATCTATTTAAGGTTTCCACTTCACCACTCATTCACTCAGCGATTCAGTCATTCATACCTGTTATCTCCCTCATTCACTCACTCATCAAGTCACAGTTGTTCCCGATATTGTTGTTGATTGTTTCCTTGTGAAAATGTAACACTGTACCTTTTCTTTCATTAATTAACTTCTGCCTGCAGTCCTCCTCACTGGTGGTCTGGCTTCCCTGAAAGAAACACACACACACACACACACACATTCAGAACACACACAAATCAAACACATTTCTAACAGGAAACAGTACTGCAGAAGGTCAGCTGGTCCACAGCAAGCCAGAGTCACAATGTGTCACATGATGCTGCAATCGTTCATGAAAAAAGGAACACAAAGAAAGGTGAAAAGGAAGTTCAGTGGCCCTTTGCAGAGACTCGGAGGCCATGTTGTTTGCAGGACCAGTTCTCAATCATTTACTACGCAGGGATGGATACTACTCGATATGAAGATGATCCTCAATTCTCCTTATGACAGGCGGCCTTGTGAAAAGAATCTCAGAATATTGCGAGATCAAGGCTGTTTAAAACAAAAAAATTATTACATCTGAGATTTGTAACAGCCTAGAGCTTGTTTACCCAAAATGCACCTTGAACTTCTGCTGTGTAGAGTGCAAATTGCATCCTGGAATCTGAATGAACATCAAAACTACTATAAAAGAGCGTTGTGAGAGACTCATCCTGACGTCGTGATTGGTGAATTGTCTGCGGAGGCGTGTCTTGAGGGCTAGGACTTCCCCCTCCTTGCGGAACAGTGTAGCCTGCAGGTCATCGCAGCGTTCTCCCAGCTCACGGATCTGCCTCCGGTACTGATCCTTCTCCACAAGGTTCCGGCAGTTCTCCTGGTGACTCTCCTCTCTGGAAGCCAGGGCCTATAGAACACAGCAGCACATCAACACTCCTGACACACACTAACTTAAACACTTATTTCAAAGTTAGTGTGTGGAAGTTATGTACTACTTTTTTAGTAAATATTCAGGACATTCACATGACTAGTAAATATTCAGGACATTATATTCACTGCCATCCTGCTTCTATGAAGTACTACACTGACACTATAACCTATGACTGTTTCCTGTCCGACTATGCAGTTCTCCTGAGTAGTTCACCTTGTTTCTCTCCTTCATCACTTCCTCCAGCTGCTTCAAGATGTCCTCCATCCTCTGCCGGTACATCTTGGTGTCCTTCTTTAACGTCGTGCATTTCAGCTCCAACACCTCCTTCTCCTCCCAGTACTACAAGTATAACATCAACTATGCTATTAGTCCTGCTGAAACTGCGGCTCTTTGTTGTAGTTGTTTTGAGGGGAGGGGGAGGGGCAGGTGCTGAACAACCTACCTTGTCCCTCTGTTCCTGAGAGAGGTGCAACTCTCTCTTCAGGCTGTAGATGCTGTTTAGCGGATCCCCATTGACTGGTGAATCTTTATCCTTCAGACCCCCAGACACCTGGCTCTGCTCCCCCAGACTTCCTGGGACTCCTTGGGACTCCCAGGACAAACTCTGGGCCTCCTGGTCCACAGCCTTCTGATCATCAACACCATCTTTCCCCTGCTTGTCTGGGAGTTGGCAAGGCACATCTGACGAGTTCACCTGCTGTTATAAAAACACACTGTCAGCATCCGAACAAGATGGTTATGAGGTTTGAGTTGGTGTGCTGCTGCGAGAATTGAAACGTTTTACCAGTTATTTGTATTTATTTTGATATAAACATGGCGTACCTTGGTCTCTAGCTCCTGAATTGGAGCTGAAAGAAGGTGGTTCTGGTTCTGCAGCTGTCTCAGCATGTCCTGACCAGGCCATCTCTCCACAAAGTTCCTCAAAGACACAGTTCGCCGGTGCTGGATCTGAAAATCACTTTCCGCCTTCATCAGGTTGTGTTTGAGCTTCTCAATCTGAGGCAGAAAAAAGTAGAGGGACATAACCGGGGTAACAGTGAGTCGCAATGCAATGTTTTTAAAATGGCGCTGACACATTCTACATGGGCTCAAAACCTGGCTACGAGAGCTGAAGTAAGCTTCAGGGTCAAGGGTTGAGGGTCACTGATTAGGTCAGCAGGTCAGGGTGGAGTAGTCACCTCCAGCTGTAGGTCTCGGCTGGCCATTAGAGCGCAGTTCTTCTCCTCGCTCAGCTTGGTGACCTGGAGCATCAGACTGTAGTTGTCATCCTTCAGGTGACGGAGTTCCTCCAGGTATCGATCCCGCTCCACCCTGACACGCTGCAGCCTGTCCTGCTGGGTCTGCGGACAATCAACCAATCAATCGATCAATTAACACGATAAACTTTCATCTAGAACAATTCCTCTGTGTTTGAATGTGATGCTGTCATGACGACATCACCTGTAGTTCTCTCTCCCTGAGCTGCTGCTGTCTGGCTGCATCCTGCAGACCTGCTGCTGCTTCCTGTCTGTGTCTGCGCTCCTCTGCCAGGCCCTTCTGCAGCCGGGTCACCTCCGACATCAAGAACTGGGTCAACCCTGACTCCCCTACTGTGTCTGAGTACACACATAAACAGAGAGAAACACACACACACACACGACAAACACACACAGAAACGAGCACATATACACATGTACCCACACAAAATCTGTCAAATGAGAAACACCTAATACATAAGCCACACTTTGACTAGAGTTTAGTTTGACTGCATGACTGAATGGGATTCAGGAATGATCTGCTCACCGACTAGCATGGAGAAGGCTCGTGCTGGCTCTTTGCCTGTGATCTTGCGGTACAGCTGAGGATAGTCCAGCTCCAAACTCTCCAGGAAAGCCACATGACCCTTGACCCCTGTCCTTTGCAGAATGTCCAGCAGGGCACCTGAGAACAAGTAGAAAACAGTGAAAGCATCCATCACAATAATTCCTCAAAGGCTAATATGGTTCACCAGACCAGTCTGTTGAAAGGGGAGGACAGGTTTTTGTTGAATATTTAAAACACAGATGTCACGATATGATGAACCTGTCTACAGACTGAGAGTGTCAAGTCTTGTGATACTGTCTAATCCAGGCAGCCCTCTTACCAACTCTCCGCCTTCGGAGCACGAGGCTGGGGTCGTTGAAGATCTGCTCCTCGTCCTCACAGCTCAGCACCTTGCACTGGCGCAGGTAAGGAATGATGCGAGATGGCTCGATGGTCTTGATCAACAGCAGTCTGTAGTCCTCTAACTGCTGCCAACACTCTTCGTCCTCCATCGCAACTGTCTCTAACTTGAACTGGAAAAACTTCTGGTCCCAAACACAAAGACTGACTGATCAACTGTCTGTGGAGATACTGTGGTGAAAAAGCACTTCATGTATAGCTAACAAGTCAGAGTCAAAGTCTGACTCTACAACCCACAAGACACTAATTTAGCAGTGACTAGACAGACATCTTACACAAACTCACATGAATTAAAGTGAATTCTAACAGAATACAACCTGCTTCATTTTACCTGGACACCATTTGACTTCCTGCTGTCAACCTTTCACTCCCTGCCACAGGCTACTACATCGAGCAGCATGAATGGTTACAATATAGTGCTGTCTCACTGATGACACTGCTTCTATTTTGCCACACTTCCTCTTTCTGGGGATTCATTTCAGTTTTTTTTCTTTCCCATATTTCATAATATAGGGTGTTAGAGGCCAATGGGGAACAAAGACAGAGATAATGGCGTCTTTGTTTGTTTGTTTGTTTGTTGTCTTTTTGGCAGCGCACAGTGATGACTGTGTTCAGCTAGTCAGCTTCCATTTTGTGGCATTTTCATTCATATGGACTGAACTGTAAGTCCAGCCATTTTCTAATATATTCCTGCATTTTGGTCTCACATCTAATGAAACATGCTGAAAAAGAGGCTTATTTATTTCAAAATAACAATTTATTACAAAAAAATATATTTTTACAATAAGTATACATATATACAGATGAACTGAAACAATATTGTATCGTTAGATGTATACCATAGCTACTTTTAAATGGTCAGAAACATGATAATGTTAGATATACTTCAGAACGATTTTGGTTCAAGAAGAACGATCTGCTACATTAGGGATTCTAGAACCGGAAAAACCCAACTTTAGAACCAGAGGTTCAACAGGTGGAATGCTGAACCGAGGAGAAGCCTCAGGTAGAACCTGAGGAACACTCGTCTATGGGAGGGTGGTTCTGGTTGCAGGGGAGGCCAGAGTAGTGAGTGGCAGGGGCGCCGGTACCGTCGGTTACCAGCAAGGAACCCTGGGTAAAGAAAACACAAGGAACAAGGTGAAGCGTTGAGGATTGTTGGTAACTAAGGTTTACACAATCTGGTTTAGTGGCTATGGGTTTAATAAGAGTATGGAAATAGGAAGTTAGTCATGGTGACAGAGAGTCAGGCTAGTTACCTTCCCACTTGTAGACGCCCGTTTCTTTCGTCTACGATTCGTCTCCTCTTCTCCCTCTTCGTTGTCAAAGGTTGGAGAATTGGACCTTGAATCTGACTCCAAGGTGATCGGGTTGAGTGTGGCGAGAAATGCTGGCAGGGTGTAACAGGACAGGAAGCGAGCCTTGAGCAGGAGATACGCAGGGTTCGAGCCAAAGCGTTCCGCGACTACCTGCCTGACGGCGGCCACTTTGTCCTCTTCACTGGCGTCCTGCTCGTCCGGGGGCAGCAGCTGCAAAGCGGAGGTGGTCAGGGACTTCTTGTGCCTGAGCAGGGCAGACATGGAGGCCAGGTTGCTGGAGAAGGGAGGCAGGTAGGGCACAGCTACCTCCAGGTTTGGAAGAACCACGCCGGTCTTGCCAGTCAGCCATTCGATCACCTGCGTCCGGTCTTCCGTGAGAATCAAGGTGGGGTCGAAGTGAAGGGGCTCAGGCTTGAAACTGGGCTGTGTGGCGTCCATTATGATCCCCTTGCCGGGCTGGGTTGGCGTGGCTGTGCACGGGGGCAGTGGGGCAATCTTTCCTGGGGATACAGGCCTGAAGAACAGTTGTGGTCCTGGAGAAACGTGTCTGATGACAGTGGTGGGGTTCTGTCTCAGGATCGGTCTTGCTCTAGGATGGCCCTCCTGCATGAGAACAGGGACTGTTCCTGGGGAGGGATGCCTTAACACAGGCCCTGGTCCTGGGGAGGGATGCCTTAACACAGACCCTGGTCCTGGGGAGGGATGCCTTAACACAGACCCTGGTTCTGGGGAGGGATGCCTTAACACAGGCCCTGGTCCTGGGGATGGATGCCTTAACACAGGCCCTGGTCCTGGGGATGGATGCCTTAACACAGGCCCTGGTCCTGGGGATGGATGCCTTAACACAGGCCCTGGTCCTGGGGTCCCTGGTTGCTGAACATGTAAGATGTAAGGTAAGTGAGGACCAGATGAAAGCTGTTGTTGCACTGGACCACAGGGGATTAAGCCTAGGGGCCATGGGGAAGATTTTGAATGTAGAAAAACCACAGGGGCAGAACTGGTAGGTCCAGGACTAGGTTGTGGTTGGGTGGAACCATTGAGGACATACCTTGGTGACTGTGGAGAGCCTAGGGGCACAGCAGATGACTGGTTCACACTTTGCACCAGCTCACAGACTACAGGAAGACTGGTGGAGGGTGTTAGGATCAGGTTAGGACTGGTTGAGAGTGTTAGACCTGGATCAAGATTGGTGGAAAATGCAGTAGGTGCGATGGAATTTGTGATGGTTGTCTGAGGATTTGGACTTCCTAATCGCGTCTGATAAGCAAAGGGAACGACGGACTTTGTATAGCATGAGTGATCGTTTATAGCCTCTGGCTGTTTCGGGCAGAGGGCCCGCTGGCCAGCTATGGAATAGACGATGTTTATATCCAAGGGAAGAGGAGGAGCTTGCGGTTCATTAGTGACGGTCCAGGCTGTGGGAGACCAAACCGGAGGGTCGGCTTTAGGAGTGATCTGCATGAAGGCCTTCCTGGATCCAGGCGACACGCCACCAGGCTTCTTGACCTTCACGTTTCGAACAGCTTGGTTTTCAGGAGCTGCATCTTTGCAGGCTTTCTTCCGCCTGGGTGACACTCCATCCACTCTTTTGCCTTTCTCCATGAGAGCTTTGACCTTTGCGGTCGGTTTACGAGCTCTTTTCTTCGAAACGGCACCACTCACCTTGGAAGACACGCTGATCTCCGCCATGATGGTCCTGCCAGGAGTCGACGGCATGGAGTTTGTTTTTACGGGGACACGTAGAACAGGGGTGGCGAATGTGTTAGCGCTGCAGGTTAAGGGGGTCAAGTTGGAACTGGATGATGGGATAGGGGACGATGGGAGGCAGAGGATGTGTGTGGAGGTAGACGTGAGGGGGCTAGATGGGGTGGTGTTGCGGGGGACAGGTTTTTGACCTGCCACCACCACAACCACTGGCATTCTAGGGATTGGAGTTTGAAGTGAGTGGGCTGGTACAGGAAGTCGTTGACCCTGTCCTATTGGCTGTTTGATGAAGACAGGTGAAGGACCCATGATGACAGGTGGGATCGGAGCTGCATGAGCGTTTCTGACTTGCTGCAGCTTGCTGGCGACTGTGTTTTGAACCGTTGTCACTGGATTTTGCACTGGAACACAAAGACAGGCCTTTTACCGCCTGTGTCATCCCCTCTCTCTCTTCCACCCTCTCTCTTTCCCCCTCCCCTCCCTCTCCCCATCTCTCTAGATAGTGTGGATATCTGGCTTACCGGGCTGGACCGGAACATGCGGCACCTGAAATTGACATTACATATTCAGTTGATGTTGTTGTACATTTGTTTACACTGTGGAAGAAATTGGATTTCCTGTGTACTTATATTAATCACTACTGAACACACCTCCTCTGAAGACTGTTGTAACGTCATTCCTGCCTGACTGTCACTATCTATGTTTACATTCTTGTGCCCTATAAAAGAATGTCCTCTTGCCTTCAGACGAGAGAGAGACATGATTGAGACCTAAGCCTTGTACTAGCTTCATTTTGTCGTCAGAGGTCTGGTCATTTCTCTCCTAATCTGCAGGTTGTTAAATACTTATTTAATCCAGAACTCAACTGAACTGTCATTCCGTTTATGAAGAGACGGACAAAACATTTTCTTCATGTTACTCTTCTCGTCACTCTTCTCTTTAACGTTTGTGCTACAACGGCTACTCTGTTACACACACCTTCTGCAGATTCTGCCGGTGTTGGATGATCTTCCTGCAGCCATCGGTATCGGCGCGGAGCACCTGAAAGCAGAAACTGTTTTTTTCAAATAACCATAAAATGTATGGAAGATGGAAGGAATGTACAAGTTGTTTGCAAGCACTTTTACAGCAGTGGTCTGACCCTGCGATCACCTGGTGATGTTTTCCTATACTACTATTAGGGGGTTAAAGGTCAGGGGTCAAAGCCTACCTGCATAAAGAGCTTGAACAGTGGGGTGCTGGTGAGTTCCAATGCCTGTACTCTCTCTCGAACCACGTCCACTACACACACACACACACACACACAAATCAATTCAACTGAAAAATCTTCACAGACAACAGGCAAAAACGACTAGATCTGGAGGTGGACTTGCGTTTCCAGGGCCTGTTCTTGGTGAGGGGCACAGGCAGCAGCAGGTTGCCCACCCAGGGGGTCACAGCCACCAGGAGGGCGTGATGCAAGCTGGTGTTACTGGCCACGCTGGACGGAGTGTGGAATGTCTTTCCAGGACCAGACCGTAAGCTGTTCCTCTACACGCACACAAAAAGACACACAATGCTCGTTTGTTGTGTGTCGCAGGCACATGCAAAGGCCACTGTCAGCTAAAACGCTAGCAGCTAAGTGAGAGATCAGCTTGTTGATGTTCCTGTTACCTTCTTTGAGGCACACACTCCCCTCCAGAGCATCAGGTCCCTGATTTGGGAGAACGAAACCTTGAGCATGGCCAGGAGACTGTCGCGATCCTGAAAACACAGCAGCAGCTTTCAATCTAGACAAGTGTGTGTGTGATGGCGCATATGTTTATGTGTGGGGATTGTGTGTGTGTGTGTGTGTGTGTGATAACAAGTGTTACCTTCTTGTCCAGTACTCGAGGGTTCTCCGCCACCACAGATTCCAAGTAGTTTCCAAAGCGATCCAAGATGGTGGAGCGTACCATTGCAGTCCGAGATGTGGTCTCTGCTGAGCTGCAAGCATGGCCTTGGTTAGGTCCAGATGTGTCAGGAAAGCCTTGGGAGTTGAGATTTGGTAGCTCTACAAACACAGTATTTAGAGTCCCAGAGCCTCTGGTATTGGGGTCCCAAGTTGGAATCCATTTCTCCAGGGGGGGGATCAAGTACTCCGTTATCTGAACTTCCTCCTCCTCTTCCTTTGTGTTTTCCTCCTCCGCCTCGCTCTCCTTCACCACAGCCCGCCCTTTTCGCTTCTTCCCCTTGGTCTCATCGTCGGAGTCCATGAAGACGATTTCAGTGTGATCTTCTTCTTCTGAGGTAGGGCTCTCCTCTTCTTCCAGCCTCTGCAGTCTCTTCCTGATCTTCTTCGCCACACTCTTCTTCATCGCTTGCGACTGCCATGCCTGCTTTGCCCCCCCTTTCTTCGACAGAGAGAGGAGAGAGAGGGAGAGAGTGAAAATCTCTCCTCTAAGGAGGCAACAAAAAGAATTGCAGATGATGTTCTAGTAGTCTGCTTATTCAGCAAAGACAATTCGAAAGATCAGCAGGTTAAATATCTTGAAACACTGTTAGTAATAGCTAGGGACTTACTCTCTGCTTTAACCTGCCCCACTGATTCATACACTGGGAGTCCAGTCTGTTAGGGATTTCCTTGGCGATCGCGGACCACTTCCCTTTACAGGACAGGAGAAAGAAGGAAGTGACATCACATCAGATGTCCAACCCACATTTGAAGACAATACTACACACTTTGATATGTTCCACAGTGTACCAACCTTCTCCATGTTTTTTCACCATTTCTTTCAGTAACAATATCTCCTCTGGAGTCCAAGGCCCTTTCTTCACATCCTCTTTCAGGCAGCACATGTACCTACCAAAGAAAAGACCATAAGAGTGATGTCCACTGAACCACCGGCGGACAGTCACAACAGCAGTACATCTCCCTTTCAGCCAATAAGAGCCTGGCCAGGACCTCACCTGTCGCGGCACTGGGAATCAGTCCTGCCAGGGACGTCATTCTTTATCTTCCACCACCTCGGGACACCGTACTTGGCCACAGCTTTCCGGAGCAGCTACACACACACACACACACACATACATATGTTAGCTGAAATCTAAAAGACGTACATTCTAATTTCTACTCCCCCGTACAGAACTTTAGTCAGCCCCAGTTGTTTTTCCGAAACATGCTCCAAAACCGAATAATTGCTGGATCGATTCATATGTTCACCTCGTCCTCCTCTGCGCTCCAGTATCCCTTCTTGAGAGACGGGTCTAGGACCATGGTCCAACGATACATCAGATGTGAAGGAGGTCTCCCTTCCATGAAGTACGACACTGAGGGATCGTGGGACGGCGGAGAAGAGAAACATGTGAGAACATGAGAGCGAGCCTACAGCGCCTAGAAGCTGAAGTTTAAAGGTTTGCGGGAGGTTGGTTGAAGTTTGGTTTGCGTGTCGGGTGGTGCCATCGGAGAGGATGTGGGCGGGTGTGGTGACGTAGGCTGGTCTCTGAAGTCTTACTCTGGGTGTAGGGGATGAAGTTTCCAACTCGCATCTTCTCCGTCAGTTCTCTGAGCTGCTGGTCTTCGTCCGGTTGCCATGATCCCTTCTTGAAGGTCTTGGAGACGTAGCGCTGGTATGCCTGCAGACACATGAAGCCTGTCCTGTTGGTCTGTAAGCAGGGAAAGATAACCAGACAAACATAGAAGATTAGTAATGTGGCAAATACAATGTGAATTATCTACGGCATGATACCATGCATACATGCTAATGATATGATGATTAAAAGAAAGGCAACTAGTATCTTCCATTTCCTGTATTTGTATCTGGTCTACTTCTCTAAAAACCTTCTCCAGACACTCACCCCCAGCTGTTCAGCAATCAGCTCCCAGTTGATGCACTGGTTTTTGTGAGCTATGACTCTAAGCTTGTCGATCTCCTTAGCCTGCCAGATGTTTTTGTTGATGGAAGGATGAAGGCAGTTTTGCCAGAAATACTTGATGTTCTCCGCTTGCTGCAGACCTTCGAACTGCAGGGAGAGAGCGTGGGGTCAGACTGGACACGATGGAGGGTCTTGAAGTGAGAGAGGTCAAGACAAAAAGTAGAAGAATGCGAGTGTAGACTGAAGGGTCTTTTACTCTTTTGACCTACATCAACGTTTGAGATCTTCTCCCAGTCGTGTTCATCAAAGCGGCTACCTGTCAGCTCCTCCTCCTTCTTCTCCCTGTCCAATCAGATACTTCCACATCAGCTTGGCAGTGCACAGTACAGTGCAGATACACACAGTAGAAGACAGTATGGGTTCAGCTGTGTAAATGTTCTTGTTCTGCTACCTGATCTCCTCTATATCTTTCTCCAGCTGGGCGATCTGATCATGCAGTTTCTGCTTCTCTTCTGCACTGTCCATTTTAGAAATCTTCTCTGTCAGGTATTCCACCCTGCACACAAAGACACAGGAGACAGATCAGAGAGAGAAAGAAAGACATGGGTGAAGAGAAAAGAGAGAGAGAGCAAGAGAGTAAATTGAATGAGTTCGATTTTTTTGCTTGTTGATAACTCACTTGTTCAATTTGGGTTTTATCATAAGCCTCATGCAGTCTCTGACCACAGAATTGACCAGGAGCGCCTTCTGCCAGGTTGTCCCTGAAAACAGAAAATACATGCGCACGCATTATCAAGCCGCCACAACAACAACAACAACAAAACTCATGTTGGACGTCTCTCGGCTGTGGTCAAATGGTGGTCATTGTTTACAAACTCACATTTTTTGGGTTTCGCCGGCCCTGCACCCCTGTTCTCTTTGCTGTTCTTCTCCTTTGTCTCTGGATTGGCTGGGGGGCCCTGGGGGAGGGTGACAGGGGTAAGACGAGCTGTAGCTACATTCGATAAAAGTACATGTTTTTGAGGAGGACCTACCAGGGCTGTGACCTTGTCCTTGAAGTAGGGTCTGAGAAAGTGACCCATGAACAGGTTGTTAGTGGTGTAGTTAGGCAAGGAGTTCTTAGAACATCCATCAGAAGGGCCCAGGCCTGACAACTGAGCCACTAGCTCTTTCTGCAGAAAAATACAACAAAAACAAAATATATATATATATACAAAATAATACAGTTTGCTGACTAAATGAAATGTAGTAAAATACAGATTGTGATTACTGTTCCCCTCTGTTGCCATGTAAGACTGTGTTAGCCTGCATTTGCCTGTGTCAGCCTGCGTGAGACTGTGTTCGCCAGCATTTGCCTGTGTCAGACCTACCTGCTGTTGCTTATTGTCAGCCAGGAGTTTCTCCAGCTCCTCCATCTTCTCCCTCAGCACCTCCTGGTAGACCAGGTTCATCTGCAGGCAGGACTCTGCCGTCTGGGGCAGATCCAGATCCTC
The DNA here is from genome assembly GCA_030340665.1 of Neosalanx taihuensis. Taxonomy (NCBI): domain Eukaryota; kingdom Metazoa; phylum Chordata; class Actinopteri; order Osmeriformes; family Salangidae; genus Neosalanx; species Neosalanx taihuensis. Next base: position 1,553,557 of record CM059316.1, on the reverse strand, counting down.
GTCACTCTGGAGGAGGACAAGACCAGGAGGAGGGTTACTGTGTGTGGGTGTGTGAGGAGCAGAAGAAGGGTGAGGGAGACACAGGGAGTGTTGCTCCCTCGCCCCTCACTCACACCCACAGGTGTGCTGAAGAAGGGATAGAGAAAGAGAGAAAAAGAGAGAGAGAGGGAAGGAAGGTGAAGCTGAGATAAAGGGAAAGTTGTAAGGTGAGGAACTATTATAATCAAATGTTACACAGAGTGAATAAACTTAAGGCACTGAATAACTCACTTCATCTGGTTCGATCCCTCCATCCTCCTCATCTGTGTAACACAAAGAGAACGATTAACTCAGAGCCCCACACTAGTCATTCACACTACGCAATGACAATCTATATGTGGCTACAATGTATTAGTTGCTCATCTTACCAGACAGATTTATTGCATCAGTCCCCAGAGACCGCTCCAACTCCTCTATCTCTCTCTGAACTCGCTCCCTCTCACCCTCCAGGTCCTCTGCATCCTGTTGGCCAATTAAAACCACCTCATAATTCGCTAATCTAAAACATGTAATAGAGTCCTGGACAGTACATTGTTAGAATGAAATTATGCTTAGGTTCTTACCAGGGCGGAAGTCGAACCGTCATCCTCATCGTCATCTGACAGATTGTGACCAAAACAACAAGTTAAACATCTCTCATTATTGAACCAAAAGATGAATATGACATAACCGATCTGTTTATGGTTGAATTTGACAAACTAACTCACCAGACGAGCTGTCAGATGACAGCAAGTCAATGGAGATGCTGTCTGGCCCCAGACTGCGCTCCAGAGCCAGGATCTGCCTCTCTACCCTCTCCCTCTGTGCCACCAGGTCGTCTGAAGCCATGGAGCATCACTGTAATGTACCTGTGGCAAGTTTATAAACTGTTAACTTGGATAATATTGGCTCAGTCAGTAATAAACATATATATAATTTCCAGTTGCTCACGTAATTGCAAATTATGCTGCAGGGCCCGGGGTGCCCCACAGTACAGTGCTCACACCCCGGTACTTTCAAAAGCTGTCAGACTGACGCTATACTATAGCCGGGTTTAGCACAGTTAGCTTGCATGCTTCAGCTACGGCAAACGATTAAACATAATTCGGAATATATATATATACATATACGAAACAATGCATCTATACAGTATTGACATTTTAAAATAGTTTTCATATAACTATGTTGACTTTAAATTTCTGAAATCGGTTAGCCTCATCAGAGCTAGCTGGGAACCTACATGGTAGATTCCCAACATTGTGGTTACCATGACCATCAGAATTGCAAAAAATAGTAACTAAAGTAAGCTAGTTTTATACATGTTTGGACAGAACCAACTAATATTGTTATAAAATGTTTCAGAATATACAGTTTTACTCCTACCCGGTAAATATGATCAGCAAGTCGTCTTATTATCGCCACTGTATTTAAAGGGTATTCGTTTTGGCTCTTATCATAGCCGGCGTTGTGCGGGTGCGCTAACCAACAGTCACAGCGGATTCAAGCTCCTCCCCGACAGGCCTTCAGAAGTTCAAAACCAAGCAACACCATGGCCGCACGTTTCTTATTCGTTTGCATAGTACCCACAATGCATTGAGAAACCATTTTTCCTGTTTTAAATCCGTATTTTGGGATGTTTTTGTAATTAAAAAACGAATATGCTACCTATTTCATACAATTTTTGCTATATTCTTTACAAATATTTATGTATTTACTAAACTATTTGTATTTTTTTAAAACAAGACAGAAGAGGAGTAAAACCATAGAACTGTATTTTATTCTTGAATAAAAATAAATGTCGCTGTTGTTACTCATTAATTTGTTAATTAAAACAGCTATGCATAATGTTACATTGTAAGTATTACAGTGGACCATAAAACGTGTATTTGGTCAGTTTACACAGTGACTTCCAGAGATCAAAAAAAGATCATGTCCACCAACCAAAGCCTGACAAAAATCACATTCCCTTTTCTTCTTCAGATACATGATCAGGTAAACATAATATTCTCATTAAATCCACTTCTGTCTGTCCAGGTCCATCGTTTTCCCAAGGCCTACAGTCTGCACAGTGGTGAATGGAGGGGTAAAGGGATAAGGGATTCCAGTTCTTGACCGTGAGCGACTGAGTGAGTGAGAGGACGAGGGCACAGAATAAGGCTTCGAGTGTCGCTGTGATCCTACAACCGGGTGTGTTTTCTTTTATGTATCAGGATGTCCCAGCTGTCCCTCCATCGCAGAGTGACCAGCTGCTCAGCGCTGAGCTCTGGTTGGCCGTAGGTGAGCGGGCTGAAGGTCCAATAGGACAGAAAGACCGAGCAGAGCCCAGCTAGTGTCAACACGTGGAGGGCTCTCTGCTGGGAAGGACTGCTGAAGGAGACAGGAGACAGGAACTGAGGTAACACATCGGAAGAGATGTGTGTGTTTTTTATCTGTGTATGTGTGTGTTCTGGGCTCTGGGCTCACCTCAGCAGGTGTGTATGCAGGTGTTCCACCACCACAGGTACGAGCAGAATTAGGAAGGTGAGCGCAGGCAGGTAGTGGTACAGGAACAAGGTCTTCTCCATCAGGAAGAAGGGCAGGTAGTTGACAGCCCAGCCGCCAGCACACACCACCCCTGCCTGGACCAGCCTCTCCCAGGCGTCTGGAAGAGTATGGCACACACACACCAGGTTTAGCAAAAAAAAAAAGCTTAATCCGGACAAACCTGAGAAGAAGAACCTACCTGCAGGGATGTCATGTACCCTTCGGCGCCTCCTCAGCAGGTACGACAGGAAGAGGAGGACATACACCCCCAGAGACAGGTTAGCCAGAGAACAGTTCACCAGGTTACCAACCAGGTGGATTTGAGCCTGAAACAAAACAGAATATCTCAGTGCCAGTAAGCACACCTGGACCAAACACCTGGACCAAACACCTGGACCAAACACCTGGACCAAACAGAACAAACTGTTGATCAGAACAAACACGTTTTTATCCATTCGATGGACAATGTTACATCCAGAGATGAGCGGTCATCGCTAGGCAACAGGTGGTACTTACGTTGCTGGAAGAATGCAGCCAGTACACTATGTTGGTGTCCATGGTGATCCACTCCAGAGGGGAGGAGCTGTATTTGTGTTCAGTCTCTTCCTGTTTAACCGTCAGCATCTTCCACTGTCATGGCAACAAAACAAGATCGGAATGTTCTCAAGTGTTTGGCCATAGCACATCATCATCGTGAGGCAGGATCAGGTGTTCTAATGGTTACCAACGTCAAAGTTACCACGACTACCATGAGACAGAGTATGGATTATTATGTCACCTGTAGCTCCAAGAATTTGGCCATGAAGGTGATGTCACGGCTGGTATCAATGTGTGTTGGGGAGTGAAGCTCCAACTCTCTCTCCTTCTGTTCCTCACCTTTATCAAGACACAATACAAGAAACTAGTGAAGGTTATATTCAAGGTCAGGGGTAAAAGGTCAGGTTTTTTTTAGACCCCTACTGGTGCCATAGCGATGCTCCTCCACGTTCCAGCCTCCGCTGGACTGGTAGCCTTTGTTGACCTTGTCTCCAACGACCTCCAGCTGCCTGAAGCCCCAGTCTGGTAGCGCAGAGCCGCTTAGCTGTAACACACACAGGGCATGTTACACCAACAATAATTCATTACACCTCAAATATCCTGCACACGCACACTGTGAAGACATTGGAACACTCCAACTGTGGACATGATTGGCTGACGAACCTTCAGCACAGCAGAGGTGTTGACGTGAACCAATCGGACTTCAGATAGGATGGTCTTCCACACCTCTTGCTCTGTCTCCCTGTTGGTGATGTCCTTGAAACACACACACACACACACACACACACACACACACACACACACACGTGTTGTCCAGTGATACAGTACTACATCTCTAAGCCAGATCAGCTAGTACGTGAGGGTGGTGTGTGTGTGTGCGTGTGTGCATGAGCCTCACCACTCTCCACAGGTTCTGCACTGGCATGGAAACATTGAAGTCGATGTAGCCTGACACTTCCTGGGCATGGGGACTGACAGGAGCTGCGACGTCATGGCTACGAGACAAGAACAGGAAGTCAGGAAACACACACAGACACAGGCTGCAAGGTCATTCATCCAGCTTTCGGACTACGACTGAGATAGAAAAAGTACAGAGCTGTTGTACAGTACGTGTTCAGGAAGCGTGATGTCATCCCGTGAAGCAGCTGTATGATATCGCCATGGCGAACAGGGCGGGGCGGAGTGCTCACAACGAGTTCCTGTCTGAGTTACAAACAACATTGTCAACAACAACAACTAGTGTAGTAAGACTGGTGTTTAAGGCTGACAATCACAGCATCACTGTGAGGGACTACTAACCTGCCTACCACCAACCTACTAACCTGTATTCTAACCTACTAACCAGTGAAGTAGATATATTTCTGGTCCTGTAGGTTCAAATGGGTTTGAGTCAGTCTGCAACTAATCAGACCAAGTCTAGTCTAGTCTGCCTTCACCAGCCAACTGACCTGCCAGGGTCTTTAAGGATCCACCAGTTGTTGACATCTTTAAAGGGGTAGCATGTGACCTGCTGCTGGTGAGAGCTACCACGCCCACTCTCATACCTGCAGACCACACAGGAAGACAAAAGGTGACCATGGAAACACCACACTACTTACCCCAGAGAGGGAGGTACTAGTTAAAAACCAGTGACTGACTGACAGACTGGGGTAAAGAGAGGCAGGATGTGGTCAAATGTCACCTGACTGGATAGTTAGCTTTGTGGGAGTGTAGCCAGCAGGGGATTGGTTTACTGGACAGGCTGCGGAGGGTCACCTGAGAACCATAGGCCACCTCCAGAGGCTGGCCCTGTGTGATCCTGGACAAACCCCCCTGGAGAAACACACACACAAACATGCAGACATACACCCTTTTAATAATGACCCTTTTACATTTGACAGTTCATTCATTTAGCAGAAGTGTACGGATGCTTCCTGGCTCTGGACTCAGCACCTCCAGGCTGGCCTGGAAGGCGCTGCTCATCATCTGGTCATGCGGCCCGCTGCGGTACAGCAGGCTGAGGTGGATGAAGAACATGCCCAAGTAGAGCAGAGCAGGAAGCAGCACCAGGCATGCGAACCTGAGCACAACCTGTGCCAACACCGCCCCCTGCAGGGCAACAAGAGTAACAGCAGCAGGAGAGAGAGTGAATTAGTTTTTAAATGGAACGTCAGCATCACCAGTCATTTATTCACCTGTCCTAAACACACACGGACACAACCAGACTCACATGGCTCAGTGCTTTTTCTCCAATCAGATTCCAGGTGTGCACTGAGGCCACGCCCAGAAGCAGCAGATAGGAGAACAGACCCATGTACTTGACCCTGGCAGCCAATGAGAGAGGATATCAAGTTATAATCTAATAGAAAACAAGGAAACAAAATGTTACACACAACCATCTCTTGAGCACTGGGGGCATTTTAACACAGGCAAAACATACCCCACTGCCCCGGCACAGGAGCCATCCAGCCAGCAGCAGCCATGCTAGTGAGGATAAACAACTGTGGAGGAAGAGGAGCCAGTGACCAACTATAACTTTATTGAAAAATGTTTTTTTGCAAAACACCTTTATTGACAATAACGCCTAATTTCTCCTCCACCTTGGATGTGCTTTGAAGTCCTTGCTGACAGAGTTGTGGGTGCAGGGGAGGATTTTCAGAAGTCAGGGGGAGGAGTTAGAAGAGGTCAAAGGTTACCTTTGGTGGTTGTTGTGGAAGCGAAGGTATGAAAAGAACGCCAGGAGCAGGAAGAAGATGAGTACTGACTCCAACAGCAAGAAGCGAGACTGTACGATCAATGAGTTCTCTGAAGCACACAAGCAAGAAGAAACACACACACGTTTTACTCTGAAAAGCACCGATCAACATAAAACCACAACATACAAAACCTCTGTTTGGTTTTGAGACATAAAATAAAAAGAAAAAAAGAAAAATCTAAATAAGATGCAGAAGTGAGAAAAGTCTAGAAGAAGTGAGAATGCAGCCAGAGGGGAAGAAGTTACAGATGGGGAGAGAGAGAACGAGGGAAGTGAGAGAGAAAGAGAAAGACAAGCATGTCTGTTCAGTTCAGTGGCTCTGCGTTCAGAGGTCAGGGGTCAAGGTGTAGTTACCTAGAAGCAGGAGAATGGCAGCAGCCAGAGCTGCCACATGAGAGAAGCCCAGCTCTACTATCAGCAGGTAGGCCAGGGGAACACACAGGGAGCCTGCCACTGCTGGAAGGAGACGCAAGCTCCACACCGGTACATTACTGGAGTACTCTGCAACAACACTCACAGGTCAACTCACTATGGATGTCAAAACCTTTGCTATTAATGACAAATAAGTATGTATGTGTGTGTGTGTGTGTGTGAGGATGTGTGTATGCAAAAGCTAAAATCAATGATTGTGTGTGTGAGAGAAACAACTATGAAATGCAGATCCACCTGCTCCGATCCCCTTCCAGATGAAGTTCCCATCAAACCCTCCCAAGTATGCTGTAGACCCAAGAAAACACATAAAGATCTCTCCAACAGACTGGAAAATGAACTGATGGGAGTCTGTCTGTCTGTCTGTTTGTCTCTGTCTCACCTCCCAAAGCTAGGATCATGTGTCCAAGAGGGGGTCCACTCTCGTCTATAAAGAAGACCTGCTTCATGTACAGAGAGACAAACTGACCATAATACACCTCGTCGAACCTGCGAGGAACATTGGAGAGGTCAGGAGATGTGCTGGACATGAAGAGTGTTCATATGCTGACGTACTAAGCGTCAATAAACAACACATCATGTATTAATATTGCCTAAGCTACAGAAACTTTGACAGGCTGTCAACAGTAACTCACACGACAGCTTTGGGGAACTGTATTCCATGGAGTCTGGTCCAAAGTCCAAGAGCTGTGACCAACACCAAGATCAAGTTGATCTCTGCTTTGATTACAAGAGGCAGCTTGATGGGCGACATTATGTCTCTCTCACGTAGCAAGGACGGGGTTTGAAAGGTTTATAACCCCTGTCAAGGCAGAAATGTCAACTTTAGTGTCTAGTGAGGAAGCAGCAGCTTGCCAGGGCTGTGCATTATAGCACTAGCTTAGCTAGCAAGTTAGCTAGCTTACCTTTCCAATTGCAGTGTCAGCATGAGCCGCTCCCTGATGGAGTGTTATTAACACTCTGTTTTTATGAACTATTTTATAAACCTTTCCTGCCCAACGGACAAGTAACGATGCAACAAATCGGTTCACAGATTGTTTTCATCCGTGGGAAGCGTCTAAGCTTGGGTGATAGATTACTCATGCCTGATTCACACAAAACGGTACTCTGCTGGAAAAGCCTGTTGCCGTGGAAACAAGGGTGTTAAAGATGATGACCCTGGTACTTTTAAGGATGAAGAACGGAACAATGTATTAATTAAACACACACAACACAAGTGTTAAATATGTATATAAAATGCTTAATTTATTTAAAAGCTTAATTTATTCCCAGAGTTCATTTACATGGCTGGCGGAAAGAACAGATTTGTGATGCATCGCAAGTCTCACTTCCCTGTTAAATAAGGGATGTTCAGTCTAAAAGCAGACATCTTTCTCACATGCACACTCATCACCACAGATGCACTGTTATATCAACACTGAAAATCCTCTAAGCTGTCCAGCAGCACAATTATGAATATGATCTCCTTCTGGAAGTAAATGCTCTGCTAGAAAGCCTATTATGATCATTATACTTCTGCACAGTACTACAGTACTTTTACAGTACTTGTCCCACACAGTACATCAGTTCATGCCCTCATGTTGACATAGTCTTTCCCCTGGGAGATGACAGAGCAGCTCTATAACAGGGGTTAAGGTTGACATAGTCTTTCCCCTGGGAGATGACAGAGCAGCTCTATAACAGGGGTTAAGGTTGACATAGTCTTTCCCCTGGGAGATGACAGAGCAGCTCTATAACAGGGGTTAAGGTTGACATAGTCTTTCCCCTGGGAGATGACAGAGCAGCTCTATAACAGGGGTTAAGGTTGACATAGTCTTTCCCCTGGGAGATGACAGAGCAGCTCTATAACAGGGGTTAAGGTTGACATAGTCTTTCCCCTGGGAGATGACAGAGCAGCTCTATAACAGGGGTTAAGGTTGACATAGTCTTTCCCCTGGGAGATGACAGAGCAGCTCTATAACAGGGGTTAAGGGCGGTCCTGTGGCTCTGAGCGCCTTGTGACGTTACGAGGCTTGATCTTCTGAGACAGCTCCCACAAAGCCTCCTCTGCAAGGTGGTCGTTGAAGTCATTGAAGAAGGAGACAATATCCTCGTTGGGTCTGAGACTGTAGTGACTGGTGAGAGAGAGAGAGAGAGAGAGAGAGAAAGAGAGAGAGAGAGATAGGGAGAGATAGGGAGAGATAGGGAGAGAGAGAGAGAGAGATAGGGAGAGATAGGGAGAGAGAGATAGGGAGAGATAGGGAGAGAGAGAGAGAGATAGGGAGAGAGATAGAAAGCAGGAGAGATAGTGTGTGTAAGAGAGAAAAAGAGAGAGAGAGACAGATAAACAATTAAAAACCACAAACTCATCCCAACCTAAGCCTCTGGATAAGGGTACAGAAACAGGAAGTGACACGTGATCTCAACCAAACTGTGTCACTGTGTTACCAGGTACGTACAATTGCTGGAAGCACCTCATGCTATCCAGGATGTGAAACTGCTGCCAGCGTTTGGAGAAGTTCACCTTCCCTTCCTCCACCAAATCAGGATTCCCCAGGTGGACGAACGTAAGGTCCTGCAAGATCAGCCCCCTAAGACGAGCAGGCCAACAGAGATGGAGGGTGGTACAGGTAAGGTGTGGGGTTAAGGCACCTACAGGTAGGGTTTGTACCTACAGGTAAGGTTTGTATTTACAGGTAGGGTTTGTACTTACAGGTAAGGTATGCATGGCTGTTCTGGTTGAACTTCAGCTAAAGCTGTTCTATAGACTCTGAAGGAAGAGGAGCTGTCTATAAGAGAGCTGTATTCTTCCAAACTCTGAGAAAACACACACACACACACACACACACTCTTAGACACGACCTGCTTCACCTTTCCTTTCAGTCAAGGTAACTTCTGGTTGTCCAAACTCTAATCTGATTGGCCCAGATCCATTATGATTGGTCCACACAGCCCCCCTCACCTCTGATGTTTGCTTCTGCCACTCCAGTCTCCGTAGAGGGGCGGAGTCCAGAGCTGATAGGATTGCCAAGTAGGAGTTAAAGTTATTCAGTTTTCTTAAGTGCTGTTGAAAGAGGAAGGGAGATGATGAACAGGATCATTTAAACTTAAAGACATCAGTTCTTTGATCCAAGGCAGCATCGCGTGGTGGCTGGACGTACTTTCATGACTTTAATGAATTTTAGGAGAAGCTTCTCTCTGTCCTGAGCCTTCTCCTGTAGCATGATCAAGGAACGCACCCTGCAGGCCACAGACAGACAGACAGTTAACCAGCCACAAGATCAGACAGACAGGTGGACAACCAGAGAGAGAGACATGAGTACAAACATACCAGTAGGACATGTTGTTGAAGTGTTCAGTGAACAGTGTCAGGTTGGGACTACGCTCCTCGTTTTGCTCTTTGGCCCAGAGCAGCACCTCTGGAACCTGACAGACAGACAGGTTAGAGAGGGAGGGAGACAGGGGAGAGACAGACATGAAGGGGCAGTCTGACAGGTTAGAGAGAGACAGGTTCCTCACCTGGATCCTGTAGAAGAGCTCTGCATCCAGGAGGGTCAGCTGCTCAGCTATCTCATGGCTTCGGAAATCAAGCAGCGTCCCTGGCCTGAGGAAGCACACGCACGCACGCGCACACACACACACACACACACACACACACACACACACACACACACACACACACACACACACACACACACACACACACACAGGTACAAAAAACAACAGGTGTCATGCTAATGTATGAGCATACGTGTAGTCTGTGTGTGTGTGCGTGTGTGTGCATGTACCTGGCAGCTACACCGCGTGCAGCCAGCGGGCACAGGAAGTGGGTGGAGTTCAGCTTCCTCCTCTGCTGCACCTTGTCCAGGATTTTGGAACGGAGGACGCGGGCCCGACTGAGGTCTCCACCAATCAGCAGCCGGAACACCAGCTTCAACAGGAAGTGCAGCAACTCCTCTGTTAGCTCCACTTCGCTGGAAGAGGGGGGATGGGTTTGAAGGGGGGGGGGGGGGGGGGGGAGTTATCAAGGTGTGACTAATAAGACTAATGATGATGTCCAAACACTTGTCCCACCCCCTATAGATGAGACAGGGTGTCGCAGGGGAATCTGGACCTACCAGAGCTCATCGACCACACGGTTCAGGACACAAAAGCTGTTCCGACTCGCCACCTTCCTCCTGGCGTCCGTGCTGTGGCAGAACCTGCTGTACGTTCATCTGGGTCAAGGAACCAGAACTTCCTACATAGAGGAAAGCTATATAGTCCAGTTCAACTGGATCTACATCTACGTATATCTAGGTTCAATAAGCATAGACTGTATATAAAAAATATTTATATCTAGAGACATCTAGGACTAGTCTATGGACTCTATGTCTCTATGACTCTATATCACCCTATCTAGGGTGTGAAGACTGTGTCTATGTCAGGAGAGATGCTCAGGTCTATAGGCTTTACTTCTAGAGAGGATATCTGTAGTGCAGCTTCTTAACCAGGTCCTCAGGAGTGATGAAGGTTCTGTATGTTGCCAAGAAGGCTTCGCAGTACATCACCATATCTGCAGCAGAACACATCGTGGTCACAACACCCTCTCTCCTTTACTCATGACATGATAATACCGCTGGAATGACGATGTCATAGAAACTAACAAAGGAATTGTGGGTAAATGTGTGTACCTTGCTGGTCTGTTGTTGTGGCGTAGACCAATAGGATGTCAGCAGGACCTGCCCGCACATCTGGGCTATCATCATCCTGAGACAGACAGACAGACAGACAGACAGACAGACAGGCAGACAGGCAGACAGACAGGCAGACAGGCAGACAGACAGGCAGGCAGGCAGGCAGGCAGGCAGGCAGACAGGCAGGCAGGCAGAACACCGAGGGTCACTCTGACGTCACCATAGCAGCCGCACATCGACAGATTGAGTATCAGATTCCTAGCTGAGTACAAGCTCCACCAGCAGACCAGGTCAGAGGTGAGAGATCAAAGGTCAAGGCGTACCTCCTGTTTCAGGGTGAGCAGGGACTTGATCTCTGTGGGGTCGACCAGGGTCAAGCTCTCCTTCTCCTGACCGCTGAGATCACTGCACACACAGGAACAACAACAGCAGCATGGCGACATAGGAAGAGAGTTTAGAAATGAAACAATACTGTTGATGAAAAACATAATCCTGTTCTGTAATGAAAAAAAAAAGAAATATAACAAGAAATATCTCAGTGGGCTGCACCTTGACCGACCTAAACCCTTAAGCTAAAACCCTCTTTCAGAGTGTGTTTACGATTCATTGGTATCTTCTCAGGAACATGTCATCAGATGTTCAGGATGTGACCTCACCAGTTCACTGTCAGGTCCAGGTCGCTGGCACCTCTCTGAAGACTCTCTGAGGCTGGCATCTCCTGACAGTCCTCCGGAACACTGCTGTCGTCCTGGCAACAACGGAATAACACGTGTCAACAGAAACCCCCGGCCTCATCACATCTCCTCAACCTGAGGTGGGAGGAGCTTGGTGTCTGTGACCCACCAGCTGCCTCTGTTTGGGGGGCAGGGAGGGCGGGGGGAGGGTGTCTGTGAGCTGACAGGCCTCCTGGAAGCGCTGGTTCCTCAGCCGGTAGGAGCTGTGACTCTGGGTGCTGTGGTAGAATACGGAGGGCTGGGGCTCATGGTAGTCCTCCATAAACTGCATGTACTGCATTACTGTCAGGGAGGGATGGAGAAGGAGAGGGATGGAGAAGGAGAGGGATGGAGGGATGGAGAAGGAGAGGGATGGAGAAGGAGAGGGATGGAGGGATGGAGAAGGAGAGGGATGGAGAAGGAGAGGGATGGAGGGATGGAGAAGGAGAGGGATGGAGAAGGAGAGGGATGGAGGGATGGAGAAGGAGAGGGATGGAGGGATGGAGAAGGAGAGGGATGGAGAAGGAGAGGGATGGAGAAGGAGAGGGATGGAGGGATGGAGAAGGAGAGGGATGGAGGGATGGAGAAGGAGAGGGATGGAAGGATGGAGAAGGGGAGGGATGGAGAGGGAGAGGGATGGAGGGATGGAGAAGGAGAGGGATGGAGAAGGAGAGGGATGGAGGGATGGAGAAGGGGAGGGATGGAGAGGGAGGTAGGTAGGTATGGTGAAGGCAGAGATGGTAAAAGTACACACACCCTGCACTCAAGTAGAAGTATAAGTACTCATGTTTATATATTTTTCAACCTTAATATTATTTCCAATATTTATATTTTTACAGCTATGCCAGCTCCACCATCAGCCTGATACTCACTGTGGCGGCTCTTCTTCTCTGGTAGAGGAGGCGGGCTATTGGTGAGGACCTCATCCTGGTGCATGCTGGGAAACATGGGGAGGAAGAGCGGGAATGGGGGAGTTGGACATTCGTCGTCATGGCTGATGTTGTCGTAAACCGAGAGACAGCGCTCTGGAGGGGCGGGGCTCTGGGAGGCAGGAGCCTGAGAGGCGTGGCTCTGGGGGGTGTAGCTTCTCCGCTTCTTCTCGGGCAGGGCAGGAGGGGGCGGGGCTGAGAAGTTGGGGGCACGTGAGGAGAACTCGGCCACAGGGCTGAGCCTGCCGCCTAAGGGAGGGAGAGTGCCCTGATTGGACAGATCCTCGAGCAGGAAGTCATTGTCCATATCATACTGGTCACTGTTGGTGTCTACACACACACACACACACACAAACACACACCCACAAACACACACACACACATATAGACACAGCATTTGTGAAAATAGCAATAACTGATTAAAGAATAATCTAGTTCGCTAGCTACTTAAATTATTTATTTAACCCTTTCAGAAGTGTGCTTGTTCCATCTCTGTCTGTCTGTTAAGTGAACCTTGCGCAACACTGTGCACTCCTAAGGCAGGAAATACCAACATGTATCACTTCCTGCCACAGATACAGAAACATTCCCCTCAGACACACACACACGCACTTCCCGAGCCTTAAGACTTTTTGCGTGGGTGCATGTGTGCTCCCGGGGGGTGTGTGTGTGTGGGTTGTGTGTGTGTGTTGTGGTTCAAACCTTCGGAGTGGGTGCCAGTTAGACTGGGTCTGCTGGGTCTGTTCAGATGCTCCAGGGAGCCTCCTGCCTCTCTGTCCCTCCCCCAGCTCCCTCTGGCCTGCTGCTGGATACACTCTGCTGTCCTGGACACCTCCACCTCCCTGAGGCCTGACACACACTTCTCCTCACACTCCTGACACACACACACACACAGTCACCGGCTGGGTGGTGCCATTGCAATTGGTCACTATGTCTGGCAGATTAAAGTGTGTGTGTGTGTGTGTCTGTGTGTGTGTGTGTGTACCTGTATATTCAGGCTGGGGGGTGTGAGAGTAAGTCTCCTCATGGGAGCCACAACAGCGATCCTGGAGGAGGGGAGGAGGGTGGAGGAGGGCAGGAGGGTGGAGGAGGGGAGGAGGGTGGATGAGGGGAGGAGTGTTGGGGTCGACGAACGTCTCTTAGGTGGTAGGACTGGAGGACTGGAGACCAAACACAACATTAACCACACACCATGATGACATGACACTGTGTGTGTGTGTGTGTGTGTGTGTGTGTGTGTGTGTGTGTGTGTGTGTGTGTGGGGGGGGGAACTTGAGTCCACTTCTGAGAACACGTTTGCTCAGAGGAAGTTGCTTCTTTCACACCTCACTTCGCTGCTCTCTCTCTCTCTCTCTCTCTCTCTCTCTCTCTTTCTGTGTATCTGTGTCTCTCTCTCTCTCTCTCTGTGTATCGGTGTCTCTCTCTTTCTCTCTGTGTATCTGTGTCTCTCTCTCTCAGACACGCACACAAAACAGTTTTAACTGTGTTGCTGTTTATACACCCGCTTAAAGAGCAGCATGTGAAACCACCCGGGTTAATGAGCCGTGTGAACATGTGGTCACTCCCACCTGTTTTCTGCGGTGTTTCCACTGCAGATGGGGGGCTTAGGAGGGGCGTCCTCTCTCCCCCCCGTGGGGAGAGGCTGGGGCCCAGGCAGGGACTGAGGCTGGGACTGAGGCTGGGGCTCAGCAGGCTCCATCATGTTCCTCATCTCGACTGGGGCTGGATATGGGGTCCGAGCTGGAGCTGAGGCCGGGGTTGGGGCTGGAGCTGAGGCCGGAGAAGGGGAATGTGATGATGGTCTGGTCTGAGAAGCATCCTCCTTTGTCTCCATGGTGATCTTTACCAGCTCCTGAAGCCAGGATGTAACATTAAACAGACACAACAACTTCCTGTGGTAATCTGTGGCGTAATCTACCAGGTCTACCAAATGTAATCTAACATAGTTTCCTAATGGATGTAACCTCCGTAATGTCAACATTACCTTCACACCATCCAATACGGCTTTGATCACCGTGGCAACGGTAGAATCTTCATATTGCTGGTTGGTTCCGTTCAGAATAACCTGATCGGACCAGCGGATAAGATCAGCCACACTCTGGTAGACAGGATCCAGGAGAGTTGCAGGGCTGTGGGGAACAGCACAAGACCAGCAGTTAAAGTCAAGTGGTTAGGAGTTAGGATTGAAGACGTTAAGGGTTAGTGGTTTGGAATTAGGATCTGAAGTGTTAAAGGTTAGTGGTTAGGAATTAGTGTTCAAGGATCTAGGTTCTGTACCGGAGCTGCATGGTGGGTTCTGTCTGGAACAGCTGTAGAACCGCCTCTAGAACCTTGCTGGCAGAACCTGGCAGCATCTCTCGAAGTCTGCTGTCCACAGCCATCTTATCAACGATGATTTTGAAATAGCGAAGGGCAATGATAACCTCCTTCTCCTGAACCTCCAAGTGACTGAGACGCTGAACAGACACACACACACACACACACACACACACACATCAATGATTTCTCTATCACCCACCACACAGATTATCAACCTACCGATTAAGGTGCCCACCTTGCTCTCAGATTTGGGCAGGAGCCTGTGAACAGGGTCTTCAGGAGTGTGACAGACAGTCTTGCCAGTGCTCCTTTTGAGTTTAGGAGAGTGGAATCTGTGTTTGAGCCTCACAGTGAAGGAGGTCAGGGGAGATAGCTGAGGATCTGAAACACAGGAGACACACTAGGGTTAAGAGAAAAGGAACATGTGAGGTATCCATGGCCAATAACACAATGACAATTTACACTAACACACGTACACACACAATCAAAATACATACATGCATGTTAATGTTGATGATGCCATTATTGTGACATTATTTGGTGTCGCGAAGAAACACGGATGTAACAAATGACAATGTTATTCTTATCTTACCTCGTTTACTCTCGAGTTTCCCCGACATTTCAAAGCAAGGTTCAGGAATACTTCAATTAAAAGTGGTACGTTTATATGCTTTGCCTTTTGCTTCCATTCTGTTAACCATAAACTGTTAAACGCGATGAACTGGCCACCCAACGTAAAAAATAAAATGTTAGCTCAAAGTTTCAAGTTCCGTAAATTACATCCTTCACCCTCCCAGTCGGTCTGTTTCTATATAGCAGCGCTTTACCACTGGCATCTGGTGGTTTATTGCGAGAACAGCACAAAAAAATGTACCCCTTAAAAAGATCTTCCATAGGGCTGCGCTACAATATTGACATCTGGCGGTTGAAGGTAAGAATTGCAGCTGCAGTTCTCACAGTCAACCACTAGATGTCATTATTGTAGCGTAGCCTTATGGAAGGGCTTTTTAAGGGGATACATTTTTTTTTGCCCCTTAACAAACCTCTTCCATATGGCTGCGCTACAATATTGACATCTAGCGGTTGAAAGTAAGAATTGCAGCTGCAGTTCTCACAGTCAACCACTAGATGTCAATATTGTAGCGCAGCCCTATGGAGGGGGTTTCTTAAGGGGCACTTTTTTATCCGCTCTTTAGAGCTGCTCTTTACCATCGCTGAAGAACTGCACTTGTAATACTCACCAAAAAACACTAGATGGCGATGTTGTAGCGCAGCCCTATGGAGGGGGTTTCTTAAGGGGAATTTTTTTTTTCGTTCTTTTAGATGAACCTTTATTTGTCCTCCAGGGGGTGGAAATTGCAGTCTCATTTTTAGTCTCATAATACAAATATTATAATTATGTACACAATTGAGTCCAAAACAAAACCTCCCGTTAAAAATGTTTTGTAAATGGTTTATTAAGAAAGTTCACTTTAATTAGATTAAACTTTAATGTCATTACACAGGTACAAGTAGTAACGAAATACAGTTAGCATCCAACCAGAATAAAATAAACATAAATACATTATATTATGTATATAACTACCATATGGTGCACGTAACTAGCAGTAAAACATTGTTAATATAACAACATTTAAATTGATTTTCATTGGTTATTTGTTAGATTAGTCTTGAGACGCAGTGTTTTAATAATACAAAAAAAGATTAGTCTGATTCTAGTATTATTTATATTATTCATAAATACATTCTGGTCTCACTGAACAAATCTGCAGTAGCTGGTGGTGGAATGTGTGTGTGTGTGTGTGTCGGTGTGTGTGTGTGTCGGTGTGTGTGTGCATCTGAAATATAAATGGCAGTTGGCTCAGCCTGACCGTGTTCATCCCCTCAGCTTGTTCATCATCAAATACGTCATTTACATGAGAGAAAGAGACATGCATTATTTATATTTTTTGAGTGATAATTTATCCTATGCTACGTTGGCTGTGATGCTGTGTTTCTGGAGTACAGCACAGATAAACAGTCGTTAAATTAAAGTTCAGGTTTCCGTTGCTTGAGGAAAGGCAACAGCAAAGTCTTGTCAGCTGGATCCCACATCTTCTCTTCCTGTATACTGTCACACACACACACACACACACACACACACACACACACACACACACACACACACACACACACACACACACACACACACACACACACACACTGCAACAGCAAAACTGATCAATCCATTATTTAACAGGCCGTATGGAGACTGGTTATGATGCAGGTAATCAGACAGATGCCAACCATCTCTTATCCCCTCCCTCCCTCTTTCACAAACATCCACACACACACACACACACACACACACACACACACACACACACGCACACACCCACCCACACACACACACACACACACACACACACACACACACACACACACACACACACACACACACACACACACACACACACACATACACACACACAGTTTCCAGTAAGTCAGTGCACATAGACCAGACCTCTCTCTCTCTCTGCAGGAGGCCTCAGGACAGTATTAACCTTCTCCCCCTCTGGCTCTGAACTGAGAGACTCCATGTATCCAACACTGCCCAGAGCCAGTGAGCACAGCTGTCTGTACTGAAGTTACACTGATAGACGTGTGAGATACCGTTAAAGAAAAAACAGCTTGAAAGATATTCAAATAGATGTTCCATCAAAAGGAATCTCTAACATGGTTTCTCATTTGAATGCTCGCCGCCTAATTCTCTCACAGATTCCACAGGAATATGACAGGCTAACTGTAACCATTAGGAGTCACACAATCCAGACACTCTGTCCTGTCCAGACAGGATGATGTGCTGTTTCATTTACATTCAGAAGAAAAATAATGAAGACGTAACTAGTGCTGGGGAAAACAAACACATATCTGTGAGAGAAAGAGACTGAGAGAGAGAGAGAGAGAGAAGTACGTGTGTAAACGTTCTTGTGCTTTTACAGACTGATACCTCCAGGACCTCCAGTCAGACTAACCAGCTCGAGCGAAACTGAAGTAATGAACAGAATAATGAGGCTCAAATAAACATTAGATGCATTATTCATTCGAAAGAAAAGGTTAGTCATGTTCTTCCTCCCTGAATATGATTTTCACTGTAGTCAATTATTAGATCTGTGAACTCAAATCAGACCTTTTTACCGTCCTGCTGGATTCATTACTAAAGAGGCCAGATGAGATGGGAGGACCGATGTTTGTTCTTCGCCCTGCCACTCGACTTTATTGAGTCTCTGCCAGGCTGACCACGGCAGTCATTGATTGGCTGATAAAGCAGGAAGTGATAGATTAGCATGTTATTATTAGTGATAACCTGTCCCTCCCTCCCTCCCTCCCCCCACCCCCCTCCCTCCCTCCCTCCCCAAGGCCCCTTGCAGAGGTTCCTATGGAGTAACAAGCAGCTCTGCCAGCCCTGCTCTGCATGATACAAGCTCTCACATACAGACGCATCATTACAGATCATTACACCACCACACACACACTGCCAGATCAGCATCACCCAGGATATCTGCCTTATCATCTCTCCTGCTCACACCCTGCGCAGCATCACAATCAGAACTCATCCCACAGTTCTAGAACGCCAGGTTCCGAGAACTCTAAGACAGAAATTAGAATCTCCCTGTCGGGTTTGGCTTTCGGAACGTGCCGGAAACGTTGTTCTGCGTAGACGTCTGTAACAACACCGAAGAGTTCATTTGCATATATCTAATAAAAGAGGATGGTCAGAGAACTCATGCTCAGGGAGAAGCTGGTATTTGGCTAGATGAGAATCGTCCATATTGTAATCCAGAGAGGTGAGAGAGGTCTGGGCTGTCATGTGGTTCAGTCGGCTCAGCAGGGTCTCAGACGCTGGAGTGTCTTGATGAGCTGATCAGCAGAGGGACACGGATCCAGACAGCATCTTCCCTCAAGACTGAACTGAGGTGAGAATTTTACAGTTTAAAGATGATTAGTTTGTTTATGTTTAAATGACAGATTCAGCCAGAACACAACTTCACCTTTAACCTTTTGATCCCTGAACATCACAGCAGTGTTCAGAGTATAAAGCATCCCTGACTAAACCACATTACAAACATTACAGAGGCAAACAGGTTCAGCACAGCAGGTAAACAACTTCCATTATTCATGTGTCTAAATGCCTTGGTTGGGTTTGTGTTAGTGAGGGGAAAGCAGAAACACCAGGAACATGAATTCATTATAAGACAGAAGAGGAAGTCTGCTGGATCATGACAAAGTCACAAGGAGATTTTCATGAAGAATATCACAACTTTATTTCTAAGGGTTACAAAACAGAACTTTTTCAGGAGTTTTTAGAAACAGGACTTTTTAAAGGGGCTTATAAAAGTAGGTGAGCAGTTTGGAACCAATCGAAATCACAGATTTTCTGGGCTACAGTTCCTGTTCACAGTCCCTCTCCACACACACTGCCAACTCAGAGCATGAAATATTTAATACTTCGAAAACAATGAGGGGTGTTGGGTGGGCTGATGGATTCAAAGCATGTCTTTGTTGTGTTGAAAGTGTGAAGAGGGCAGGAGTGTGTGTGTTCTTATTTACAGGTGTGTGTGTGTGTGTGTGTTACTGCCGGCAGGTATCGTGGAAGGCCTCCAGAGTGCGGAAGTCTCTCCAGGTGGGAGGAAGGCCGTCCTGCAGGAAGCGGCCACAGCGCTGACACGGACTCTGGAACAACTTGATGTAGCTCCTCAACCACGTCTGTGAGGGAGGGAGGTGGAGAGGGAGGGAGGGAGGTGGAGAGGGAGGGAGGTGGAGAGGGAGGGACGGAGGGAGGGAGGGACGGAGGGAGGGAGGGAGGTGGAGAGGGAGGGAGGTGGAGAGGGAGGGAGGGACGGAGGGAAGTGGAGAAGGAGAGAGGGAGGGAGGTGGAGAGGGAGGGAGGGAGGGAGGTGGAGAGGGAGGGAGGGACGGAGGGAAGTGGAGAAGGAGAGAGGGAGGGAGGTGGAGAGGGAGGGAGGGAGGGAGGTGGAGAGGGAGAGAGGTGGAGGGGGAGGGAGGTGGAGAGGGAGGGAGGGACGGAGGGAGGGAGGTGGAGAGGGAGGGAGGGAGGTGGAGAGGGAGGGAGGGACGGAGGGAGGGAGGTGGAGAGGGAGAGAGGGAGGGAAGTGGAGAAGGAGAGAGGGAGGGAGGTGGAGAGGGAGAGAGGGAGGGATGGAGAAACAGATTAGTGTGAAAAAGTGAGTGATAATTTCTTTTTTTACCTGCTTGGAGGTGGATTGACACCTTTCCCATCTCTCCTCTTCAGCCGTGACTTTTCCTTTCCTCTCCCTCAAACCTTTTCATCCTCTACTCCTCCTTCCCCATCCCCCCTATCCCCCTCTCCCTCCCTCCCTTCTCCTCACCATGAAGGATCGTACCACCACGTCAGGCATCTGGGGGAGCTGGTAGTGCAGCAGAGCTGTAGTGGCGTGGTCTGTCACCTGACACACAGACAGAGAGAGAGAGAGAGACAGAGAGAGAGAGAGAGAGAGAGAGAGAGAGAGAGAGAGAGAGAGAGAGAGAGAGAGAGAGAGAGAGAGAGAGAGAGAGAGTTAAACAGAGAGACGGACAAAACAGCTCAGTAAAAAATCTTTCTACTGAAGAGAGCAAAGACACAGCAGTACGAGTCAGTTGCCGTGGCAGTGGGCCGTGTGAGGCCCGAGGCAGAGGCAGCTCAGAGGCAGCTCAGAGGCAGAGGGAGCTCAGAGGCAGAGGCAGCTCAGAGGCAGAGGCAGCTCACCTTCTGAAACACCTGATAGTTGGACTTAGACCAGATGTCCAGCTGGAGAGACAGAGAGGAACAGTGTGGTGAACATCATGAAACCTGATGATTCTCTACTGTAGAACCCCGCCTCACTAAAGCTCCCCCTGACCCCTCACCCCTGACCCCTCACCCCTGACCCCTGACCTTGCCGTCCTCTGAGTAGATGTTTTCATTGAAGCCTCGGACTATGGTGCGGTCGATGAACAGACTCCTCATCACCAAGATGGCCTTTAGGACCTTCCCAAGGGTGACCTGCACACACACACACACACACACACACACACACGTGAGGGAAAGGATTGTTGCTTAGTTGAGCCTCCAGTCAATGTGAGGTGTGTGTGTGTGTGTGTGGACTCACCAGCAGCACAGCTGAGGTTCCGTTGGGGCGGAACAGTTCTATAGGCATGTCAGGGAACATACGCCTGATCCTGGAGATGACATCATCGACATACCTGCCACACGAGGAAGGAAACATCAGGAACTGAGAGACTCCTGCAACACCTGGGCCAGACTAGCTGAGCTAAGGTGAAGACTGGGCCAGACTAGCTGAGCTAAGGTGAAGACTGGGCCAGACTAGCTGAGCTAAGGTGAAGACTGGGCCAGACTAGCTGAGCTAAGGTGAAGACTGGGCCAGACTAGCTGAGCTAAGGTGAAGACTGGGCCAGACTAGCTGAGCTAAGGTGAACACTGGGCCAGACTAGCTGAGCTAAGATGAAGACTGGGCCAGACTAGCTGAGCTAAGGTGAAGACTGGGCCAGACTAGCTGAGCTAAGGTGAAGACTGGGCCAGACTAGCTGAGCTAAGGTGAAGACTGGGCCAGACTAGCTGAGCTAAGGTGAAGACTGGGCCAGACTAGCTGAGCTAAGGTGAAGACTGGGCCAGACTAGCTGAGCTAAGGTGAAGACTGCCTGTCTGTCTACATGTCTGCCTGTCTGTCTGCCCTACTCTCTTCCTGTCTGTCTGTCTGCCTGTCTGTCTGTCCAGAATGTCATCTGAGAGCCTTCAGGCCAGAGGGAGCATCACTCCAGCCTGAGGATGTGACATTCAGAGATGTCTACGGTTACCATGGAGGCGGCAGCTGCTCTGATGCTTGCCCGCCCGCCCCTCTCTCCAGCTCCCTTCCTCCCAACACCCAGAACCTGGGGGCGTGTCCCAGCCCCCCAGCGCTGGACAGATGGGTTCTGGGGTCAGTTCCTGAGGTTCTGTCTCATCACTGTGTTTGTACTCTGTGTCAGCAGGCGGTGCGTTCCGTCTCCCGTGGAGACACAGAACATCTCCATGACGATAACAAAGCCTCTGTCTTCAGCCTCGTCTGCCATCTGGGGAGCCTCTCCAACATCTCTTTCAATCTCTCTTTCATCTCCCCTTGCCCATCCCTCCCTTCCACCCCAGAACCTCTCCTCCACTCTCATCTCAGCTCTGCAATCACTCTCTTCTCTCTCTCTCTTCTCTCTCTCTCTCTCTCTCTCACTTCTTCTTGGGGCACTCATGTCTTTCTGATGCAGAAGCACAGCTGTGACCCCTCTGTTTCATTACTGCCAAATATGCTCTAATAGAAATTAAAAACTACAAATATGGAGGGGCGTACTCACTGTGGGGACAGGACCAGAGTACTGGGCTGGACTTTGGGTCTTCTTTTGGCTGATGCTCCCATCTGATTGGCTGAGCGTTTGAGGGACTGCTGGTTGAGCAAACTAGAGGCGAGTCCAGCATGGTACTGCAACTACAGGAAGAGGGGGAGACGAAAGGATAAGGTCAAAGGTTACCCAACGTTAAAACCTCATCGACTTCTGACACAAAGTCAACTCTTTGGATCCTGATCTTGTAAAGAAGGAAATATGTTCTAGAACTGCTGTTTTGGTTCTAGAAACTGCTGTTCTTTCAACCGAACGCTTCCAATAAGACGTGTATTCCATGACTGCAGTCTCCAGCTCCACTAGAGCACGAATACCAAAGCAGCTTTAAATGAAAGGTCCTTCCCCGACTCTGGAAGCTGCTGATGAATGTGTGGCCTTCAGAATAGAGAAGACCTGGTCCTGCCCTATCAAAGGTCTCCCGCTGTCTCCCACCCCTTTAATGAGGAGTTAGTGTTCACACACACACACACACATCGCAACACACCAAGTCTACACACAACATACAACTATACACACACACACTAACTTCATACACAGACACAGTCTCTCTCTCTCTACCCCCCTCCCCCCCCCCCCCCCCCCCCCCACACACACACACACACACACAACTATACACACTTCTTCCTCCCAGAAATAATAAGGAAGCTGGCTTCAGCAGACAGAACATGATCAAACGGCTCCCAGCAGCACATTTTCCAAACAGTCCCACCAGCTCCTCTTAATCTAGATAAGACAGGCTGAACAGTTCATCTGATCTGACTGTTTTTCTAGCTGACTGTTTGTCTTTCTACCCCCGTTTGTTTTCATGTATTTATCTGTCTGTCTGTTCCACAATACCAGAAATGGAGACTTGATTCACACCACAACTTCCTAACATGACAAACTCAGAGATAACCTACCTCTCTAATTACTGTGTGTGTGTGTGTGTGTGTGTGTGTGCATGCATGTACATATATACTCATGTGCGTGTGTGTGTGTGTGTACTCAAGCAAAACAAAAGTCCCATCCAGACAGCACACAAAGCCACCTCTCATGGCTGGTAGGGAGAGCGTGTGCACGTGAGCGTGTGCACGTGAGCCGTGTCTCTGTGACAGGAGGACTAATTGTAGCTCATTAGCGGTGAGGGTTAAGCAGAGGCCACTGGCTGAGAAGAAGCACAGGATGGCCCCAGGCAGAGTCACCTTGGACGCCCGATCTGAGCCGGAGGCCCCGAGGACAGAGAGAGTTACGGATCATAAAAGGATCCAGCCGAGGAAGCCTGAAGTTACGGATGTCTACAGAAGAGGAGACTGAACTTCTGATGCTAACAAGCGAGCCAGGCTGTAAGCAGAGAGGGTTCAGACCTACAGATCCTGCACAGAAGGAGTCTGTGGGTAGAGAGTCTGCAGGTCAAATGTGTCAGCTTCTCCCCAACACACACACACACACATCTCTCCACCTACACACAGTCTAAACACAGACTCACAGACAGCCTAGTCATATTCTACTTCTACAGATGTTATTGTGCAGCAGCCTTGAAGGTCATAAGGTCATCGCTGATGCTCTTGTTTGTTCTCCCGGTGACAGGTTTCTGTAACCTCTCTCAAGGTCAGAGGTCATGGGCAGCCTTCACACAAACACCTCCCTAAAAGTGTGTGTGTGTGTGCTTAAGGGGAGCGAGAGTGTGTGTGAGATGAGAGACAGAGAACCCATACTGGGAATACACCTGATCAAAGGGCCGATGCTGAAACAACACGGAGGCAGGAAATGAGGAAGGATCTTAAAGGGTTCGACCACTTCAGTGTGGAGTGGCTAGCAAGCTATATTCCCCTGGAGTGGGGACAGGAGGGTGTGTGTGCTAGAGTGGAATCTAAGTGTGTGTGTGTGTGTGTGTTTTGAAGTGGGGACCAGCTGTGTATTATCAACAGAAGAGCCCTTGTTCCTTCATTCCACATCAAACAGTAGACAGAGTTGCTGTAACAATCATTGTTTCTTGTTGTCTTGACTGACCGATGATGATCACGGACAGACCGACAAACACATAGAAGCGCCACAAGAAAACAGAACCGGCTGAATTCAGTCATACATAACGAGACTGACAGACTGAACCCAAATCTGTTTGACGGGACTAAACAGGCATATTGTGACGACACTGAAATACAACCAAGTATTTCACTGTCAGGTTACTCACTTTATTGGACCATTTATAGGCCTGCAGCAGTTGGCTGTATAGAGGAGTCTTGTCCTGAACTGGGTCCAGACTTAACAGGCCACTGTTATGGAGAGGATGACTTTCTGATGGCCGTCCAACCAGAGTACTTAACCTCTCCAACTCACTGCTCACAAACAACAACACACATCAGCACTGCTTTAAATCAAACACACACGTTTGTCACTTTCCTAATGTTTGTATGATGATATCATCTGATAACGATAAAGCTGCTCCTTGTTGCTCACTTTAAATCGCGATTCACTGACTGCAAATTGTCTTGAAACTCGGTTGTGAAAAGCTTTTCCCGACCTTCAAGGGTTTCTTTATTTTTCATTCCATCTTTAAGGGAATCAAAGACCCTTGTTACACTTGAACGAAGGGCTTGAATCGCATTAATAGCCTGAGAAAAAGCTTCTAAATTTACACCAACGTTCATCACGTCCGCCATGTTTTCTTTCCACTGGACCACAAAGCAGGAGCGGCGCACAGGTGACGTCATTCACTACGTCTGCATCATGGGAAATGTAGTTTTTCTGACCTTGATTTCCTCCACTACAACCTGTGATCTTGTATCAGGACCACGGACAGCGGCATGAATGTAGTCCTCAAAAATTGAGGCCCAAATGCGTGTCTAAACCATTTACACCTAATTAAGATTATACATTACAACCACAATATCAAATCAATCATAAATTATCAAGATAAACTAAATCACAGAATATTCAGGCAAAAACAACTGAACAACTCGCTTACACTTTAGATTCTAGAGGTACTACATCCCAGACTAGTCTAAGTGTAAACCTGCATAGTTGGGTGTTAGATGCATTGCGTGGTGAGTATTTATGCGGACTGCTCCTTTAAACTGGGTGGGGATCGGACCAGCTCACTCCTGGGACGCCTCTCTATTTCTGGGCGGTGAGAAGTTCCGCATATAAGCTTGATACACCGATACAGTTTAATCAATTATGGAGACTGAGAGGGCGAAAGATAGATACATATGCCCTTGAGAGAAAATCCTAGTTTATAGATCACTGGAGATTGTTTTAAAGTTTAAAAAAGAGAGAGAGAGAGAGAAAAACACATTGGTTCAAACTAAACTGATAAATCATAGCGATCAATTCTTGCAGTTTCTTCGTACCCATGGTGACCAAACGCAACCATGCGCGCGACTCACTTCAAAAGTACTGCGAGCGAGAAGTAACAGCGTGAGGAGAATCTAGTCTAATCTGCTTATAGTGAGGACGGGATCTGCGGAATATAGAGCACGAGGTCAAAAATACTGGATGTAGACTTCATTCATTCGGTAAGTGCAATCTTTCCTTATGTGTATGTAAATATCAGCATGCAGTCAGAATATTCAAATGAGATCTCAGTAACCCACCACTTTGATTTGTGCAGGTATTGATATATTTCATTGTTTTATCACAGTTCGTTTACATTTTCATTGAGCTTTTCGGGAAAGCATGTTTCCACAAATGTGACTGAAATGTTGTGTGCATAACAGAACTCGAGTTAAATTAGCTGCCAACCCACGAAGTTGAGACGTGACAAAAGTTCAAAGACTTGGAGCTTTACACTACAGAATGATAAGAGATGCAGTTGGACCGCTGGTTGACAGATCATTTAACTGCAGGGTTCTAAAGAAGGTTGCTACCATTTGTGGCCGGTTCTAAAATTCAAGCAAAATATCTAGGATATGCGTTTTAGACTATTATATTGCAGCTTAAAGTCGAGTTTTTGGACAGTAATGTATTTGATCTCTGTGTTACAGAGCGCCACCGCCTGACATGAGAGAAGCGCGTGGGCACTGCTGGTCCACGGAGTCCCCTCACGCGCTGCTTCAAGGACACCGGAGACAGCCTGCGCGTGGCAGGATGGATGATCTCATATGACAACGGAAGATGTGACAAGTCTGCAATATATGATAAACAATGTCAAACGAGAGCAACTTTACATCCACTTAAAAAAAGTAGCCAAATTATTAATTCATATATTGTAGAGAAAGTATAATACGAATGAAAAGTATATTTTGGAGTTACACGAGTTGAACATTTAGACAGCTTGACAGTTGTTTTGACGCTTTCACCTCCGGTAGTATGACAGCTAAAAGGTTTCCCTGCTGACGGGTTATCGTCGCGAGGCCACAGTGGCACTGCGCGTGCCGTGCGGATCCAGGGTCTCTGACCATGTCGACGGTCCGTCCCACAGCCCTGCTCTGGCGGGTGCTGTTCCTCCTCCACTGCGCCGCTGTGTCTCTGGGCCAGTATGACGTGTGCAAGTCTCTGGTGAGCGGGGAAGACGGACCAAAGTGGGAGTTCTACGCGTGCCAACCCAAAGCCATGGCCATGAAAGAACTCATGCAAGTGCGCGTGGACCCTCCTGGTATCACGTGCGGCAACCCCCCGGAGCGCTTCTGTACCTTGGTGAGTTTGTTGGGTTAATTTGGTTTAAAGACTTCCAAGGTTATAACAAAAACCTGTACCTTGGTGAGTTTGTTGGGTTAATTTGGTTTAAAGACTTCCAAGGTTATAACAAAAACTCTCAAACATGAAATTTAACAGCAGTTTTGTGAAACGTGCTTTTTGGACACACGGACGGTCTGAAATAAGCTTCACGTGCATTCTGACCATCCCGTTAGTCCGTGTGCACGTGATTGCAGCGTGCAGGAAGAGTTAGATTGAGTATTCAAGGGAGAGTTGTGCTCTTTATAGGAGAGGCTTTTGCGTCTCATGAATGATTTAGACGGAGTTTCAGTCACTCCTGCCCCGCAGAAGATGCCGCTGTGCTTTTTACTCCCCCTCCTCTCTCGCTCCACCCCCCACCCCCTCTTTTTTACTCCTCTCTCTTATCTCCTTTCCCTTTTCTCCTCTCTCCCTCCGGATCTCCCTCCCCCTTTCCCTCCCCCTTTCCCTCCCCCTTTCCCTCCCTCCCTCCCTCCCTCCACCCCTTGCGTCTCTCCTCCCTCTCGCGCTGGAAGCTGCTCTGAAGGAGTCTGGTTTAATGAGGCCGAGATTTATTTATTTATTCGTCATTTAAACAGGGAGTTCTTGTAAAGACTGAAATCCCATCGGCGAAAAGAGCCTCGCGATATAATTCAATTAAAAATACACGCATGTCATGTCACGCAGTTATAGACTCGGGAAGAATACAAAGAATAAATAGCATAACAAGTTAAGACGTTTGAAATATATAGGGGATCTATAAGGCCAAAGAGAATGCACAAAACTGTAAAAAGCGCCTGTCTTATTAATTATATAAAGCCTATATATTTTACTATTAATTGTCTCTTCTTGAAGCTACAAAGAGAGTTGGGGTATTCTAGCCAAAGTATTGCCGGAAGACAGGTGAAGGGAGTCTGCATGGTCAATGCTGCTCCACCTAACAACATCAGACATCATCATCTCAAACCAGCACTCCAACCCTGCCTTATGACCATGCTGCCTATACTGTCCACAGTGTTGAGAGAGTTTACTGAGTTCAGACTTGACTGTGTGTGTGTGAGTGTGTGTGTGTGTGTGTGTGTGTGAGTGTGTGTGTGTGTGTGTGTGTGTGTGTGTGAATGTGTGTGTGTGTGTGTGTGAGTGTGTGTGTGTGTGTGTGTGTGTGTGTGTGTGTGTGTGTGTGAGAGAGAGAGAGAGAGAGAGAGAGAGAGAGAGAGAGAGAAAGGGGGGGAAGAGAGAAAC
The DNA here is from genome assembly GCA_030340665.1 of Neosalanx taihuensis. Taxonomy (NCBI): domain Eukaryota; kingdom Metazoa; phylum Chordata; class Actinopteri; order Osmeriformes; family Salangidae; genus Neosalanx; species Neosalanx taihuensis. The sequence goes on along the minus strand of CM059316.1, from coordinate 1,525,398 downwards.
AGTAAGCAAGTCAGATGAAGTAATTGAGAAAGAATGGATGACAAGCAAACACAGGACAGACAGTGTCCCGAAGCCCCTCTCCTCCTCCTCCTCCTTCTCCTCCTCTTTCTCCTCCTCCTTCTCCTCCTCCTCTAAGCCCCTGCTTCAGAAGGTTCTGTCCTGCACTTGTGTCATATGAGGTATAATCCTGGCCCACATTGGACACGCCCAGTTTAGAATCACAAACAGCCACAGGCTCTATAAATAGACAAGCAGGTTCCACGGCAGCAAAGCGCAGCACCAAACATGCAGAAGAAGAAGAAAAAAAACATCTAGAACCTTATCAAAACACCATTAGAACCGTTTTTGTGCGCGTGTGGCAGGGTCCCTGTGATGAATTTTACATGATCACTGCCTGATTCAGTCCCCCAGGTCCCCCCTCCCCCTCCCCCATCCCTCCATGGTGCTAATATTAAATGATTATTATTATATCAGCCTCCCTCGCACACCGCACACCTCCCCATCTCCCTCCCTCGCTTCACCCAGTGTGCGTGCCCGTCCGTCCGTATGTGTGTGTGTGTGTGCACGCCTGTGTGTGTGTGTGTGTGCGTACACCCCACGCTGGGCTGGCTAAGCTGCATAGTGTGGTGTGCTTCCCTCAGACCCAATTAGAGCTGCTCTTTCTCAGCTGTACGGGCCAGAGGAAACCGCAGAGAACCACAGAGAACCTCATGGAGCGTTACCAAGACCCGCTCCAGAACCTTAAAGACAGATAGGGAACGTCATCGTCTATGAAGTGAACCAGCTTAACACAGAGACTCTACTAACAGTGGGTTTACTGTGTTAAGTTCACACATCCATATACTATATATATATATATACAGTATATACTGTGCAAGTGCAGCTGCAGTACTTGCTGTCTTTCAATGAGCTAGCTGACGTTTTGTTAACGACAGGGCTAACTGTGTATCGGTAAGCCAGCTAACAGCATTCAGTCTCAGGCTAATGGTCTTTAACTGAAAGGCTTATAGCACTTAGCCCAGCGCAGCACAGGGCCCATTGCTCTCTCACAGTGAGGAGAGCCACAGGGATCCTGTATGGATAATGGCTGCTTTAGTGACAGAGCCACATGGAGGGACAGTTGGTGGAGGATTGAGGATCAAACTCTTTGCTGGACACCTGGTTACTGGTTTCACTGACTAGAACACACACACACACAGACAGACACACACACACACACACACACACAGACACACACGCACAGTTCTACATTCACACACACCTTAAGCACACACGCACAAAGACTGCACAGTAATCTTGGAGTGCCCATGCAGACTCACAAACTCATACACACACCATTAGCCTGGATGTTTGATGTAAGTCAGTGTTGTGGAATACTCAGTATACCAGAATTTGAAGGAAATTATGTGTGTATAGGTGTGTATGTGTGTGTGTGTGTGTGTGTACCCCATTTAGCCATTGTGCTGTGTGACATGTTTTCTTTGGGATTAGCAGGTCAGGGAAGACCACACACCAATCCTCTGTAATCCTTCCTCATGTGTGTTACTGGAGCAGTGGCCTGTGACTGCAGCTCAGGAGAAACACACACACACAGACACACAGACACAGGCAGACACACACAGACACACACACACACAGACACACAGACACACACACACACAGGCAGACACACACACACACACACACACACACACAGTCCTGGATTTGACAGGCACACCCACTTGCATATATAAATATATAAATATTGATAGTTGATGGTCTCAAACGCAGGGTGTTCAGTTTGAAGCAGTATGTTAAACACACTGGTGCTGTGATGCAGGACAGTGTGATTGCAGCAGTAATCAGTCATTGAGACACCATCTAAGACAACAACCTGTATTGTGACAGCATAGTTTCCCCACTGCCCACCCAACAGTATCACGCTCTCTATCCATCTGTATGGGACTAAAGCGGCCCATGAATCATCACTAACTTGTTCTCCTCCCCCTAAACCGCCTCCCTCCCTCCTCCAGGAGAATCCATACCTCTGCAGTGACGAGTGCGATGCCTCCAACCCAGACTTGGCCCACCCTCCTCAGCTGATGCAGGATCGAGAGCGCGGCGGCCTCGTCACCTATTGGCAGACGGTCACATGGTCCCGTTTCCCAGAGCCCCTATTGGCCAACATCTCACTGTCCTGGAACAAGAGCCTGGAGCTGACCGACGACGTGGTGGTGACGTTCGAGTACGGCCGCCCCACCGTCATGGTCCTGGACAAATCCCTGGACAAGGGTCGCACCTGGCAGCCGTACCAGTTCTACGCGGACGACTGCATGGAGGCGTTTGGGATGCCGTCCAAACGCGTCCAGGACCTCTCTGCCACTAACCTGACCCGGGTCATCTGCACCGAGCAGTACTCACGATGGGTGGGCTCCAAGAACGAGAAGAACGTGCGCTTCGAGGTGCGGGCGCGCCTCTCCGTGTTCGCCGGTCCCAAGATGATCAACACGGACAGTCTGTACACCCGCATGGAGAACATGAAGGGTTTAAGGGACTTCTTCACCTTCACTAACCTGCGTCTGCGGCTGCTCAGGCCCGCGCTGGGAGGAACCTACGTCCAGAAAGACAACCTGCTCAAGTACTTCTACGCTATCTCCAACATCGAGGTACCTGCCAGGTAAACACTCACCTGCACAGCCACAGAGAGCGCTGAGGTAGAGGCAGTCTTTGCCGTGCTGTAGATATTCCTACCAGGTGAGACACCAACATCAAGGACTAACCAGATAGACTGTAGACCAGGTAGACCGTAAAGTAAGAAAATATTAGATTAGTAGATGGTTTCACCTGATTTGAACCTGAAATCTTCCTACTATCTAACTAAAAGAATCTCTGTACAATCAGAAACCAGCCAGATGAAAT